>CM056498.1:15247532-15561336 GCA_029783415.1 Anisodus acutangulus
GATGCGACTGGTATGTGGGACAAGACGGGCAGTTGCATTTGGGAGGTTGCTAGAGAAGTGCTAGGGGTCTCGCGAAGTAGCCGTGGTGGGCATCGAGGGGACTGGTGGTGAAATGGTAAAGTTCAAGAGAAGGTGGAAGCGGAAAAATAGCGTATGCGAAATTGGTAGAAAGCAAAGATGAGGTGGAAAGTTGACGAATAAGGAATTATACGATATGGCGCGGAAAGAGGCAAAGCTAGCGGTTACAGTGGCGAAGACGACGGCTTTTGAACGCGTATATGTGGAATTAGAGGGAAAAGGCGGGGATAAGAAGTTGTACAGACTAGCCAAGGCGAGTGAGAGGAGGGCCCGGGACTTGGATCACGTGAGGTGCATCAAGGATGAGGACGGCAAAGTACTGTTGGTAGACACACATATTAGGAGAAAGTGGCAGTCTTACTTCCATAAACTCTTGAACGAAAAAAAGATAAAGACATTGTGCTAGGAGATCTAGAGCACTCTGGTAGGTACCGGAATTTTAGGTATTGTGAAAACATTAAGGTTGAGGAGGTTCAGGGTGCTGTTCGCCGGATGCGCAGGGGACGAGCGACCGAGCCTGATGAGATCCCAGTTGAATTTTGGAAGAGCACAGGTAGGGCAGGTTTGGAGTGGCTGACGGAGTTGTTTAACGTCATTTTAAGACGATAATGATGTCCGAATAATGGAGGTGGAGTACAATGATTCCTTTATACAAAAACAAAGGTGATATCCAGAGTTGCAACAACTATTGGGGTATCAAGCTGCTAAGCCACACTATGAAAGTTTGGGAAAGAGTCATAGAGATGAGGGTGAGAAGAGACGTGTCTATCTCTGAGAATCAGTGTGGATTCATGCCGAGACGTTCGACTACAGAAGTCATTCATCTTATTAGGAGGTTGTTGGAGTAGTATAGGGAGAGAAAGAGAGACTTACATAATGTTTTCACAGACCTCGAGAAGACATACGACAAAGTCCATAGGATGGTTTTATGGAAGTGTTTGGAGGTTAGAGGTGTACATGTGCCATACACTAGGGCAATCAAGAATAAGTATGATGGAGCCAAGACCAGGGTACGGACAGTAGAAGGAGACTCGGAGCACTTTCCAGTGGTGATGGGGCTGCACTAGGGATCAACTCTTAGCCCATTCTTATTTGCCTTGGTGATGGACTGACGTGACAAATCTAAGACGAGGTGCTATGGTGAATGTTATTCACATATGACATAGCCCTGATTGATGAGACTTGCAGCTGAGTGAACGCTAAGTTGGAGGTTTGGAGACAGACTATGGAGTATAAAGGGTTCAGGCTGAGTAGGACCAAGACAGAATACTTGGAGTGCATGTTCAGTAACGGGAGAGACCTTGAGACAGACGTGGAGGTGAGACTTTGTCACGAAGAGGGCCATGACAGGCACTCGTGCCTTACTTGCCGAGAACCACTAATCATATATTTAACATCTAACCATAATTAATCATGGGCCCCTAGGGCCGTCACAAAGTACTACGTAAAATCTTATAACCAGAAGAACTCAACCTATGCATATATACATATTAAGGCCGACAAGGCCATGCATGACTACTATACACAGGACAACTATCGACAAGCCTCTAAAGAGTACGTAACATCATAAGGTCGGGATAGGGCCCCACCATACCCCTATGAATATCTAAAATAGTGTACCACGACTAGACTACAACTCTGGAATAAATAGAGTGCGCCAATATCAGCTGAACCAGCAACCTACTAGTGCGGACCGTCACCCTATTTACTTGAGCCTACGCGCATGAAACGCAGTGTCCCCCGACAAAATGGGCGTTAGTACGACTGAGGTACCAAGTATGTCAGGAATGAAGAATAGCATAATAGAGACCTGAAAGTAACATGAGACAAGAAACAACCAACCAGTAGAGAATTCCTCTGAGGGCCATAATATGCCTAAGTACCATGTCTGTGCAGAATGCCTATGAGGGCCACAATATGCCTAAATGTCATGCATAATGCGGTCATACATATACATATGCGTATATAACACCAACAAGCCTCTGTGGGCATCCCATCATATCATATCGGCCTCTGTGGGCATCCCATCATATCGTATCAGCCTCTGTGGGCATCCCATCATAAAATATGCCTAATCACTTTACACATGTAACCTCCCCATGATTCACACTATATAACTTATTACTAAATATGTCAACTCATTGTTAAGTGCATGTACATGATCCCACTTGCCCACCTACTTATAATATATATATTTATATATGACTTGTATCTAACTAAAATGTTCCAGCATATTACTCATTAGAGACCCATTCATTAAAATGAAACAAAGGTCCTTAAGGTACCCTTTTTCTCTTTACACGGGTATGATTTGTAGTGCACTTATGATTGTCATTCAACGATTCCACTTACCAGATAAGGTGCATGTATGTTATACCTTTTTTGCTACCACGCTAAAGACCCATATGGGTTTAGTCCACTTAAATAATAAATAATTCATATACTCAATTTCATAATCATGTAATATAACATTAGTCTGTAGCCTCTTTCGGTACGCATAAAATATTATTTCGAGACTTCATTCTTTTATATACTAAGTTCTTTGTTGTGAATACCTAAATATAACAAAATTTACTTGGCCTCAGGTCCACTTGCATACGTCTAGTTTTTCAACCATCGCCCAAAATTATGGGGTGTTACATCATTTCCCCCTTAGAAACATTCGTCCGCGAATGTTGGGGTGACATATCTAATTCCCGTCACGTAATCAGCATACACAAACATCGCTTCATGGGGCCATATAATATAATATACATCATTATGTCAGACTTGACATTATCACCAAGCATTAATTATAATAATCTGAAATAGAACTCACCTTATGCTTTTCTCGAAACCCCGACATTGGTCTGAGATAGGTAAGGATATTTGTGTTTCATCTCCTCTTCCCCCCCCCCCCTTGTCATTTCTTTTATATTTTTATCCCACCATAGAACTTTCACGGAGGCTACTTCTTTAGTCCTCAACTTGCGGACTAGTCAATCTAATCGTCACACGGTATAAGCCAGGTAGGATCCCCAATACACGCTCTCAACATAGAAACATGGAAAACTGGAGGACCAAATTCTAACTCCGAATGCAAGTGTAATTCGTAAGCCACCTGGCCGATTCGTCGAATTATGCGATATGACCCAATGTACCTTGGGCTGAGCTTTCCCTTTTTTTCCTCAAATATCATTACACCCTTCATAGGATAAATCTTCAAGAAGACCCAAGCATCCATTTGGAACTCTAAATCCCGTCGTCGCACCTCTGAATACGACTTCTAACTACTCTGAGTGGTTAACAACCATTCTTGGATAAGCTTCACCTCCTCTGGCTTGGTGCACTACATCAGACCCAAATAATTATGATTCGCCTACTTTGAACCATCCGATAGGAGATCTACATTTTCATCCATACCAAGCTTCATATGGAGCAATTTTGATACTAGCATTCTAATTGTTATTGTACGCAAATTCCATAAGGGATAGATGATCATCCCAACTTCCCTTGAAGTCCAATACATGAGCTCGTAGCATGTCTTTAAGCGTTTGAATTATACACTCGGCATGCCCGTCTATTTGAGGGTGGAAAATTGTGCTAAGATTAACTTGAGTGTCCAAACCTTTTTGAAATGATCTCCAGAAATTAGCTGTGAACTGCCCACCTCGGTCATATATAATAGAAATAGGCATAAATCTCTTTAACATACAACTTTTCATAGTCCTCAGCTGTGTAGGTAGTTTTGACTGCCATGAATTAAATGATTTGGTCAGTCTATCAATAATCATCCAATAGAATCAAACTTATGATAAGATCGAGGTAAACCTGTAATGAAATCTATTTTAATAATTTCCCATTTCCACGTCAGAAATTCAATGTTCTGAGTCAAGTTGTCGGGCTTTTGGCGCTCTACTTTTACTTGCTGACAATTAAGACACTGATCTACCAACTCTGCAATGTTCCTCTTCATGTCGTTCCACCAATACATACCTTTGAGATCATGATACATCTTAGTAGATCCAAGGTGAATGGAATATCATGAGCCATGGGCCTCCGTCATACTCATGTCTCGTAATCCTACTACATTGGGAATACATAAATGGACCTTCCACTTAACTAACTGATGCATTCCTTCAGGTCAACTTCTTTCTTTAGTGCTCACATTAGTCAAGTCGTTCGTGGTGAATAATTCTATTGTCAACTTAGCTTTATTTACTAACTGGTGTGATGAAAACTCTTATATTATAGTATCTCAATCATGAACACTTTATAGACAATGTCATCGAATCTGAAGTGCGCATATCATCGCAGTTAACTCTTATTCATGGTCTGAAAGGAATCTCTTCTTTTTTCATACTTTCTTACTACTCGTAATTATAAACAACTTCATTTATTTACTTTTTTGACACTTATTCACTCATTTTCTTACTTGTCATACTCTTCTTAATTCTAAAATATTCTGATATACATACGTAATCTCAAACATTGTCCCTGATTCCAATCCTTGGCGTTACTACCCCTTAAAAGATAAGTTGTTAATTTATTCCCTTATTCAGTATGTGAAAGATTCTGGTGAATTTGCATTACATGACATTGGCCTGCTCTATCCAACGTTGCTAAGACTTTCTGTCAATAGTGCTTTGGGAGAATATTCCCTTGATCTCGTTAAGCTGTAAACCCATTACTTTATCTATCTCGTAGAACCTTTGGTTAGTTTGAAAATGCTCATAGACATCTAGATTTGCCTGACATTTTATCTTCATTATAATGTCATTATCTCTTGACATATATCTTTAATGTCTACCATGTATCCATAGGCGTCATTGACCCCTTTTCACATGTTTAGGTGTTGATCTCGAGCTTTACTCATTGTTACTTCCATTTACATACTTTCTGAGATGTATAACTGCATATGTTGTGGAACCGATGCTTCATATGTATCCAATTCACGGTGTTACATGATCCCATTGCTTGTAAAGTTTTCTTGTCTTATCATTATTAGATCTCCCATCGACCCAGTGCTCATTCATCTTACCTTTACATTTACATTTTAAGTTGCCTTGGGGTCTCTTATCTAAAAGTATTTATCATACTATCTTCCTAAACATTAGAGGTTCGTCACCTTTGGCCGAAGAGTTCTAATTGTTCCCCCTTACCATTGGTCCTTACGCTGTTCTGGAGTAATCATACCTTTGTGAAACCCGCATAACTATAATCTTATTCACATTTATCCTTTTTGTCATAATCCTCCCTTCTACTTGTCATTAAACGAAAAACATCTCTGCCTTGCTACTTGATCATACCATTCCATTCATACTTATTAACTGTTTTCATACTTCTTACAACCATTCTTCGATTGTTCCATAGTTCTCGTCCTCAATTTCCCCCAACACGTTATTATCCAAAGGTTATTCAGAATTGTAACATGCTGCACCATAAAGCTGAAGACCTCACTAGTCCAATACCTATATCATACCTTAGCTTGCTAACATTGATACATATAATTCTTAATAATACGCGGTATGACCCTTTACACACGGACGAGTGGCTTATGTCCCCTTCCACTACCGTGGATAACTCGATCCTTATCTATGACTTGGGCTCACTATTTTGGGTATGTCACTTTACATGATCTTCTTAAATTTACTGATGGTCACTCTTCAGACGATTCAATTGTGGCAATCCATTCTCGTTAATGATATCCTGGGACACTTCCCAATTTATTCTAGGTAAGACATTACAATTTAGGTCGCACGTACGCAACATATTCCCTCATTCTAATCAGCACGTCACTGTAAAACGTGTAGATTTTCATAACCTACTAAACTTCCAATTATGCCTTCTGTGTTTCATCTGTACAACTCATAATCATCTTATCCTTACCTTTGCGCATCAACTTAGGACACTTTGGAACGTTTTGGCCATGTCTACCACACCAAACCAACCCCCTGTACCCTTGCGACATAATCCGGCATGTGCTCGACCACACTGACATAAGATGGTCGGGGCGGTCTAACTCGACCTTTACAACTTTAACCCTGAGATATTTCCATCTTTGATCCATTTAAATATCGGAGATCCCTCACTAATAAATTTCTTAGGTTATAAGCTCTCTGACCCCTCAAGGGGCCTATCTCTATATGATGCTCTAGGTTGAAGTCGTGCCTGGGAAGTAACCAATTGATCCAATACCCGCACCGCTCCCCTTACATCTTTTTCAGACGAAGACAGTGATAGGACTGATGGTACGGGAGGTTCCGTCAACTCCTATAACACTACTACATTCGTCGATACCTGTGACAGCACTTACTCATATCCTCTAACGGATCTGTCTCAATAGAGAGCATACTACTCGCATTTACACTCAATCCAACCTCAATCTCCCTGCTAATCATAGCCCTACTGGAAGAAGGCATTGTTGTAGTCATAAACACGATAAGATTTACAAATAGAATTCTTACAACTTAGCTCTATAGCACGATTCTAGATCCAGAAGGAAGGTAACCATCATCCTAAATGCCCTGTAGCCTCCCGTCTATAAGTGTGGTGCACAACACACTGATAAATAAGACTCTACTAGACATGGCTTGTAGACTCCCTAGGACAGACCTGCTCTGATATCAAGTTTGTCGCGACCCAAACCGGAGGGTCATGACGGGCACCCAGGATTTACTTGCCGAGAACCACTAATCACATGCATATATACATACTAAGGCCGACAAGGCCATACACGACTACTATACACAAGACAACTGTCTATAAGCCTCTAAAGAGTATGTAACATCATAAGGTCGGGACATGGCCCCGCCATACCCCTATGCATATCCAAAATATATTACCACGACTAGACTGCAACTTTGGAACAAATAGAGTACTCTAATATCAGCTGAACCAACAAGCTACTAATGCGGACCGTCACCCTGTTTACCTGAGTCTGCGGGCATGAAACGCTGCGTTGCGTCCCTCGACAAAAGGGACGTCAGTACGACTGATGTACCAAGTATGTCAGGCATGAAGAATAGCATAATAGAGAACTGAAAGTAACATGAGACAAGAAACAACCAGCCAGTAGAGAATGCCTCTGAGGGCCATAATATGCCTAAGTACCATGTCTGTGCAGAATGCCTCTGAGGGCCACAATATGCCTAAATGTCATGCACAATGCGGTCATTTATATGCATATGCATATATAACACAATCAAGCCTCTGTGGGCATCCCATCATATCATATTGGCCTCTATGGGCATAGTCATTATCGTGTATATATGTACCAGCTATAGGTGGTGGTGCGTATATAACGCATTCCCTTTTCCCATACCCCATATATATATAATGCATACATATAGTAAAGTATATAACTCCTTTGAGGTCAAGGTATGTACATGAATATAATGCATGAATGATATGATAATAAGTTACTATAAGTTTGTCGGAGTAATGTAATATCGCTTCACCTCCGATTAACATTATGAATACTAACATCTTTTCCATATACCTCAATAAGGATTTAAGAACATATTTAGACATGCTTTGACAATAGAAATAAATAACATGAACATTCTTAACTACTAAGAGTAGAATCATTTATGGGATAATATTATGTTTACGTTTCGTACATAGAACATGTCAAACGAAGAAATAATTTGACTTACATACCTCGAATACTAGCTCATAGATCCAATGTCAAATTTAGGCAAATTCAGCTACTACACATAGTCTCGAAAGAATATTCTTTGTACGTCAAAATGGGTTTCTCCCATTAATAATAGTATGTGTGAGTAGAAATATATGAAAAAGTGGCTACGAAGCTCTAGGAATATTATCTCAATAATTCGGCTATTACTTTATTCTCATACTCAACTTTGGTTCCAATTACCTAATTATAAAGGATGACGAATATACTATTGTAAATTTAGCCAAAGTAACATGTTGAAAGTGAAAAATAGTTGTTACCCATAGTGACTTACACGTTTCTGCCTCTTTTTGATTCATGAAAATATTTTGGACCCATTTTGTTATCATCTTTATATAATAAAGTGAATTAATCACTTTACACATGTAACTCCCATGATTCACACTATATGACTCATTACTAAATATGTCAACTCATTGTTAAGTGCATGTATATGATCCCACTTGCCCACCTACTTATAAGATATATATATATATATATATATATATATATATATATATATATATATATATATATATATATGACTTGTATCTAACTAAAATGTTCCATCATATTACTCGTTAGAGACCCATTCATTAAAATGAAACGAAGGTCCTTAAGGTACCCTTTTTCTCTTTACACGTGTATGATTTGTAGTACACTTATGCTTGTCATCCAAAGATTCCACTTACCAGATAAGGTGCATGTATGTTATGCTCTTTTTGCTGCCACGTTAAAGACCCATATGGGTTTAGTCCACTAAACAACTCATATACTCAATTTCATAATTATATAATATAATATTAGTCTGTAGCCTCTTTCGGTATGCATAAAATATTATTTCGAGACTTCATCTTTTTATATATTAAGTTCTTTGATGTGAATACCTAAATATAACAAAATTTCCTTGGCCTTAGGTCCACTTGCATACGTCTAGCTGTTCAAACCATCGCCCAAATTATGGAGTGTTACAGGCTTGGTACTCAGGTCATTCCAAAGAAAGGAAGCTTCAAGTACCTCGTGTCTATTATCCAAGGAAATAGAGAGATTGATGACGATGTCACACATCGTATTGGGGCAGGATAGCTCGCATCTGGAGTCTTGTGCGATAAAAAAGTGCCACCAAAACTTAAAGGCAAGTTCTATAGGGTGGTGGTTATACAGACTATGTTGTATGGGACGGAGTGTTGGCCGATCAAGACTTCGCACACCCAAAAAATGAAAGTTGCGGAGATGAGGATGCTAAGATGGATGTGTGGGTATACAAGGAGGGATAGAATTATAAATTATGATATCTGCGATAGAGTGAGAGTGGCCTCGGTGGAGGATAAGATGCGGGAAGCGAGGTTGAGATGGTTCGGACACGTGCAGATGAGAGACACAAATGCCCCAGTGTGGAGGTGTGAGAGGTTGGATATGGACGGGTACATGAGGGGTAGAGGTAGGCCGATGAATTATTGATGAGAGGTGATTAGACGAGATATGACACATATGCAACTCACTGAGGACATGACCTTAGATAGGGGGTTATGGAGAACACGTATTAGGGTAGAATGATAGTAGGTATTCCAGCGTAGTCCTACCTACGCTTATAAACTGGTAGTCGTAGTATTATTATTGTACGCTCGATTAGCCTATCATACTAGTAGGCACATTATTATCATATAATCCTTTGTCATTTGATTTATGCTGCTATGTGTATTTTGTTTGTCTTATTTACTTGCATTAGTTATTGCTTCTTTTTGCTTCCTTTTCTTTTTCAGAATTCGCTATCATGACTTACCCACTTTGTTTGTCTTACTTTGCTTGGGCTTGGGCTTTGTCTTGAGCCGAGAGTCTCTCGGAAACAGTCGCTCTACCTACCAAGGTAGAGGTAAGGTCTGTGTACACTCTACCCTCCCAGACCCCACATTGTGGGATTTCACTAGGTATGTTGTTGTTGTATAAAAATATATCATATGTATATAAACTGTATCATTGTTGTATAGAATATGTATTCCTACTGTATGTGTTTAGAAAATGTATCATTGTTGTATAATTTCTGTTTAATAAATGTATAATCAATGTATACTTACTAAAGATACACATATTATACATATATTATACATATTTTTGGATTTTTCTTGAAGGCTCAATCAACGTATACTTATAATTATACACATATTATACATGTTTTGAGATATTTTTTGAAGGTTCAATATGAATTTTTTTCATCGACCTTTAGTGAACCTTTAGTGGCGACTACCTTTAGAGGTGACTTTTGGGTCTTTTGTGGCAACTTTTAGTCGCCAAAAGTCTGAATTTTTTTGTAGTGTTAATGAGTTGTTGGTGGGCTAGTGCCTCGGCTTAGTTTGGACCGGAAGGCCATATCGCGGTATTAAACTCAAACATGGGCCTAGTAATTTCCTAATTGCTAGGTAGTAGCCTTTTCCCTAAAATAAATATGATAGACATAGTCTAGATCTTAAGTTTGAGTCTCACTGTTATCCATTATAAAAAATTTATTTTCAGATGTCTGGTTCATAAAAAAGATCAAATCTGAACGCATAATTAAGTAAACAAATTAAACTTTTTCTTGAGATGGTGAAACACGCCAATAAATATATATATCAAAAACCTTTTGGCGAGCGAGCCTAATTCACATTATTATTTTATAGATGTTCTATTGCTCTGGCCTCTAGGTTTATCTATCAACTCATACCATATATGGCCATAACTACTCTGGACTCCTATCTGTCTCTAAATTTAGCCCATCAAACTCAATAATATTAAAAGAAATTCCAATTGAGTGTTTATTTTTTTAATGAATTTTAGGTAATATAAATTTAAATTAATCTGAACTTCAATGCAGATGCAGAACATCTATGGAAAACCAAAAAGAATAAGAGGGCAATAGCACCGCCGCTAGGAAAAAACAACCGGGCAGGGACCTGTCAAATGAATTTTCCTATTTCACAACTTCTACATATACTTAATGGAGAAAAATGACATAACTACGAGATAACCTGTTTAAGGCTAGACAAATTGGTCACCGCCGAAAAATAGGTCATTGACAAATTGGTCACTGCCCGAACAATAGCCATTGACAAATTTGGTCTACTTGTCACATAATAAGTTCCTCTGTGACTTTTATTTCTAGGGGTGGGAAAAAAATTTGGAGAACCGAAAAAATCGAATTGAAATTCAGTTTGGTTTTTATTTTTTTTAAAAATTGATTTTTTGAAAAATCGAATCAGGATTTAGTGATTCGGTTCGGTTTTTAAATTTTGAATACGAACCGAACCGAAAAACCGAATTAAATATGTAATTAATCTTATTTTTTATTTTAGGCTACTACTATCTCTTGAATCATTGCCATTGAAACCAATCTATGAAGCTTTTATGGAAGTCGAATGCGGCATGAACTTGATTAACATATCACGGAAGCATTGACATAAAATGTAGGGAGAGAAAGTAGTTGTAAATTGGTAAAACTTTAAAAGTCCGTTTTCCCAATCAATTTGTGTTTTCCCCCAAATCGATTTCTAATTTTCCTTTTTCCTTTAGTAAACATCTCACGATACACAATAGATTTCAACGTCGAAATTTCATGATAGTTTAGGTATGAATGTCAATTTCAGTTTTGGAAATTCAATTTTTTTTAAAAATAAAAAATTCCTTGACCCGACCCGCCCCGGCCCACTAGAAAAAATCGATATAATCCGATACATTCGGCGATATAAATCGAACATATCAATTTTTTTTTAAGGTTGGATTTGGTTTTAAAAAAAAATGATTTTTATTCGGTTCATATTTTTCGGATACAAACCCGATATAAATCGATATACGCCCACCCCTATTTGTTTCAAGCCTTTGGCATTCCAATTCAATGGGTTAGGGAGGATCATCATTGCTGAAGAGCTAGAAATTTGTTAAGCGTTGAGCAACGCCATTGAACATGGACGGTCAAAGGTGTAAATTTTGTGTGATGCAAAAAATGTGATGGATATGATAAGGAAAAGGAAAAGGAAAAGGAAAAGGAGTGTAATTTTATGAGAGATAGAGACTACTTATAAATATATTTAAAAGATAATAAGTTCCTTTGAAGATATACATGTTGTTTATATCTCTAGATCTTGGAATTTGTTAGCACACAGACTTAGCCAAGTTTACTATTTTATTACTACATAAGGTTAATTAATTTTTTATTTTTTCTATTTGGATTGTAAATGACGCTGTTGTATCCTTTGAGTCTCTAAGACCGTATATGCATTAATATAGTAAGGGCGTTTATTGTAAAAAACAATACAAGTAATATGTGGCATTTCTTGCACATGATTCCATTTCCATTACACCTTAAGCAATTCGAAGAATTAAATAAATCTTTTCTTTCACTAGTAAGATTATTTCTTTAGAAAATATAAGATTGGTTTAAAAAAATTCTAATCATTTTCGTTTATATATTACTTTTTTGACAAATTAGTTGAGCAACACCCGAAATCAAATGAAATGATTAGTGAATTATATGCATTTTCTATGGTGAATCTTGCGAACTTCAAAATCTTTTTTTTTTGGGCTTAGATTTGTTCCCTCTTGCTAATACAAAGTGAAAATAAAAAGACCATAAAAAATAAATGAAAACCAAATTAATCTAATCAATTGATGATATGCAAAAATGTAGTACTTTCTTGAGTTCAACACACTAAAAATTTGTTCAGTTCTAAGATTGTGAATAAGTAACTTTCGCATGCCTGCTGTCGATTTTGTCGTGGTCTCAATTACAACAGAAAAGGCAAAGTTTTGAAGCATAATAGAAGAAAAATTGTTATTTTATAAGGGGAACTATCATGCTGGCTTCTCCAAAAGAAAAAAGATGGTCAAATTTGGGTTCTCTTTCTTTTCTATACCTCTCTCCCTCTCATTTAACTTTTTGTTTTATCTCCATATGATTATTGACAAAACAAATAATAAAAGTCACTACCTATGGATACTTTTTTCCAATTCATGAATCGGTTGAATAGACAAATCTAGAGTATTTTTTTCTAGACTTATAATACTCTCATTTTAATTTGTCTAACGGTGTTTTATTTTACGTGGAACTTAAAGTTTTCGAAAAAGGCCTCTAATTTTTTCTAAAAAGGCCTCTAATATTTATGATTTGTCTTATATATGTCATTTGTTAACCTATCTGCTCATAAAAGCCCCCAATATTATCTTCTACCTCGAATATACCCCTACACAATTAAAAATATCTAAATATGTCGCTCGCACTAATACTGGACGCCACACAAAAACACATTTGAACCTTTTTAATTATTCAGGAGTTATTTGAGATAAAAGATAACGTTGGGTTCTTATATGAGTCCATAGGTTAACAAAGAGCATATATAAAATAAATCACAAACGTTAGAGGCATTTTTGGCCTTTTTTTAGAGAAAAATTAATTACTTTGACACTTAAAGAAAAATATGTATAAATATTAATACCCTCTCCGTCTCAAATTATTTATCGTTTTTGTGTGTTTACACTCCCCTTAAAAAATACTTATTAATTAGGAAGGGTATTTGACTACTTTTATCCTTATTTATGTCTAAGTTATAATTTCTTTCCATAAAATGTTTATTCTATTTATGTGTCATTCCATTAATGAAAAAATTCTACTAAGAATAAAATAAAAAAGAAATAATTAATTGTGTCTTGAATTTCTAAAATAATAAATAATTTGAGACGTTAGCACCAAGTTATTACACTGATTAGAACAGGGAGACTAATTTGAGTTGACATAGGGAGAAGTACGAAGCAAAACGTTTGTCATTAAATGGAGAAGCAACAGCAAAATGAGTTGAAGTGACTGTAAATAACAGTGATGGCCATATATAACAAAGATGAATAAATATTCCAACAGAAGTCGGGTACAATAAAACACTTTTTTCTAATCTTAGTTATCAATCTCTATGCAACTTCTATAGCCCCTGCGTAATCAATTACGCACAGCAGCCTCAATGCAATAATATAATATCACCAAATATGAGCTATATATAGATTATTATCGTACTTACTATAACCATCAGAGAAAAATTAAGAGAAAGAAAAATCTATAAGTTATAAATGGAGTCCAAGAAGAACACCATTAGTGTACTCATGTTACCATGGCTAGCACATGGTCACATAAGTCCATTTCTAGAGCTAGCCAAGAAGCTCACAAATAGAAACTTTCACATTTACATGTGTTCCACTCCTGTAAACCTAAACTCCATCAAGAAAAGTGTAAGAAAGAAATATTCTCAGTCAGTAGAATTAGTTGAGATTCATCTTCCATCTTTGCCAAATCTTCCTCCTCATTACCACACCACGAATGGCCTCCCGCCCCATCTCATGAACACCCTCAAAACAGCTTTTGAAATGGCCGCTCCAATTTTTTCCAAAATATTACAAACTGTAAAGCCGGATTTGGTCATTTATGACTACAATCAGCCATGGGCTGCAGATTCTGCTTCATCTATGAACATTCCTGCTCTGCAGCTCCTCACTTTTGGCGCAGCCGTTGTTTCTTTGGCCATCCACATGTCTGAAGACACAGAAGAGAAGTTCCCCTTTCCTGAAATTTACCTGCGCGAATACGAAATGCGTTCATTGAAGGAAGTTATTAATGAATCAGCAGGAAACAAGTTCCCATTCGACGAGGCTCTTAGGCGATCACGCGACATTATTCTGGTGAAAACTTGCAGAGACTTTGAAGGGAAATATATGGATTATCTTTCAACTTTGGTTTCCAAGAGAATAGTCCCTGTTGGTTCACTAGTTCAAGAATCCATTGACCGAGATGACTACGAGGAAATCACACAATGGCTTGACAAGAAGGAAAAATGTTCAACTGTGTTCGTTTCATTTGGGAGCGAGTATTTTCTATCTAATGAGCAGATACATGCAGTAGCTCAAGGACTAGAGCTTAGCAAAGTGAACTTCATTTGGGTCATCAGGTTTCCACAAGGTGAAACAATTAACATTCGAGATGCATTACCAGAAGGGTTTCTTGAAAGAGTAGGAGAAAGCGGAATGGTTATGGAAGGATGGGCTCCACAAGCAACAATTCTTCAACACAAAAGTATTGGTGGATTTGTGAGTCATTGTGGATGGAGTTCTTTTATGGAAAGTATGAAGTTCGGCGTGCCCATAATTGCCATGCCAATGCACATTGACCAACCAATGAATGCTAGGCTTGTGGAGTATATTGGGATGGGAGTGGAAGCAGTGAGGGACGAGAATGGGAAGTTACAAAGCAAAGAGATTGCAAAGGTGATAAGGAAAGTAGTAGCGGAGGAAAGTGGGGAGGCTGTGAGGGAGAAAGTTAGAGAACTGAGTGAAAAGATGAATATAAAAGGGGATGAGGAGATGGATGGAGTGGTGGAAGAGCTGGTGGCTCTTTGTCTCAACAAATGATTAGCAATAATATTTGAGCTATATCTATTTAAAATAAAACTTAGATGCCATTACTGTAACTCAACTGTTATAATATGGAGTATTACCTTTATTTTTGGGGTTTAACTTCTATACACAAACTAAAAAGTTTAAACTATCATGTCACTCTTAAAGATAATTAGCACAAATCACTAGAATTAATAACCATAAAAATGAACAAAAACTTCACCACAATGTAAACTCCATCCAAGAAAAACATGTCATGAAGCTTCCAAGAGGGGCGCTTAACACACATGCAATCAGAAAAAAATCATGAAACATTTTTCACTGGCATGAAACAATTAACTTGTCTTAAAACAATGTAACTCCGAGCAATGGCGGAGCCAGAATTTTCATTAAGAGGTGTCAAAAAATTATAATTATATTGCAACAAAGAATCGAACACGTGGCCTTAGGAAATTTTTGCAATCTCTCAACCACTAAGCTGAAACTTCAGTTTGTGTTAAGAAGTGTCAACACTGATATATATACCTATAAAACCATGTCGCTTGACACCCGGGCAAGGGTAACTCCGCCCCGACTCCGAGCCAGCATTATCATTAATCAGAACAGAGTGTTAACATCACATGATTTACAGAGGTATAAGCGCAATTTCGTGCATTAAGACATGATGTCAAACAAGGGGAAAATACCAGCGGAACTAGTCAAGATGCAAACCGAACCATTAAGCAATAGAGTAAAGCCAACAAGCCAATTCATTTTCAATCATTTTGGACTGAGGAATTACTGTAGAAAACTCTAGCAGAGGCGCATATAAGAGAAATAATCACCGAAGCGTTACAACAAAGACATTATCGGCATAAAAATTGCATTAGTAATTGACCAGTTAAGTCCGATCCGAATGGATCCTCCAAAGTCCAAAGTTGTGGAATTCACTAACAGCAGTAAACATCTAAAAGTTACATGCCCAAGTAGTCTGCGAGTGAGTTTTGATTGTGCACAAAAGTTACATCCTCTAAACATGTTCAGTAAGCAGTACCCATATAGGTTGCAATTTGGGAGAAATTTGTGTACACTTAACTAAGTGATAAAATCATTAAGAGAAAAAAAAGAGTTGTATCCAATAAAGTACTGTATTTAACGTCCTGGTACATACGAACGAACCAATTTCTATTTCTTTGCCGTTAACTCGAACTTATGAATTCGGTCCAGAAACTTGTCTTATGACTATGTTCTTGGGGCGGTGACACAACTCCAATTAAGTGAGCCAAAGATCAAAGGGATCTTTACCTAAATAGTATGTCCTATTCACTATTACTTTATCTAGTCGAGGTATACAAATTATACACTAACCCCCCGTTATACATGTACTATGCATAGATTAACTATTTTTAATTTAAGCGATTGGTTAATCTGCTGTTCCAATTTATTCTTTCAAATCAAATGTTATTGTTAAATATACAATATACTGTTGGAAATTTGTCTTTGGCGAGAGTTGCGTCCGACCAACTTTAACGGCTTAGACACTAGTGTTCCGCATGTTGGAGAATCTGGTTCTTCACACATGCATAATCTACTAAGTAAGTAGATGACCGTAGGGCCAAGGATCGTCAAATTTCGTTGAGAAATGAAAGAGATATTGGTCCACAAAGTGAGGTGTTTGAAGCATGGAAAAGTGTGGTATTGAGATCAATTCTCCCTCATCGATGGGGGAGGAAAGAATTATTTTGTTTATAAGTCTCAAGGCTGGCTTGGGGTTTGGGACACCAAGAGGTATCACATGTGTTTAAAGGAGGGAGGACCTAGATGTGCTTCGGTTCGAGGAAAGCCCACGCGCGCCGCCGCCGGCCCTTCCGGTCCGGGTCTCGGGTGTTTGGTCCCTGAAGTTTTAAGAAAGTCAAATTGGGCAGAGAACTTTGCTATATGTACAGTTTGGTTCCTGAAGTTTCAAGAAAGTCAAATTGAACAGACAACTTTGTGGTTTCTGGAACGTCAACCAACACTCAATTCAGCCCTTTATTTTGGCTGAATTAATCTTCCTAAATGCCATCTGTTGCACACACATCAATTCACCATTTATTTTGGTGAATTACTACCTCCATAATTGTCATTACTGGCCAAGTAATGACACTTATGTGCGTAGTTGGTAAGCCTCTCCTTCAACTATATAAAGGACCCCTTGGCCAGATTGATGAGACACACATAACACAAAAACATAAACGAAATCAGTGTTCTTCCTACTACCTTCCAGCATCTTTTCATTACTCAAAATTCTTCACAGTAGCACTTGAGTTTCCTTTGCTCATTTGTTCATTTGCTGTTTTATCTTGGGAGACAATTGTCCAGGATGTAGAAATGATACATACGGGGCAATATTGTCTTAAAGACAGAGTGCAAACACTCGACTCAGCATACCAAGTTTATTGCAATTCCAGTTTCTTGTAATTCCAGTTTATTGTTCAAGTTAATTGTAATTTCAGTTGCTTGTAATACTTAACAGTTATATATTTCTGTTTCCTGCATCATTGTAACCACCAAGTTTAAGACAATATTTTGCTTACTGTAACTGCTGCAACATGGCTGGAAACATGACTGATTCTGCTGCTGCTGCTGCTGCCACTGCCACTCAAGGTGTCCAAGGCAGCAACTCTGCTGCCTTCCCCGCTACTGCCCAAGGCACGGCTGCTGTCTTCACTGCTCCATCCTCCGCATTCCACTCGCTGAATGAAAAGTTACCTCCTTTGTGGAATGAGTTTATGAGTTACTTGAAACTCAAGACAAAGGAGATGACCTTTGAAGAGTTTATTATCAAACTCCAAATTTAGGAAGCTAATAATAAGGCCTTGCCTAGGGGTAAACAACCTGCTGAGGCAAAGGCAAATCTGGCTGAGGCCAAAGGGAACCCAAGCAAGAAACGAAAGTTCTAGAAAGACGGCAAGGCCCACGCAACGGAGATGTTCAGAGGTAACTGTCACCACTATGGTAAACCTGGTCATAAGATCAAGGAATGCTGCAAGCTCAAGACTGAGCAACAACAGAAAGCCAAGGCTAAAGGCAAGGCGCATGCTAACGTCGTCAAGGACACGCTCCTGGATGACATGATTGAGGAGTTCTTGGCAGTGGTGCTTGAAGCGAACCTGGTCGAGAATCCGAGGCAGTGGTGGATGGACACAGGTGCTACCAGACACATCTGTTCCAATAGAGATGCCTTCTCCATGTACACATCGGTCACCGACAAAAAATTGTTCATGGGAAACAACGCTTCATCTAACGTGCTGGGGGTAGGAAAGGTGGTCCTGAAGATGACTTCCGGAAAGGAGCTCACTCTGAAGGAAGTGATGCACGTCCCATAGATTAGAAGAAATTTAATTTCAGGACCTTTATTAGTTAATGCTGGTTTTAGGCTAGTGTTTGAATCCAATAAGTTTGTACTCACTAAGAATGTCACTTTTGTGGGGAGAGGCTTCGTCTATGAAAGCCTCTTCAAAGTGAATGCCATGTCTGTAATGCGTCCAAGTAATAAAGTTGAACCTTCTTCTTATTTGCCCGAGTCTTCTAATTTATGGCATCATAGATTAGGACACGTTAACTACAAGTCTATCCAAAGGCTAGTAAAGTTGGAGTTGTTTCCATCTGTCGACGTAAACCCTCAACATAAGTGTGAGGTGTTTGTAGAGGCAAAACTCACCAAGCTTCCTTTTCGATCCGTCTAAAGGAATACCGCTCATCTAGAACTTATTCACACATATATATGTGACTTGAAGTTCGCACAAACTAGAGGGGGGAACAAGTACTTTGTGACATTCATTGATGATAGCACAAGGTATTGTTACCTTTACTTGTTGAAAAGTAAGGATGAAGCCTTTGAAGCGTTCCGACGCTACAAAGCAGAAGTTGAGAACCAACTAAGCCTGTGGATTAAATCCATTTGTAGCGATAGAGGAGAAGAATACGTAGCGCCATTTGAGGAATACTGTGCCTAAGAAAGCATTGTTCATCAAATGACGGCTCCATACTCACCTCAATTGAACGGTGTGGCGGAACGTAAGAATCGCACATTGAAGGAAATGATGAATGTCTTGCTCATCAATTCTGGTCTTCACCAAAACATGTCGGGAGAAGCCGTCCTTACCGCTAATACGATTCTTAACAGAGTCCCACATAAGGGTAAGGACAAAAATCCAGATGAATCACGGAAGGGAAAGAAACCCACCTACAAATATTTTAAGGTGTGGGGTTGTTTGGCAAAGGTTGAAGTACCCAAGCCAAAGCAGGTCAAGATTGGGCCTAAGATTGTAGATTGCATATTCATCGGATATGCAAATAACAGTAGTGCTTATCTCTTCTTAGAGCATAAGTAAGATATTCCAGATATCCACCAGGGTACAATCATGGAATCAAGGAATGCTCAATTCTTTGAAGGTACATTTTCTAGAAAGGAAAAAGACATAACCTCTCGCAAACGAAGTTATGAACAAAGCTCTCAAGAACTGAGAGTCGTTAACGGCCCGGATCTAGATGGTTCAGATCTAGCGGATCTCGAGGTAGCTGAACATTCGGAATCTAGTGTTCCAGATTCTCAAAACTTGGAGACTCCAGAGATTTATCTAAGGCGAAGTAAAAGGGCCCGGAAGGATAAATCCTTCGGTCTTGACTTTGTAGCTTATATGGTTAATGATGAAGCAAGGACAATTGCTAAGGCGTTGTCAACTCCAGAAGCACCGCTTCTGGAAAGAAGCTATTGAGAGTGAAATATGCTCCATTCTGCATAACCATACTTGGGAGATGGTTGATCTTCCTCCGGAAAATAAACCGTTGGGTTGTAAATGGATACTCAAACGGAAATATAAGGCAAATGGGTCTATAGACAAGTACAAGTCCAGGTTGGTAGTCAAGGGCTATCGGCAGACAGAAGGTCTTGACTACTTTGACACATATTCCCCGATATCTCGGATGACATCCATACGGGTATTCATTGCTATCGCTGCCTTGCGTGACCTTAAGATACATCAAATGGATGTCAAGACAGCCTTCCTAAATGGTGATTTGGAAGAAGAAATTTATATGGACCAACCCGAGGGGTATGTGGTTCAAGGGAAAGAGAACAAAGTCTGTTGGCTTGTCAAATATCTGTACGGGCTAAAATAAGCCCCGGAGCAATGGCACAAAAAATTTGATAGTACTCTATTATCGAAGGGTTTCGCCATTAATGAGTGTGATAAATGTGTCTACACGAAAGGTAACTCTGACTCATTCATCATGATATGCCTATACGTAGATGACATGTTGATCACATGAAGCAGTCCTAGGGTAATCCTAGAGACTAAGAACATGTTGAAATAATGCTTCGACATGAAGGATATGGGTATCGCAGATGTCATCTTAGGGATAAAAATCTCTAAGACGTCTGACGGACTGGTCTTATCTCAGTCTCACTACACCGAGGATGTTTTGAGAAAGTTCGAGATGTTAGACAGTTCATCGATAAAGTCACCAATGGATACAAATCAAAAGCTTGATAAAAATCTTGGTGCACCCGTATACCAGGAGCGATATGCACATGTGATCGGTAGTTTGATGTATATAACAAAATGCACCCGACCTGATATTGCTTATGCAGTCAATAAGTTGGCTAGGTTTACCCGTAATCCGAGTGATGATCACTAGAAGGCGTTGAATCGGGTATTACAATACCTGAAATATTCGTTAACTTTCGGATTACATTATTCGAGATATCCAACTGTACTAGAGGGGTACAGTGATGCAAACTGGATATATGATATAGAGAACACCAAGTTCACCAGTGGGTATATATTTATAATTGGTGGTGGGGCTGTATCTTGGAAATTCTCTAAGCAAACTTGCATCGCCCGATCCACAATGGAATCGGAGTTTATCGCTTTAGACAAAGCAGGAGAAGAAGCTGAGTGGCTTCATGACTTCTTAGAGGATGTTCCGTGTTGGAACAAACCCGTACCTTCGGTAATGATCCACTGCGACAGCTAGTCGGCTCTAGGAAGGGCATGGAATGTTATGTACAACGGCAAGTCTCGTCATATTTGACGGAGGCATAAGACCGTTAGGCAGCTGATTACCACAGGTATAATATCCATTGATTACATTAAGTCAAAGGATAATATTGCAGACCCGCTGACAAAGGGTTTACCGAAGGATCATATGGTCTTTCTGTCTAGGGGAATGGGCTTAAAACCCAAAGTATAAGGACCAATACGGTGGTAACCCAACCTTACTAACTGGAGATCCCAGTAATTTGGTTCAATGGGGAAACTAAGCTTTAAAGGTTCAGTTGATCGCTTCAGTGGAAGCATGAGCACTTCGGATAGTGATTTCTGTAAAGAAACACCAAATCCAAAGTCGTTCCCACGATGGACGTTTAAGTGATATCTGCAGTATGGGTAAAGGTTAATTTTTCAAAAACCTTTAATGATCCTCAACAGTTGAGGAAACTTTTAATAGTTCCTAACACTTGTGAAGTGGTGTATATCATGATACCTTGTAGGAGACCACCTATTTAAGTGCGAGGACGGGCCGCCTCAAATGAACGCACTTAAGAATCCAAGAAGTTGTCCATGGCCACAACAGACAAAACATTATGAAGAAGAGAGTAAGGGAATTTGTTGTGTTGGTACTATTGACTTGGCTTACACTAAACACTGACGGTTCAAGACATCACATTCACCGCGCAGTAAGTAAGTCCGATGGTATTTAACTATGGAAGGTTCAAAGCTGAAGCTACCTCTCCTTATGCAACATCGGTCCGCTGAAATATTGCTGGAAATGAAAATGCACCATGTGAGTGCACCAAAATCTCTTTCAAGAGGGGATTGTTGGAAATTTGCCTTTGGCGGGAGTTGCGTTCGACCAACTTTAACGGCATAGACACTAGTGTTCCGCATGTTGGAGAATCTGGTTCTTCACACATGCATAATCTACTAAGTAAGTAGATGACCGTAGGGCCAAGGATCGTCAAATTGCGTTGAGAAATGAAAGAGATATTGGTCCACGAAGTGAGGTATTTGAAGCATGGAAAAGTGTGGTATTGAGATCAATTCTCCCTCATCGGTGGGGGAAGAAAGAATTGTTTTGTTTATAAGTCTCAAGGTTGGCCTGGGGTTTGGGACCCCAAGGGGTATCCCATGTGTTTAAAGAAGGGAGGACCTAGATGTGCTTCGGTTCGAGGAAAGCCCACACGCGCGCCGCCGCTGCCCGCCCATCCCGTCTGGTCCGGGTCTCGAGTCTCGGGTCTCGGGTGTCAGGTACAGTTTGGTCCCTGAAGTTTCAAGAAAGTCAAATTGAACACAGAACTTTGTGGTTTATGGAACGGCAACCAGCACTCAATTCAGCCATTTATTTTGGCTGAATTAATCTTCTTAAATATCATCCGTTTCACACACATCAATTCACCATTTATTTTGATGAATTACTACCTCCATAATTGCCATTACTTGGCCAGTAATGGCACTTATGTGGGTAGTTAGTAAGCCTCTCCTTCAACTATATAAAGGACCCCTTGGCCAGATTGTTGAGACACACATAACACAAAAACAGAAACGAAATCAGTGTTCTTCCTACTACCTTCCAGCATCTTTTCATTACTCAAAATTCTTTACGGTAGCACTTGAGTTTTCTTTGCTCATTTGTTCATTTGCTGTTTTATCTTGGGTGACAATTGTCCAGGATGTAGAAAGAATACATACGGGGCAATATTGTTGTAAATACAGAGTGCAAACACTCGACTCAACATACCAAGTTTATTGCAATTCCTGTTTCTTGTAATTCCAGTTTATTGTTCAAGTTAATTGTAATTTCAGTTGCTTGTAATGCTTAGCAGTTATATATTTCCGTTTTCTGCATTATTGTAACCGCCATATACATGTGTATATTGTCTCAAATTTTGCTCCATAAGTGGCTCTCGGTTTTACAGATTTAGGTAAATAATTTATGGTAAATATTTAGTGTCCTAGTTTAGGTAATGTTGTAATATAATTAATAGTGTATAATCCCCTTCATTATTTTCATTAATTGAAAGGTATATATACAAGTTATAAAATAGGAGAATCATATTCGTAAAACCTTATTCTATACATTTTTGATAATACACTAATTATAGTAATACACTGCTAATTATATTACAACATTACCTAAACTAGGATACTAAATATTTACCCTAAATTATATTACCTAAAATAAGCTAAATCAAAAGCAGCAAATTCGAGACAATATACATGTGTATATTATGTGTATATTGTATATTTAACACACCCCCGCAGTCATAGCGGACGGTCTTCGAATGCTGAGACTGTCCCTAAAATATTCAAAAAGGACCGAGGGAAGACCCTTTGTAAAGATGTTTGCAATCTGATATCTCGACGGGACGTGACAGACGCATACCTGACCCCGAGCAACCTTTTCACGGACAAAGTGAATGTCCATCTCGATATGTTTAGTGCGTTTTGGGGGCATGTAAAGTATTTCAAGACGGGGAGTCCTCTCATGAGGTGTGATAGTGGGGGAGATCTTTATCCTATCACACCCGGTTTCAGTTCATCGAGTCAAGCCTTGCCATCAGCCTTTGTAGCCATTTCTCCTTCCTTGTGGCATGCTCGCCTTGGTCATCCGGGATCCTCTATTTTATCTGTTTTAGATAAAAAAATAGTTTTATTTCTTGTAAGGGTACGAGTCGTACTTCACTTTGTCAATCTTGTTCGTTAGAAAAAAATATTAAGTTGCCATTTGTAGACTCAAATTCTCATACTTCAATGCTATTTGATATTATTCATAGCGACCTATGAACGTCTTCTGTTCTAAGTTTGTTGGGTCATCGGTATTATGTTCTTTTTTTGGATGATTATTCTAAATTTTTGTGGACGTTTGCAATTGCAAATAAATCTCAAGTGTTTTCCGTCTTCATAAAATTTAGAGCATTCATTAGAACACAATTCGAAAGAGAAATAAAAAATATTCAGTGTGATAATGGAAAAGAGTATGACAATAGGGTGTTTCGGGAGTTCTGTGCTAATAATGAGATCAATTTTTATTTTTCGTGTCCTCATACATCTTCATAAAATGGGAAAGCCGAACGCAAAATTCGTTCAATAAATAACATTGTCTGCACTCTCTTAATTGATGCTTCCGTACCCTCATATTTTTGGCATCATGCTCTTCAAATTGCGACATATCTCCTTAACATAATTCCTTCCAAAGGTCTGACATATTCTTCCCCCCTTCAAATTTTATATAATAAAAAATCATCTTATTCTCATCTTCGGGTTTTTTGGTGCTTATGTTATCCGTTATTTCCATCCACCACAATTAACAAAATTCAGGCCAGGTCTACTACGTGTGTGTTTTTGGGTTATCCGTCTAATCATCGTGGTTACAAATGCTTTGATTTATCCTCCAAGAAAATCATAATTAATCGCCATGTAATTTTTTATGAAACCCAATTTCCATTTACTAAAGTTCATACTCTCGAGCCTAGTTCGTATTATTTTTTGGATGATGGTATATCCCCGTATATTACTCATCATTTTTCGGACATATCCCGCACCCAAAATCCTCCAGTGGGCCCACTACCCGCTGGCCCCACTGTTCCGTCGCAATTTCGATCATCGGATCGGTTCAGCCGATTGGGCGATACCCACCACTCGAACCGGTCCAGCTTGTCGCTCGATTTACTAATTTGGGCCAAGAGCCCACTACCCGCCGCCATCCGTCCCGAGCCTAGTAAATTCCCAAAATTCACTCAATTCTTCCTCGAGTCATAGATCGGTCACTCGTAGTCAGCGGGGTATTTTTACACCTAAAAGACATTTAATTTATATTCTAATTTCTCTAAATCCCCCTTGCCCCGTAATCCTGTGTCTGCCTTAAACGACCCGAATTGGAAAATTGTTATGACTGATGAATATAATGCTCTTATTGATAATAAGACGTGGGAGTTGGTGCCCCATCCATCTGGTATTAATGTTATCAGATCTATATGGATTTTTGCTCATAAGGAGAATTCAGATGGTTCATTTGCTTGACATAAGGCGCGGCTTGTGGGTGATGGTAAGACTCAGCAGGTTGGTATAGATTGTAGGGGACGTTCAGTCCGGTGGTCAAACCGGCTACCATTCGCACTGTGCTTAGCTTGGCTCTTTCAAAGGCATGTACTATTCATCAGTTGGATGTCAAGAATTCTTTCCTACATGGTGATCTCACGGAAACAGTCTATATACATCAGCCGTTAGGACTCAGGGATCCCCACCATCCTCATCATGTCTGTTTGTTGAAGACGTCCTTATATGGGCTTAAGCAGTCTCCACGGGCCTGGTATACGAGGTTTGCTGACTATGTTTCGACAATTGGGTTCACTCACAGTAGGTCATATAATTCCGTGTTCATCTACCATCGTGGTTCATCCTTGGCCTACATTCTGTTGTATGTGGATGATATCATTTTGACGGCCTCTTCTGATACCTTACGCCAGTCTATCATGACCATGCTCAGCTCTGAGTTTGCTATGAAAGACTTAGGGCCCTTGAGTTACTTTTTGGGGATTGTCGTCAAACGTCATTCTAATGGTTTGTTTTTGTCTCAATGAAAGTATGCAGTTGAGATCATCGAGAGGATTGGGATGTCATCCTGTAAGTCCACTTCCACTCCAGTTGATACAAAGCCCAAGCTTAGTGTCGCGACCGGCGCACCATACGAGGATCCGACCCGCTATCGCAGTCTTTTAGGGCCCTTCAGTATCTTACTTTTACAAGACCGGATATTACGTATGCCGCCCAGCAGGTGTGTTTATTCATGCATGATCCCAGAATTGAGCACATGAATGCAATCAAACGCATCATTCGATATATTCAGGGTACACTGGACTATGGTTTGCATTTATATCCTTCCTCGACATCCACACTTGTCTCATACACAGATGCTGATTGGGGTGGTTGTCCAGACGTCTGGATATTGTATGTTCCTTGGCAACAACTTGGTCTCCTATTCTGCGAAGCGTCAGGCAACTCTATCCCGCTCAAGTGCCGAGGTTGAATGTCGGGGGGGTAGCTAATGTGGTCTCAGAATCATGTTGGTTATGTAATTTGCTTTTGGATTTGCATTGTCCCATTCAGAAGGCAACCTTAGTATATTGCGATAATATTAGTGCCATCTACCTTTCAGGTAATCCGGTTCAGCACCAACGCACTAAACATATCGAAATGGACATTCACTTTGTCCGTGAAAAGGTTGCTCGGGGTCACGGTCGCGTATGTCATGTCCCCTCAAGATATCAGATTGCAGACATCTTTACAAAGGGTCTTTCCTCGGTCCTTTTTGAAGATTTTAGGGACAGTTTCAGCGTTCGAAGACCGCCCGCTATGACTGCGGGGGTGTGTTAAATATACAATATACATGTGTATATTGTGTGTATATTGTCACAGATTTTGCTCCATAAGTGGCTCTCGGTTTTACAGATTTAGGTAAATAATTTATGGTAAATATTTAGTATCCTAGTTTAGGTAATGTTGTAATATAATTAGTAGTGTATTACCATAATTAGTGTATTACCATAAATGTATAGATAAAGTTTTAGGAATAGGATTCTCCTATTTTGTAACTTGTATATATAGTCTTTCAAGTAATGAAAATAATCAAGGAGATTATTTCTTTCGGTTATAATTGCACTTCTTAGCTTTTAGGTGAGGAATGTCATTATGCCTAAATGGCATTGCAACTTCCATAATGTAAGCACCCTGCACCTCTTTCCTTGACTCTTGTTTATGTTTGCAAGGATTAATTCTCATTTCTACATTTAAATATAATGTCGAGAAGTGTTTAAAATAATAACTAATAAGCTCAAACTCAAAAATCACATGATCAACAAAATATCATCATAACAACAATAGCATTTTCTCAACACCGGCATCATCATATATAGCTTTGGGTTAGATGGTTGGTATTCAACTATATTGGCTCCATAAGCACATTTTCATCTTCAATCTTGAACTCTTCATAGACACTATCCGCAATCAGAGCTTGGTGAGCATGAAATTAAAATCCTTAACCACTTGACTTAATTGACCTCCAAGTTACGAATAACTATATATCATGCCTTTATAAGTTCTTCTTCAAGTCCTCAATGACTAGTTGTTCCTCATCAGTTGACTCCTTTTTTAGTTCCCATTCGGTGGTGTCTGATACCCACATTGACTAAGCACATTAGAAAAAAATACATAAGGAAAAGACCATATACAAGAGTCAACTAAACGAAGATGTGAAAATTTAGACCCAAATTCAGTTTAATTATTTCCTAAATTAACCTAAATACACTAATTTGAAAACGGTACTAAAATTTGATCACACCCAACTCTATTTCTAAATAAATAATTAGTCATTTGTAATATCATTCTCAACCTACAACGAGGTCGAATTAGCAGAAAAAATAATATATTAGGACAATTTCAGGTAGCTAAGGAATTATCACCTAATATGCAATTGTTGATTAATTTAAATTCAACCGTAATTTCCATTTCCCAAGTTGAAATTGTAAGATTGTATTAATCTCCCTTGTGAAGCCTTTCTCATGAATACAAATATATATATAGGTGTACAATATTGAATCATTCTCTAATAAGGATCATAATCCTACCATAATTATACAATACAAAATATGGTAAATTATGTAACCTATATACCTGCTAATACACCCCCTCAGTCGGAGCGGGAGGAGGCCGGATGTTGTGACTGGATCTGAAGTCAAGAAAGAGTTGTGTAGGAAGGCCTTTAGTGAAAATATCTGCATATTGATAAGAAGAAGGCACATGCAACACCCTAACATGACCAAGAGCAATCTTCTCACGAACAAAGTGTATATCCATCTCAATGTGTTTGGTTCGCTGATCCTGAACCGGATTATGAGATAAATATATGGCGGAAATGTTATCATAGTAAACCAAAGATGCCTTACGCAAGGGACATTGCAGGTCCAACAGAAGGTTGTGAAGCCAACAGATCTCTGCAACAATATTAGCAACGCCTCTGTACTCTACTTCTGCACTTTAACGGGATAGGGTGGCCTGTCTTTTGGAAAACCATGAAATGAGATTATCCCCTAAGAAAACACAGTAGCCAGAAGTGAAGCGTCGCATGTCCGAACAGCCTGCCCAATCAGCATTCATGTATGATAATAACATGGTCAGTGCTGAGGGGTATAGGTGCAATCCATAATCAAGGGTGCCCTTAACAGCACTAAGCTTTGATTTAGAGTTAACCGGAGTGGACATGATCTTGCAGTTTGCCATCTTAGCCCTGTACACTATCTCCTCTGCATACTTGCACTGACATAAAAAAATAGTATCCACAGAACGCGTCACCGATATCCCCAAAAAATAGCTCAACTTCCCCAAGTCAGTCATAGCAAATTCGGTTTTAAGTAGTGCAATAATCTCATTTTTTAACATATCAGAGGAGGCAGTGAGCACGATGTCATCCACATATAACAACAAATAAGCAATGCTACTACCTCGATGAAAAGTAAAGAGAGAATTATCACACGTGTTTCATACGAAACCAAATATGCATAATGTACTGTGCAAAGCGATCATACCATGCTCGTAGGGCTTTCAAACAATAGAGTGACTTACAAAGACGACATACATGCTGAGGGGCTGCTAGATGAACGAAACCAGGCGACTAGTGCATATAAACTGTTTCTTTCAGATCACCATGTAGAAACGCATTCTTCACATCAAGCTGATGAATAGGCCAATGCTTACCCATAGCAATACTCAGAACTGTGCGAATGGTAGCCGGTTTCACAATCGAACTGAATATCTCATCATAATCAATATATTTCTACTGATTAGTACCATTTGTTATAAGTCTAGCCTTATATCTTTCTAAGTCACCATTGTCTCTATATTTGTGATGAAAAAGCCACATGCATCAGATCACATTCACCCCCTCCGGTCGAAGAACCAAATCCCAAGTGTGTTATTTCATTAAAGTATTAAATTTCTCACTTATGGCCGCATTCCAATTTGGGTCTAGTTTGGCTAATTTTGGATTTTTGGGAATCGGGGAAATGGTTTATGTGGATAGGTTAAATTGGACTTTAGATTTAAAAATCCCATGCTGGGCCCGAGTTTTCATATGGTGCATGGGAGCAGTGTGGGGTTTTGTGTAGGTAATCGGGTTTGGGTCACAGTGTGGGTGTGGGTGTGGGTCCAAGTACGATTGTGGTATGTCGATTTGGTTGTTGGGTTATGCTACGGGTTGTGTAGTTTTAGGGTTCGACGACGGGATATGTGGATTTACCAATCTGGGCAGATCGATATGGAGTGAGATGGAGGTAGTTGGGTACGATGTCGGTGGGGGGTTTGTACTGATGGGTTGGGTCGGTGTTCCGGTGGTGGTGGTATGGTGTGGGTATCTAGTGGTTGGTAGGTTGGGAGTGATGGTTTGGTTTGGGTTTGTAGTGGCTTGGGGATTTGCGGGTTTGCCATGGGACGATGGAGGTGACACAGTGAAAGGGACGACGACTGGTGGTGAAACCGAGACGATGGGTTGACAGCCGATAGTGGCAATCAGCGGAATTTGTGACGGAGAAAAGGGTGGCGACGGCGACGTAAAAATGCGGTCGGTGGTGGTGGATGAAGGTAGTTGAACCGCAGACCGGAAGTCGACGGTTTCGACAGTGGGTGGCAGAGGTGGTGTTTCGGTGGTGGACTGATACAGTTCGCTGAGAATGACAGGGAAGATGTCGGACTCATCAAGAAAGGTATAGTCCATTTTTTGGAATTTGTGAATATTTGAAAAAGGGAAGGTGGTCTCATCAAACGTAACGTGACAAGAGACGTGGATTTGACGAGTGGACATGTCATAGCAGAGATAGCCTCTATGATTAGACAGGAAGCCTATGAAGACACATGGTGTGGTTCGAGGTGCTAATTTGTGAGGAGAGGTGGAGGCAAGATTGGGGAAATACAGGTAACAGAATATCCTAAGGTAGTCGTAGGAAGGGATCCGACAATACATAATTTTGGTTGGTGTCATATTATGAAGGGTACTGGTAGGTAAAATATTTAGAATGTATTCTAGCATTTTGACGGCATAGACCTAGAAGGAAGGATGGATGAAGTGAGGCATGAAACAGTAAAGTACGAACCATGTTATTTATTGTGCGGATGATTCGTTCTACTTTACCATTTTGAGGCGATGTGTGGGGACATGAGAAACAAAAAACCATGCCATTGTTTTGACAGAATCGATGAAATATGGAATTATTGAATTCACGACCATTATCACACTGAAAGGATTTAATGCATTTTTCAAACTGTGTTTTGATAAAGGTACGAAACTCAAGAAATTTGGCAAACACTTCTGATTTAAATTTAAGCAGGTAGATCCAAATATAATGAGAAAAATCATCTAACAAGACAAGATAATATTTATGACCTAGTGAACTAGAGATAGGAGATATCCACAAATCAGCATGAATAATATCAAAATGAGAAAACGTAACACTTGTAGATGATTTAAAAGGAAGACAAATATGTTTGCCTAAATAACAAGAAACACAATGCTGGGCAAGTTTCCCATTATTACATGTAATAAAATTATTGTCTCTAAGAAAATTAAAAACTGAGGCTTCTGGGTGACCAAGCCTATTATGCCAAGTTGACGGAGAGATAACAGCTAGAGATATGGGAGAGCAAGAGCTGACAACGGAGGTGGATGAGAATGGATAGAGATCCCCCGTGCTATTGCATCTCGTAAGAGGTGTCTCCGTATGAAGATCCTTCACAGTAAAACCAAAAGGGTCAAAGTCAATAGAGATAGAATTATTATGACTAAATTTGCGGACAGAAATTAAGTTCTTAATGATGTTCGGGGCATACATGACATTATTAATGGAAAATGGTGGATGAGGCGGTGGTGTGTAGGTGGTACCATAGCCCTGGATTGGAATGCAATGACCATTGCCAACAGTAATGTATTGAGGATGCTTTAAAGGAAATAGTTTGGGAATTTTACCTACAGAGCAGGTAAGGTGAGATGTGGCGCCCGAGTCCATGTACCAATTTTCATCGGGCTGTTGCAAGTTCAAACTGATAAAAGCCTGACCCAATTCAGAGGGGGCCAGATTACTGGGCTGTTGTGAGAGGTGGGCCTAAACGAAGTGGGCCTGCGACTATTGGTAGTAGGTTGGTCGATAACCTGGACCTGGCCCCAAAACACATGAGTTCAAATCGAACCGGGCCGGTTGGTGTTGGTAGAGCGTCTGTGGGCCGGCCCAGGTGAATAATCGGGCCGATGCAAATGTTCTTGGCTAGTCTGCTGTCCCCTGCCGCCTTTTTCTCGTTCTGTCGCGGCTGACTATTTTTCGGCAGTGGCGACTGGCCGGCGGCGGTATTGTTTTGTAAGGATATATCAACTGCTAACGTCTTTTAGTTGTGCTCGTCTTGCTTCGCACGTCGTGTCTTTTCCAACATTAACTGTGAACTAGTTTTGTTAAAACTGGGTAGGGGGTCAGTCTGTTGTATCATCGTGGCTAACGTGTCATATTCACCTTTAGTAGGCCTGCAACTAATTGTAACACCATTTTCATTTCGGAAATAGGCATGCCGACGTTGGACAATTGGTCAGCCACCAGTTTTAACAATCTGCAATACTCCGACATGTTAGAAAAAATTTTAAGACGCGTGTTGTTGAACTGCTCTTCCAAGTACACTGTATGAGTCTTCTTGTTATCTTGAAAATTTTCTTCCAAACGTGTCCAAAGATCACGGGCGGCGTTACCCGTTTTCATGATTGTGTAGAGTAAATCCTTGGATATAGTGCCATATATCCACTGTTTGACTACGGCATCGAGGTGACACCATGTGGTGTCATCCCTATCAGGAGGACGAGGGAAAGAGTCGTTTATATGATCAAGCACATGATATACACATGCATGAATGCAAAACAGTTCCACCCATGACCAGTATTGACCATCTTCCTGATCAAGAATTAAAGGTATAAAATTCTCGATGTTAATAACGGCGAGAGCCGGATGGAAAGATGGTGAGGAGAGGGTTATGGGTGTTTGGATGATGACTGGGGTAGAAGCGGAAGCATCGAAAGAGATGGAAGTAGCCAAATTTTCCATTAGAATAGTGGGGATTGGAAAAAGAAAAGTGAGAAAAATCTAGAGTACCGTCGGCCGAGGAGGAGGGGGGGCGGCGGCACGGAGAATGATTTTTCTAGGTTAGGGTTTTGGCTCTTGATACCATGTAAGATTGTATTAATCTCCCTTGCGGAGCCTTTCACATTAATACAAATATATATAGGTGTACAGTATTAAATCCTTCTCTAATAAGGATCCTAATCCTACCATAATTATACAATACAAAATATGATAAATTATGTAACATATATACATGATAATAGAAATCAAGGTAAATCGGGTGGTCTTAAGGTTCGCTAAACCTTCAAAATCAAAACAAACCACACGATTGATCAAATAACAATTAATTCATTCAATAATAAACAAGAAATTAAAACTTTAGTTCCAATCTTCGATCTATGATGTGGTTTCATTGAAATAACAAAATGAGAGCTACTCATTTATGAGCGTAGAATAGTGTAATTCTCCTCGATAGAGTTCTCTTATTAATGTAATATATATAGAGTATACAATTGTAGTCCTAATAGAATTATGATCTCTATTTTACCTTAATTACATAAGTTACACTAAATTAATGAGTACATAATATATTGTGAATATATATATATATATATAATATTCACTATCACACCCCTCAGTCGGAGCGGGAGCAGGTCAGACGCTGAGACTGAATCTGAAGTCAAGGAACAGTTACCGAGGAAGCCCATTTGTGAAGATATTTGTGTACTGATACGAAGAAGTAACATGCAACACCCTAACGTGATCCATTGCAACCTTCTCACGAACGAAGTGGATATCCATCTCATTATGTTTGGTTTGATGATGCTGAACCGGGTTATGAAACAGGTAGACAGCAGATATGTTATCACAGTACACCAAAGATGACTTACGTACAGAATATATTGTGAATATATAAAATATGATTCAACATAACCTTTTAAAATCTGGATAACTAAGAAGAATATTATCTTACAATAGTGTCTTATGTATTTTGTTTTCAAATCTCCACTACTTGGATGATTCAGAATTCTTGATTGTGGTGCAAATTTATCCAAGTCTCTTCCCCTTTCTCCAATTCTTTCAAGAAAACCTTTTGGTAGAGCATCTTCAAGATTTTGCTCTTCCCCTTTAGAAAATCTTGCAACCCATATGAAATTAACATTACTTAGCTCTAACCCAAACGCTATTTCCTCCATATCTTCTTTTGACAAGAAATACTCACTCCCAAAGGAGATAAAAACAGTTGAATTCTCATCTTTCTTTCATAGCCAATCAATGAGCTCCACTTCATTCACGTCATCAGTTATGGGATCTTGGATAGGTGTACCAATAGGAATAACCTTCCAATTGATCAATTCAGTGCAATAATAAATGTATTTGGCCTCTAGAATTCTAGAGGTATTCATCAGCATGATTTGCATATTTTCATCAGCTAAACGATCTCCATCATCAGGTTCTTTCTCTTTATTCACCCATTTTTACTTGCTCAAATTTCCTGAGATAAATAGCAGGGAAAGGGAATTTAACCCCTGATTTCTTAATTCAGTTAAAAAGGTATGAAACCACAATTACACCAGAAGTTAGGATCTTGACTGCTGGAATGTTCTGTTCGATCACTACGCGTTCAGCCCATTGCTGCATTATGTCATAAATTACCAAATCAGGTTTCAACTTTTGCAAGATTTTCAAAAAGTTTGGTTTTGACAGTTTCAGGGCCTTTTGAAGGGTGTGATTGAGATGGGATGGGAGGCCATTGGTCGTATGATAATGAGGAGGAAGTTCAGGCAATTCTAGTAAGTGAAGTTCGACAAGTTGAATAGAATCAGAGTATTTTTCAGGGATTTTCTTGTTGGTAGATTTGAGATTTATCGGCGTAGAACAGAGATAAATCAAGAATCCCCTGTCCACGAGTTTCTTGGCTACATTTAGAAATGGAGAGATGTGTCCATACGCCAACCATGGGAACATAAGTACCCTCAAAGTGTTGGTACTCTATTGTACTTTATAAAGCAGTACAGAAAGTAAATAACTATTACAAGTGTTCGAAATGATAAATAAATGGTCAATCTTCAAAACTGCCACAAGCTTGTTGTTTCTTGAATCTTGATAACCTTGCAAAGCCAATGTTGAGAACTGCCTTAAGCTTGTTGTGTCTTGAATCTTGATATCCTGAAATCAAGAAATAACTAAATCTGGATGGTTACAACGTTGTGTGTTAAGTCGAGGAATTTCCCTCTGTCCTTAAGACAAGATTGCCCCGTATATATGCTTTTACGTAACAACACTTTAATCTCAACGCTACAAAGCCAATAGGTTGAGTCTGCCAAATAAAATAAATATGAATTGACTTGCTGAAGATATGGAAAAGGAAGGAAGAGTTTCTATCTTCTCTTCTGTTTTGTCTCTGTGTATATAGTGTGTCTCTGTTATGTATATCAAGTGCATATCACACTGTATTTCGTCACTGTTTTGCAGTGATTTTCGTCACTGTTTTGCATTGATTTTGCTCACTGTTTTGTGTTGCTTTTGTGGCTGTTTTGCTCACTGTTTTCAGCTGTGTTTTTGAGCTATATTGCTGTTTTTCTGTTCTGTTTTCTCTCACCAATTGAGCCAAAAATAGCTCAATATATAGCATGTAGGAGGGGCTGATCAACTGCCCAAACATGACTGTTAATGGCCATTAGGAGGGCTGTAAATGGCATTAGATAGGCTGTTTAATGGCCATCAAGAGAGGCTGAATAATGGACATGAAGGAGGGTGATAATGGAGGAGTTAATCAGCCAAATAATGGCTGATTAATGCCCCAAAAAATAGTCCAACGGTAGGCAGAAAGTTTTCTGCCTTCCGTCACTCCAAAATCAACTTTCCAGAAACTCTGGGGACCAAACTGTAAATATTAAGCAATTTGGGGTCCAAAAAGATAATTTCAGAAAGTCCCTACAGCCCACGACCCGTGACCCGACCGGAAGGGCGGGCGGCGGCGGCGCGCGTGTGGGCTTAGCCTTGAACCCAAGCACATCTAGGTCCTCCCTCCTTTAAACACATGGGATACCCCTTGGGGTCCCTAACCCTTTACCACATTAGAGACTTATATAGAGAGCAATTATTCTTATTCCCACCGATGTGGTAGATTTGTCCCACACTATATTTCCATGCCTCAAACACCTTACTTCGTGGACCAATATCTCTTTCATTTCTCAACGAAATTTGACGATTCTTGGCCCTACGGTCATCTACTCACTTCGTATATCATGCATGTGCGAAGAGACAAAGCCTCCAACATGCGGAACACTAGTGTTTAATTCATTAAATATGGGTGGACGCACCTCCCAGCCAAAGGCAAATTTTCAACAATCCCTCTATGAAAGAGTGATTGTGGCGCACGCACAATGTACCTACTTTCAGCAATCTTTCAGCGAAAAGATATTGCATCAGGAGAGGTAGCTTCCGCTTTGAATCTTCCCTAGTTGAATCCATCGGACTTACTTACTGCGCGGTGAACGTGATGTCTTGAACCGTCAGTGTTTAGTGTAAGTCAAGACAATGATAACAACACAATAACTCTTCTTATTCGTTTTTATTCTTACATTTTTGTCCGTTGTGACCGTGGACACACTTGGATTCTTAAGTGCGTTCATTTGAGGCGGCCATCCTCTCACTTAAATAGGTGATCTCCTACAAGGTATCCTGTTATACCCCACTTCACAAGTGTTAGGAATCATTAAAAGTTTCCCCAACCTTAACCTCAACCGTTTGAGGATCGTTAAAGGTTTGGAAGCTTAACCTTTACCCACCATGCAGGTAGCACTTTAATATCTATCGCGGGAACAACTTTGGATTCATGTTTTCGAACAAAAATCATCATCCGAAGTGCTTCTTGCTTCCACCGAAGCGCTCAACTGAACCTTTTGTCGCTTAGTTTTCCCATTGAACCAAATTCTTGGGATCTCCAATCAGTATGGTTGGGTTACCACCCCAAAGGTTCGTATTGTTTGGGTTTTAAGCCCATTCCCCTAGACAGGCAGAACACTTGATCTCCGGATAGTCCCTTAGTTAGTAAATAAAGAAGTGACACTCGTGATGATCAACTTTCATACGGTCTTATGTCACCGACAAATCCTGACAGATATGTCCAGACGCCGTCATCCGTGTCCTTCCTGAAGCCGACCGGCTAGCCATAGTGTATAACTGCTGAAGGCACGGTTTCTCCCAATAAGAGACGTCCTCTAATGAGTCGTGAAGTTACTCAACTTCTTTCATGCTTTCTAGAAAGCGATAAACTCCGATCCCATCATGAATCGGTCAATGCAAGTTGCTTAGAGGATTTTCCAAGACCCACCATACACATTTACTTGTGGCTTTGGTGTTCTTCAGATCTGATGTCCAGTTTGCATCGATGTGTTCTCCCAGAACCGCTGGACATCCAGAATACTATAATCCGTAGATAAGCGAATAATTCAGATATCGTCATATCCGACTTAACGCCTTCTATTGATCATGTATTAAGATCATCAGTGAACCTTAGTTCAACTGATCTGTTTGTAGGATGATACCAGGTCGGTTGTAGTGTGTACAATACATTAAACTACACATGACCTGTGCATATCACTCATTGTCTATGGGTGCACCATGATTCCAATTAGCTCTATGATTCATATCCATTGGTGACTTCAACGAGACTGTCAACTATCGACCAGTCCGTTATATGTCTTAGAAATTCAATTCCTAAGATGTCATCTGTGATACCTATATCTTTTATATCGAGACTTTGTTTCAATATGACTTTTACTTTCAGATTGTTGATTCTACAACTGTTGGCTTTCTAACTTCAGAGTCAATGTTTCTGCGGTCAGATTCATTGTTTCTATTTTATCTGAAACTTCCAGGACCAAAATGTAAACATTTCAGGGACCAAAATGAAAGTTTCAGGAAGAAGCCCAACAGTTCAGCAAACCAACTCTGATTCTCTTCTTCCAACTCTCCGATTGGGAAGGCTATTTCAACATCCATGCCACGCAAGACTGCAATGGCCCAGGATGTTAAGTTACTCCCAGGGGAGCACATGTACAAGTAGCCGAGGCTTTGAACTCGTCAGTAGATCCATCTACTTTGTACTCACTTTTGAGTATCATTTTTCACCACCCAAAGGTTCTTTTTCCGGAGGAAGATCAACCATTACGCAAGTATGGTTCTATATGAGGGAATCTATTTCTCTCTTTGTAGCTTCTTTCCAAAGCAGCGCTTCTGGAGATGACAATTATTTGTTAATTGTCCATGGTTCATTCTCAACCATACAAGCTAGAAGGGCTGGAAAAAGTCTTCGTCCCCTTCTTTGTTCTGTCTCGGTTCAACATCTAGAATCCCTGAGTTGTGCAGATCTGGAATATTAAGTTTCGGATAGCCAGCAACTTTTGAGTCCTGTAGATACGGAACGTCTAGTTCCGGACAGTCAGGCCCTCGCGGGTTCTTGTTAACCTTGAGCAATTACTCTTTTTTCCTTTTCAAGGAAAGTTATCTTCAAAGAATTCAGCATTCTTTGACACCAAGAGGCAATAAACACTACTGTTATTTGCAGATCCAATGGATATGCAATCTACAATCTTAGGTACAACTTGACCTATTTCGGTATTCCAACTTTTACCAAGTGACCCCACATAATTTGGGCGTACGACTTTGCGCTTGGCTAACACCGTTGGACTGAGGTGAGAAATGAACAATCGTTTAACGAACGATGCTTCACGTTCTCCCCCTCTATCGCTACGAATTCCTCAATCCGTAGGCGTAGTTGATTTTCAACTTCTGCTTTGTAGCTCTTATCCGCTTCAACAACTTCATCTTTGCTTCTCAACAAACAAAGGATTTCATACGTTGTACCATCATCAATGAAGATCACAATGTACTTGTCTCCCCCCTCTATTTTGTATAAACTTCAAATCACCCAAGTAGGTGTGACTAAGTTCTAGAGGAGCGGTGCTTCTTTCGCTAATCCCTTGATGGAATTTGGAAAGGTGATTTTGCCTCTTCGCCTACCTTACATTCCTTTTGAGGGTTTATGTCGAAAGAAGGCAACAATCTCAAATTCGCTAGCTTTTGAATGACTTGACATTTAACGTGTCTTAATCTATGATGGCATAGATGCACAGATTACAAATATATCATTCATTTGGCTACAGACATCATGTACCATTCTTAGTTATTACGGACCTGTTGGAGTAGCAGCAAACCAGCTTGACCAACAACGTCCCTTAAACCAAGTTTGGGACATGTATCACCTCATTTGAGAGTGATCCCATTCCTTGAAGTCCTATTGAGGACGACCTCTCCAGCTTCTTTGATTTTAGAGGTGGCGTTGCTTCACATGAACAACCTCTTGCCCGTGGTTAGGGCGTAACCGGATCATATGTGATCTCGATACTCTGGCCCACTCCAGTTTCTTTGGCAGACTGAGTGTCTAATTTCTTTACTGCCTTTCTTTAGGCCTTCAGATCATTTAAGACCTGGAAACTCTGGCCCACCACACTAGGTGTCCATTACTTTTCCTATGAAATGAATTCTGGCCCTACTCCAGTCGCCTGGAGGCTTTGTATGACTGAGTGTCCAATATCATCATATCAAAGGAATTTTGGCCCACTCCAGTCACCCGGAGGCTTTATATGACTGAGTGTCCAATATCATCATATCAAAAGAATTTTGGCCCATTCCAGTCGCCCGGAGGCTTTGTATGACTGAGTGTCCAATATCATTCAAGTATCTTCTGCCAAATAGTATGATAGGTTCAACGTCTTTAGCTTTTAGACTCCTTCCATTAAGATTGGTGCCCAGATAATTCTTGGCGCTTACTTAAGAATGATAACAGTTTTTGCACAGTCAATGGATCTTACTCCCTCGTATGTGCGAACATACTTTACACACTTTAATAAATACACTTAAAAGAACGGATCTTTTTAAGTCGTTTACTAAATCCAATCTTTAAACGGGAAAGAAGATGAGATTAAACTTCTGATTTTAAAGCGTAAGGAATATAAATTATTTTCATATTCCTCCTTACTTTAATCCATTTTTAATCAGACATCATTTAATCTTTATTCTTGACAAGTAAGAAAAACTACTTATCGCAATTTCGGATTCTGGCCCACTTCAGTCACTTCATCAAACTGAGTGTCCATTTCCTTCTTACCATTATTCGAATCTTTTGTCTGTAACAGATATAGGCCTTCTGCTGCACGATAGAACCACATCTTCAGCCTTCTCCTCTTGTCCGAGTGGACATCCTCAGGCTCTCGTGAGCGCTTGTTCCCGCCAGTCTTGGTAACGGTGACACCATGAACACGTTCATCATCATCACTCTCTTCTACCATAAAACCATTGTCATAACTAGATTTGGTCACACAACTTTTGACCGACATCTTTCGAACACTAATAGTAATACAATACAATCTTGTCTTAAATTGTTGGTACTCTATTGTACTTTATAAAGCAGTACGGAAAGTAAATAACTATTACAAGTGTTTGAAAGGATAAATAAATGGTCAATTTTCAAAACTGCTGCAAGCTTGTTGTGTCTTGAATCTTGATAACCTTGCAAAGCCAATGTTGAGAACTGCCTTAAGCTTGTTGTGTCTTGAATCTTGATATCCTGAAATCAAGAAATAACTAAATCTGGATGGTTACAACGTTGTGTTTTGAGTCGAGGAATTGCCCTCTGTCCTTAAGACAAGATTGCCCCGTATATATGCTTTTACGTTAGCGGGCAATAGTCTCCCAAGATAAAACAACACTTTAATCTCAACGCTACAAAGCCAATAGGTTGAGCCTGCCGAATAAAACAAATATGAATTGACTTGTTGAAGATATGGAAAAGGAAGGAAGAGTTTCTATCTTCTCTTCTGTTTTGTCTCTGTGTATATAGTGTGTCTCTGTTATGTATATCTTGTGTATATCACACTGTATTTCGTCACTGTTTTGCAGTGGTTTTCGTCACTGTTTTGCAGTGATTTTGCTCACTGTTTTGTGCTGCTTTTGTGGCTGTTTTGCTCACTGTTTTGAGCTGTGCTTTTATGCTATATTGCTGCTTTTCTGTTCTGTTTTCTCTCACCAATTGAGCCAAAAAATAGCTCAATATATAGCATGTATGAGGGGCTGATCAACTGCCCAAATATGGCTGTTAATGGCCATTAGGAGGGCTGTAAATGGCATTAGATAGGCAGTTTAATGGCCATCAAGAGAGGCTGAATAATGGACATGAAGGAGGGTGATAATGGAGGAGTTAATCAGCCAAATAATGGCTGATTAATGCCCCAAAAAATAGTCCAACGGTAGGCAGAAAATTTTCTACCTTCCGTCACTCCAAAATCAACTTTCCAGAAACTCTGGGGACCAAACTGTAAATGTTAAGCAATTTGGGGTCCAAAAAGATAATATCAGAAAGTCCCCACAGCCCACGACCCGTGACCCGACCGGAAGGGCGGGCAGCGGCGGCGCGCGTGTGGGCTTAGCCTTTAACCCAAGCACATCTAGGTCCTCCCTCCTTTAAACACATGGGATACCCCTTGGGGTCCCAAACCCTTTACCACATTAGAGACTTATATAGAGAGAAATTCTTCATATTTCCACCGATGTGGTAGATTTGTCCCACACTATATTTTCATGCCTCAAACACCTTACTTCGTGGACCAATATCTCTTTCATTTCTCAACGAAATTTGACGATTCTTGGTCCTACGGTCATCTACTCACTTCGTAGATCATGCATGTGCGAAGAGACAAAGCCTCCAACATGCGGAACACTAGTATTTAATTCATTAAATATGGGTGGACGCACCTCCCCGCCAAAGGTAAATTTCCAACACAAAGTACTACCACGCTTTGTTACTTCGGCCATGATCAAGATCTAGAAAGACACTATTGGTATACTAAATTCGTGTTTCTCTATAGAGTGAAAGGAGGATGAGAAATGAGATATTGGCTGCCTTATTTATATTAGAAAAACAAGAGAGATGAGGACAAAACAGTAGTGTGAAAAGTACTCTCTTTTATATTCTTGCCCAATTTTTTAATAAGCTACTAGAGATTGAATAATTGTTCATTGATTTGGGTGCCAAGCTAAAAACATGAATTTGGTGATTTTTACTCATGTTTGATGCAAAATGACTAGTTTTCTGAGTGTACGTTAATGTCTCTCCTCGTATTCATATGGAATCTTATATAAACGATGTCAATATTTAAAGAAGTGAAATAAATGAGTAAATCATTTAACAATAATAAGTCTAATATTACAACTCTTCTGGACATGAGTTTTCATTTTTTAAAATAACTAAATACTTATTTTTTTATATAAGAAACAAATAATCACTCACAAGCTCATCATCCATTTGATTATATAAATCGGTCTTAATCAACTTTATCGTGGAAAAAACTCTCTCAACCATTAGATTTCCTATTTAGGTAAGGAGTAAAAATTGAATATTCATAGGTGCTGGTCCACTTGATTTTTCTACTCTATTTTAGGCGGCTCAAAGAATTTAAGAGATTTTATGCTAGCCGAATTCGAACCATTGACCTTAACACGCCGACGGTATATTTATAGAAAAGTTTTTGATATGCAAATTATTTCATATACATAAAAGTAAAAAAAAAAATGGCAAACGGTGTCATCTTCCTCTCCTATGGGTACTTCAACTTGATCGAGCGACCAGCTTGTTATCTCATGACATAGGGTTGTCACGACGATTGAAAAAGTTCACAATCATACAACTATTAACATACTTTGAATCACAAGTTTCAAAAATTAATTTTAAATTTTATTTATTTTTTCGTAAACTTCACGTCGATTTAAAATATATGACATAACTTTAAATGAAAGGAATATCTTTCATTATTATTAGCGGAGTGTTGAATCTAGAAGAAACAGATGGCTAATGAAACTTATTCGTTTGATATTGAGAATATTCTTGACTAGTGATAAAGTAACTATACTACATGTGGAATATTATGATGTCCAAACAAATACATCATTCGTTTTTTTCTTTTTTTGGATATATATTTCCAGTTTCATCACATATAATACCTAAAAGAAAATATTACGTAGGAGATGAGACTTTCTCACCCCTCTCGGGAAAAAATTAAAAGGACAATAATTACAGATTTTTTAAAAAGGAAAAATTGAGTTTAAAATATTCCACAATTCAGGTATTGTAGATGTGTTAAATTGAAAAACAAAAGAGGGTTAATGACCGGCTTTAAATGAGTCCATTGTATTTTGCACTCTTAATGTGTGCTCTATTTTGTAACTTGCACCCTAACCTCTTCAATCTTTTGCAAAACAATAAAATCACTTTTTTTATAAATTTGCCACGAGGGCAAAATAGGAATACAAAAAAGAAGAAATAAAAATGACATAAAATTAAAAGAGAGCTCAATCAACTAGATTTTTGTCTCGTTCCCTTTAAAGCACCTAGTTAGAAGTAAAAGAAAGGACATTTTGTCTTTTTTTGGCTCGCCACAACTAGAGTTCTCTTCCCAACACAGGAAACTAGAATGAACAGTACTCCATTTCATATTCTGCGGTCTGCACTATCTTCTTATATTTTCTAACTCGATTTTAAGATCATTTCTTAGACTAGTTACCACTTAGTCATTCAATCCTGAAATCCTTAATCGTGCGGGAATGACATCTTGCAAATCATCCACACGCCTATAAACATCAATTTCAAGCTCAGCGCTGATTCCGACCCTTCATATTCAGACTCGACTCACTATCATAGCTTGGCTGGGGCCCTGCAGTACCTCACATTCACGAGACCAGACATATTTTATGTCGTGCAACAAATCTGCTTGCACATGCACAGTCCGACAAAAGCACGCATGCATGCCCTCAAACGTATTTTACGATACGTCCAAGGTACACTTCACTTCGGATTACATCTATACATGTCTTCGCTCACTGGTCTCACTGCTTATTCTGATGCTAACTGGGATGGATGTCCTGACACCCGACGCTTCACGTCTGGTTATTGTATTTTCCTCGGAGATAACCTATTGTTTTGGTCTTCCAAAAGGCAACTTACACTTGTGGGGTTACAACAGTTGCGGAAAACGGAAAGTAAGTACATATTACAGATTGCTAGAAAGGATAAACTAAATATTACAACAAACTAGAATCAAGAACGATACAAACTCCTTGTGATTTGCTGAGTCGAGTGATGGTACTCTGTATTTAAGACAAGATTGCCCCGTATATATCATTTTACGTTCGTGGGCAATGGTCTCACAAAATACAACATCAACTAACAAATGAGCAAAGAAAACTCAAGTGTTACTCTTGAAGAACTTTGAATATAGAAAACTTGCTAGAGGGAAAGAAGAAGATTTCAGAAAATTTCTAAGTGTTGAACAATTGAGCCAAATACCTCAATTTATAGTGTAAGGAAATGATCCCTCAACTAGCCAACTAATGACATTCAATAGCCATGTAATGACACTTATTGAGGGGTTACATTCAGCCAAATAATGGCTGAATTCATGTGTCAAATAATGGAGATTCAATGCTCCGAAATTAGCCCAAAAGTCAGAACTTTCCATCTTCCTGTCGCAGCATTCTGCCTCTGAAGCGTCGCGGCTCTGCGAATTAGCGCCTCAGCTCCAGTAGCCCAAACCACCATTTAGCACCGCGGCTCCGACGGTGTTGTGCCGCGGCTCTTCACGGCTCCGCGACGATTTCGTACTTGTTTCATCTTACACTTCTTCCTTCGTTTACCAACGTGGAATACTTGTCATTTGGCCAATAACTGTCCATCATTCTATGTCTCAAACGTATTACGTATGTACCAATATCTCTTTCACTAATGAAATTTACGATACTTGGCACTACGTGTACACGTGTGTAGAAATGACATTTTCGACGCCCTAATTGTTCGAGTCATAAATAATGGGATAAATTTAATTCCACATTAGTAACTTTTCAACAATCTCCTCTTGAAAGAGATTTTGGCGCACTCACAAGGTGCCTATTTCCAGCAATCTTTCAGCAGATAGATGTTGCATCTGGATAGGTAGCTTCCGCTTTGAACCTTCCATAGTTGAATACTATCGGACTTACTTACTGCATAGTGAAGGTGATGTCTTGAACTATCAGTGTTTAGTGTAAGCCAAGTCAACGGTGCCAACACAACAACTTCCCTTACTCTGTTCTTCGTAGTTTTGTCTGTTGTGACCGTGGACACTTCTTGGATTCTTAAGTGTGTTCATTTGAGGCGGCATGTCCTCGCACTTAAATAGGTGGTCTCCTACAAGGTATCATGCTATACCTCACTTTACAACTGATATGAACCATTAAAAGTTTCCCCAAACCTAACTTCAACCGTTGAGGATCATTAAAGGTTTTGGAAACTTAACATTTACCCACACTGCAGATAGCACTTAACGTCTATCGTGGGAATGAATTTGGGTTTATGTCCTTACAAGGATCATAACCCGAAGTGCTCTTCCTTCCACCAAAACGCTTAACTGAACCTTTACAACTTAGTTTTTCCATTAAACCAAATTCCTGGGATCTCCAGTTAGTAAGGTATGGTTACCACCGTATTGGTCCTTAAAGCTTGGGTTTTAAGCTCATTCCCCTAGACAAGAAGAATATCTAATCTTTGGGTAAGCCATTTGTCAGTGGGTCTGCTATGTTATCTTTTGATTTTATGTAATCAATGGATATTATACCCGTGGTAATCAACTGCCTAATGGTCTTATGTCTCCATCGAATATGACGAGACTTGCCGTTGTACATACAACTCTGAGCCCTTTCTAGAGTCGACTGACTGTCGCAGTGGATCATTACAGAAGGTACGTGTTTGTCCCAACAAGGGACATCCTCTAAGCAGTCGTGAAGTCATTCAGCTTCTTCTCCTGCTTTGTATAAAGCGATAAACTCTAATTCCATCGTGGATCGAGCGATGCAAGTTTGCTTAGAGAATTTCCAAGACACAGCCACACCACCAATTGTAAATATATACCCACTGATGGACTTGGTGTTCTCTATATCAGGTATCCAGTTTGCATCACTGTACCCCTCTAGTACAACTGGATATCTCGAATTATGCAACCCGTAAGTTAGCATGTATTTTAGGTATCGTAGTACCCGATTCAACGCCTTTCAATGATCACTACTCGGATTACGGGTAAACCTAGCCAACTTGTTGACTGCATAAGCAATATCAGGTCGGGTGTAGTTTGTTATGTACATCAAACTCCCAATCACTTGTGCATATTTCTCTTGACATACGGGTGCACAACAATTTTTATCAAGCTTTTGATTTCTATCCAGTGGTGACTTCATAGGCGATCTGTCAAACATCTCGAACTTTCTCAACACACCCTCGATGTAGTGAGACTGAGATAAGACCAATCCGTCAGATGTCTTAAAGATCTTTATCCCTAATATGACATTTGTGATACCCATATCCTTCATGTCGAAGTATTGTTTCAACATGTTCTTAGTCTCTAGGATCAAGCTAGGACTGCTTCATGTGATCAATATGTCATCTACTTACATGCATATCATGACGAATGAGTCAGAGTTACCTTTCGTGTAGACACATTTGTCACACTCATTAATGGAGAAACCCTTCGATAGTAGAGTACTATAAAAAATTTCATGCCATTGCTTCGGGGCCTGTTTAAGCCTGTACAGAGATTTGACAAGCCGATCTCTTGCCCTGGAACCACATAGCCCTCGGGTTGTTCCATATAAATTTCTTCTTCCAAATCACCATTTATGAAGGCTGTCTTGACATCCATTTGATGTATCTCAAGGTCACACAACGCTGCGATCGCAATGAATACTCGTATGGACGTCATCATAGACACCGGGGGGTACGTGTCAAAATAATCAAGGTCTTCCTTCTACCGATAGCCCTTAACTACCAACCTAGCCTTGTACTTATCTATAGACCCATCTGCTTTATACTTCCGTTTGAGTATCCATTTACAACCCAACAGTTTATTTTCCGGAGAAAGATCAACCAACTCCCAAGTATGGTTATGTAGGATGGAGTCTATTTCACTCACAATAGCTTCTTTCCAAAGCTGTGCCTCTGGAGTTGACAATGCTTCAACAATTATCATTGGTTCGTCATCAACCATATAAGCTACAAAGTCAGGACCGAAGAATTTATCCTTCCTGGCCCTTTTACTTTGCCTCGGTTCCATCTCTAGAGTCTCCAAGTTCTGAAAATCTGAAACACTAGATTCTGGATATTCAGCCACTTCAAAGTCCACTAGATATAAATCATATAGATCCGGGCAGTCAACGACTCCTAGTTCGTGAGAGCTTTGTCCATAACTTCGTTTGCGAGAGGTTATGTCTTTTTCCTATCTAGGAAAAGTATCCTCAAATAATTTAGCATTCCTTGATTCCATGATTATACCCCCGTGGATATCTGGAATATATGACTTATGCACTAAGAAGCGATAAGCACTTCTGTTATTTGTATATCCAATGAAAATGCAATCTACTGTCTTAGGCCCAATCTTGACCTGCTTTGGCTTGGGCACTTCGACCTTTGCCAAACAACCCCACACCTTTAAATATTTATAGGTGGGTTTATTTCCCTTCCATGATTCATATGGAGTTTTGTCCTTATCCTTATATGGGACTCTATTAAGAATCGTATTAGCGGTAAGGACGGCTTCTCCCCACATATTTTGTGGAATACTGGAATTGATGAGCAAGACATTCATCATTTCATTCAATGTGCGGTTTTTAAGTTCAGCAACACCGTTCAACTGCGGTGAGTATGGAGCCATCGTTTGATGAACAATGCCCGGTTCGGCACAATATTTCTCAAATAGTGCTACGTATTCTCCTCCTTTATCGCTACGAATGGATTTAATCCGCATGGTTAGTTGGTTTTCAACTTCTGCTTTGTAACGTCGGAATACTTCAAAGGCTTTATCTTTACTTTTCAACAAGTAAAGGTAACAATACCTTGCGCTATAATCAATGAATGTCACAAAGTACTTGTTCCCCCTAGTTTGTGCAAACTTCAAATCACATATATTTGTGTGAATAAGTTCTGGAGGAGCGGTATTCCTTTCGACGGATCGAAAATGAATCTTTGTGAGTTTTGCCTCTATGCACACCTCACAGGTATTTTGAGGGTTTACGTCGATAGACGGCAACAACTCCAACTTCACCAACCTTTAGATGGACTTGTAGTTAACATGTCCTAATCTATGATGCCATAAATTAGAAGACTCAAGCAAGTAAGAAAAATCTTCAATTTTATTGCTTGGACGCATTACAGACATTGCGTTAACTTTGAAGAGGCCTTCACACACGAAGCCTCTTCCCACAAAAGTTCCATTCTTTGTGATTACAACTTTATTGGACTCAAATACTAGCCTAAAACCAGCATTAACCAATAAATGACCTGAAATTAAATTCCTCCTAGTCTCAGGGACATGCATCACCTCCTTCAGAGTGAGTTCATTTCCAGAAGTCATATTCAGGACTACATTTCCCACTCCCAGCACGTCAGTGGAAGCGTTGTTACCATGAACAACTTCTTGTCTATAACTGGTGTATATGTGGAGAAGACATCTCTATTGGAACATATATGTCTAGTAGCACCCGTTTCTATCCACCATTGCATGGGATTCTCAACAAGGTTTGTTTCAAGCACCACCACCGAGAACTCATCAATCATGTCGTCAAGAAGCGTGTCTTTGACGACGTTAGTCTGTGTCTTGCCTTTGGCCTTGGCCTTTTCTTGTTGCTTAGTCTTGAGTTTGTGGCAATCCTTGATCATGTGACTAGGTTTCCCACAGTGGTGACAGTTCCCCTTGAACTTCTCCGACGCCTGGGTCTTGCCGTCTTTCTGGAACATATGCTTCTTGCTTGGGTTCCCTTTGGCCTCAACCAGATTTGCCTTTGCCTCAGCGGGTTATTTTCCCCTAGGCAAGACCTTCTTATTATCTTTCTACATCTGGAGTTTAATAATAAGTTCCTCAAAGGTCATTTCCTTTGTCTTGAGTTTTAAGTAACTCATAAACTCATTTCACGAGGGAGGTAACTTCTCACTTAGTGATGCAACAAAAAACTGCTAATTTGGTTTCATACCTTCCAAATCCAGGTGATGTAGAATCATTTGGAATTTCTGGACTTAGGACATCACAGTTTTGCTATCCACTATTTAAAATTTTAGGAATTTCCCAATGATGAATTTATTTGTACCAGCATCTTGTGCGTTGAACTTCTTCTGTAGTTTTTTCCATAACTCTTTGGCGGTGCCTACGGTGCAATAAATCATGTAGAATGGGTCTGACAAACAGTTCAAAATATAGTTCTTACACATGAAGTCATTATGACTCTATGCATCAAGAACCATCTTCATGCCATTAACGACATGGATATCTTAGGCCCTTCAACCATTTCTTTAGACTGAGGGTCCACTTCATCTCCAGCTTGTGGAGGATTTTTTGTTAGAAAATGAGTCATTCCCATAACAGTCAGATAAAACAACATCTTCTGCGGCCATCTCTTGAAGTTGGAGACCATGAACTTTTCTGGGCGTTCATAGTGGAATCTAGAGGGTGGAGGAACTGTAACGTTTCCTTGAGCAGTAGGAAAGGCGTTGGGTGTGTCTTGAGCAGCAGTAAAGGTACTGGATGTGCCTTGAGCAGCAGTGAAGGCATTGGATGAGCCTTGAGCAGTAGTGGGGAAGGTAGAGGGGTTGCCTTGAGTAGCAGCAACAGTATCAGAAGTAAGTTATTCTCTTCCAATCATCTTCCTAAGCACTTACAACAATCTTGTCTTAAAATTGTAGGGTTACAATAATTGCGGGAAACGGGAAGTAAGTAAATATTACAAATTACTAGAAAGGATAAACTAAAGATTACAACAAACTGGAATCAAGAACGATACAAACTCCTTGTGATTTGCTGAGTCGAGTGATGACACTCTGTCTTTAAAACAAGATTGCCCTGTATATATCCTTTTACGTTCGTGGGCAATAGTCTCCCAAGATACAACAACAACTAACAAATGAGCAAAGGAAACTCAAGTGTTACTTTTGAAGAACTTTGAATATAGAAAACTTGCTAGAGAGGAAGAAGAAGATTTCAGAAAATTTCTAAGTGTTGAACAATTGAGCCAAAAGCCTCAATTTATAGTGTAAGGAAATGACCCCTCAACTAGCCAACTAGTGGCCTTCAATAGCCATGTAATGGCACTTATTGAGGGGTTACATTCAACCAAATAATGGGTGAATTCATGTGCCAAATAATGGAGATTCAATGCTCCAAAACCAGCCCAAAAGTCAGAACTTTCCATCTTTCCGTCGCAGCATTCTGCCTTCGAAGCATTGTAGTTTTGCGAATTAGTGCCTCGACTCCAGTAGCCCAAACCACCATTTAGCGTCGAGGCTCCGATGGTGTTGCGCCGCGACTGTTCACAGCTCCGCGACGATTTTCGACTCGTTTCATCCTACACTTCATACACTTCTTCCTTCGTTTACCAACGTGGAATACTTGTCATTTGTCCAATAACCGTCCATCATTCTATGTCTCAAACGTATTACGTATGTACCAATATCTCTTTCACTAATGAAATTTACGATATTTGGCACTACGTGTACACGTGTGTGGAAACGATGTTTCCGACGTGCGGGGCCCCAATTGTTCGAGTCATAAATTAATGGGATAAACTTAATTCCACATTAGTAAAGTTCCAATAACACTATATCAATCCAGTGTAGAAGAAGAATACAGAGGTGTTGCCAAAGTCGTCTCTGAGTCTTGTTGGATCCAGAACCTTCTACTTGAGCTTCACTGCCTGATTCAAAAGACAACACTGGTCTACTGTGATAATATTAGTGCGATATATCTTTCCAGCAATCTCGTCCAACATCAGCGCACTAAACACATTGAGATGGACATTCATTTCGTTCGCGAAAAAGGGGCTTGTGGTCAAGTTCGTGTCCTTCATGTTCCTTTCAGATATCAGATTGCCGACATCTTCACCAAAGGACTTCCGCGCATACTATTTGATGATTTTTGAGTCAGTCTCAGTGTTCGAGAATCTCCTGCTTCGACTGCGAGAGTGTAATAGAATATTTCCAATATTTTTTTTCATTAATTGTATTAATTGTATATCTCCTATTTTTTGTAGAATTATAATGCTTTTGTAATTAGGATAATTAATTACCTAGTTTGTAACAAAGTTCTTGTAACCTTATATATATTGTAAATCATTTATCAATAAAATCAAGGAACATATTCCTTTATGTTGATGTTCGATGGATGTTGTGTCAACATCTGTAAATGCTCAGGACAACATCTTATAAAAATAAGAATGTTGCCTGCGATGTTGTGACAACATTCCTGACAACATCCCTGCAATGATTTTGCCTATTCTTCTGGCCAAAACAGGTTGGGTTACTGTGAGTAAAAAATGACCTAGGCAAACTAACAATGATGTTGTGTTTAAAACGTGGTAAAAGAAATAGTCAAAGCTTGGAGAGAAAACAGCGTGAAGACCAAGTCCAGAACGTTGAGCTTTTGAAGGAGCAAGAACCGATCCAAGATGAAGCCTTCTTTTACTCAGCCTCCGCAACCAACCTGTGAGATTTCAAGGGAAGTTCCACACTATAAATAGAAGGGAACTTCAGAGTATCGATATCCAGAATAAATCGAGAAGAATTACCAAGAGAGCTCTCAGATATTCACCTTAGAAACTGGATCAACACACTTAGCCTAAAGTTGTATAACAACATCTAGTCCCACATTACTACTGCTACTCAGATTCTAGATCAATCGTATAGTTCAAGCAATAGTAATGAAGATGTTGTATTTATCTTTTTAGATCTTTTAACTTTAGACTGAAGTCATATGCGACTTCATTTTTGTTTGTAATTTCTTTTTTGCATTTATTGTTCAATCTTGTAAAAAGAAATTCATTTGTAATTGTATATAATATATACAATTCTTTGGTCATTGACCATCAAGGGATATATTAATAGATACCCTTAAAAATATAAATCTTGTATCTTTTTACTTTTTCGCTGCATTTACTCTATAAATGTTTATAACTGTTTTATCACAATATTGCCTCAGATGTTGACACAACATTGAAGGCAACATCCAGAAACTGTTTTAATTGCTTTAGCTGTTACTGTTTTATTCTTATATATTCTTGCTTATCCGTAGCCCCGGACCAAACAAGTGGTATCAGAGCCAACACTTGATACAATAAGTGTTTGATTTTGAATATTACGGCTATGGATTCAACTATACAAAACGTTGATAGACTTCCAATTTTTGACGGAACTAACTATGCCTATTGAAAAATCCGACTATGTTCGCACATCAAATCCATTGATGTTCGAGCTTGGAGATCAGTTTTCGAAGGCTATGTGATTCCCAAGTACCCAGCAAACGAGGATGGTGATGTACTTACCAAACCCGAATCTGAATGGACCGCGGAAAAGATCAACAGTGCGAGCTTCAATGAAAAGGCCCTAAATGCGATATTTGGATGGGTAGATCTCTATATGTTTAAACTAATCCAGAATTGTACTACAGCCAAGGACGCTTGGGAGACCTTACAAACTCATTGTGAAGGTACCTCAAGTGTACGATGTACAAAGCTTCGCATGATTTTGAGCCAATACGAACGCTTAAGGATAGAAGAATCTGAAGACATAAAATCCTATTTTGAAAAGTTAATTGACATTGCTAATCAGTGTCAAGTGCTCGGTTCTCCTTTAACCAACACACAACTTGTGGATAAAGCTCTCAAATCTCTTCCTGAAAGGTTTAATACTAAGATTTGTGCTATTGAAGAGGCCTATAATCTTGTTACTATGGATCTACATGCCTTGATGAGCATCTTTCAAACATATGAGATGAACATGAAGAGCCAAAAAGATCTGTATAAAGACAAGACTTTGGCACTCCAAGGACAAACCTCTGAAACTGAATTGGAAAACGAGAAAGAAAACTTGGAGGAACTGGGAAATGGTGCAACTGTTGCCTTACTTACTCGTCGATTCAATTCGATGGTGAGAAATATCAACATTGATCGCAATAAGGCCAAATACAAACAACATCAAAACCCACTCTTCAATAAACAGCCGAATAGGTCACCTTCTGAGCAAAGAAATCATAATCCACTGAGGAAATCTAACTCCGACAGTACCAATTTCAATCCCAAGCAACTCGAGGGAGTGCAATGTCATGCATGCTCGGGTTGGGAACACTATGCTAATGAGTGTGCAAACACCCTTAGAAAAATTGGTAAGGTTATGTGGGTAACTCTCAGTGATGATGAGAACGAAGAGGAGGAAGGAGATCAAGAAGAAGAACCACAGGCAATGCTGCCAGCCATGTTCGAACATTCACTGTCCGACGATGAAGATGTTATTGACAATGTTGCGACAACATCAGACTCAACATATGGAATGTCTTCAATATCAGAGAGGTATGTATACTTTGACTATTCTGATGTAAATTGTTTTAGTGGATTTATTTCTTCATCTGAGGCTATAAATTTGGATCTAGTTGAAGCCAAAGACGACGTAATAAAGGAATTACAAAATCTGTGTAAAGCCTTAATCACTGAATCTGAGCAACTAGACTCAAAAGCAAAATTATTGGCTCTTGAGAATAGCAATCTGAAAGGCACAATCAACCGATTAGAGGTGGTACTTACCAAGAAGGACCTAGAGCTTGGTAAGATTCGTGCACGACTGAACGTAGCTGAGACCACCTTTCAAAGGCTCAACATGAGAACCTCCAAACTGGATGAAATATTAAACTTCAATAATCCTATAAGGGCTGGACTTGGGTACCAATCTCCTAGCAAAACAAATACTTCCAGAATCCATAGTCAAACTGAGAGGATAAAATTTGTCAAAGAAAATACAAGCAACTCTCAGATCACTGAAATTGGATCGAAGTTTGTATGTAGCTTCTGTAAAAAGTTAGGACATCTTATGCCCTACTGCTACAAACTTCAAAACTCTGCTCTCAAGATATTGCCTAAAATGTCATCAGCAATGTTGCCCAACATCACTGACAACATTCAAAGCAACCTGCCTGAAAGTAGAAGGAAGAAAAAGGAATGGGTACCCAAATTGAATCTGAAATGTAATGTGTGCATAACGGCTTTGCGCACTAACATTACAGGTCTTGGTATTTCGATAGTGGCTGCTCACGTCATATGATATGTACCAAAAGCCTATTGAAGGAGTATGGAGCATTCAATGGAGGATACGTGACCTTTGAAGGAGGAAGTAAGAGTAAGATAATTGGTAAAGGAACTCTTAATGTTCTGGATGTACCAGCCTTGAAAAATGTTCTTCATGTAGAAGGTTTGGTTGCTAATCTTCTTAGCATAAGCCAACTATGTGATGATGATCTCGAGGTGAAATTTAACAAGCTTGGATGCAAGGTTACAGATACTGCAGAAAAATGTGTCATGTCAGAAACCCGAACTGGAGATAATTGTTATTTAGCCGGTAGATAAGAGTTTTGCAACTCCACAAAGGTAGGTGACCTGACACTTTGGCATCAAAAGTTGGGACATGTCAACTACGGCACCTTGGAGAAGGTGATCTCATTTGAATCTGTCAGAGGCATTTTCAGACTGGATCCAAAAGATAAAACACTGTGTGAAGATTGTTTGAAAGGAAAGCAGACCCGAGTCTCTCATAATGTTGTCCAACGTGACGGACAACATTCAGGTACGTCTCATTGTTTCCAATTATTGCATATGGATCTTATGGATTCAATCGAGGTAGATAGCCTAGGAGGAATGAGATATTCTTATGTGATAGTAGATGATTTTTCCAGATTCACTTGGATCTATTTTTTAAAAGAAAAATCACAAACCTTTGAGATGTTTAGAACACTTTACTCTAGGATTGAAAATCTATTTTGTTCTTCGATTTTCAGAATTAGATCTGATCATGGAAAGGAGTTTGAAAATCAAATCTTTGCAAAATTCTGCGAAAAGAAAGGCATATTCCATGAATTTTCGGCACTAAAAACACCACAACAAAATGGGGTTGCCGAGAGAAAGAACAGAACTTTACAAGAAATGGCTAGAGTTATGTTAAGTTCTAAGCAATTGTCAAAGAGGTTTTGGGCAGAAGCCTTGAACACGGCATGTCACATAACTAATAGAATTTTTTTAAGGCCATGGACCAAGATGACACCCTATGAACTGTTAAATGGAAAGAAACCTACAGAGCGGTACTTTCATGTCTTTGGGTGTGTGTGCTATATTCTTAATGACAGGGATAAACTGGCCAAATTTGACTCTAAGACTGACAAGGGAATATTCGTCGTCTACTCTCAGAATAGCCATGCTTATCGAATATACAATCTTCGGACAAAGACCATACAAGAATCAGTCAATGTTATTTTCGATGACCTGCTTGATATATCTGGTAGATCTTCAGAAAAAAACATTGTGGTTACAGTTGAAGAGGAGCAGCCCACAGAAGAAACATCTGAACCTCAAAAAGAGAACACAGGGGACAAAATCGAGGAGGAATCTGCTACTGAACTGAATGATCAAGTGAGAAGAGACCCTCCATCGAGGATTAGAAGGAACCATCTACCCGACCAGGTGATAGGGGGAGTTTTTGAGGAGAGGCGTACAAGATGGAAAGAGCCAGTAAATTATCGAGAAATGGTAAGGTATGTGTGCATGTCCACCATATATCAACATGTAAGTCTCTTTTGTCTTACATCTACTTTGGAACCTAAAAATATTTGGGAAGCATTAAAAGATAATTTTTGGATTCAAGTCATGCAAGAAGAGCTTGAACAATTTGCCCGAAATGAGGTTTGAGACTTGGTACCACGACCCAACAACACAAATGTTATTGGGACCAAGTGGATATTCAAAATCAAATCAGATGAGTTAGGGAAGATTGTCAGGAACAAAGCTCGACTTGTTGCTCAAGGATATACACAAGTAGAAGGTATCGACCATGACGAGACCTTCGCTCCTGTGGCTAGAATTGAGTCAATAAGGTTACTTCTTGCTATTGCTTGCTATCTAAAGATTACCTTGCACCAAATGGACGTTAAAGGTGCATTTCTCAATGGATACTTGGACAAAGAAGTTTATGTTGAACAACCAAAGGGATTTGAGGATCCTCACCATCCACATCATGTGTACAAGCTCAAGAAAGCCTTTTATGGACTAAAACAAGCACCACGTGCATGGTATGGTCGTCTAACTAACTTCCTTGTTGAGTTTGGTTTTACCCGTGGAGAAGCTGACAGAACATTATTCATTAAAAGACACGGTGTAGATGTAATAATAGCTCAAATCTATGTTGATGATATTGTTTTTGGTTCGACTACAGAATCTCTAGTAAAGTCTTTTGTCAAAGCAATGTCGACAACATTTGAGATGAGCATGATTGGAGAACTAACATTTTTCTTAGGATTGCAGATTAAACAGAATGAAGATGGGATCTTTGTATCTCAAAGCAAATACGCCAAGAATCTTATTAGGAGATTTGGTCTGGAAAATGCTAAACACATGAAGACTCCTATGGGTTCTGCGCAACAGGTATGTAAAGACGATGTTGGACAAGATGTTGACCCAATATTATACCGATCTATGATAGGTAGCCTTCTATACCTTACTGCCAGTCGCCCCGATATCATGTTTAGCGTATGTGTTTGTGCCAGGTTCCAAGCCAGTCCCAAGGTATCTCATTTTAATGCTGTGAAACGTATCATTCGATACGTTGCCGGTACAAGTGACTTGGGAATTTGGTACTCCAGATACACTAATCCTAATCTAATAGGATATAGTGACACGGATTGGGTCGGTGATGTAGACGATAGAAAAAGCACTAGTAGTGGGTGTTTCTATCTTGGCAATAATCTAGTCTTATGGTACAGTCGTAAACAAAATTATGTATCACTCTCGATTGCCGAATCTGAATACATGGCATCCGAAAGTTGTTGTGCTCAACTGATTTGGTTACGACATATGCTAGATGACTATGGCATATCTAATAACTCCATGATTTTGTACTGTGATAATTTGAGTGCTATTAATATTTCCAAAAATCCTGTTCAGCATTCACGTACAAAGCACATAGACACAAGACATAATTTTTTAAGAGATTTAGTGGAAAAACATCTAGTTCAAATCGAACATGTTGATACTCTTTTTCAACTGGCTGGCATTTTTACCAAACCTTTGTATCATGAGAGATCTTCTAGCTTGAAAAAATCTCTTGGTCTCTGTTTTCTTTGAAAATAAGACAGACTAGGTAGATGTTGTCTGAAATGTTATCATAACATTCTGGGTAACATTTACTGTTGAGTCAATATACAGGATAAATGTTGTAGTGATGTTGCATTTTTTTAAAAGATTCAAGCATGACTCTAAAATGACAACATATGAAGGCGAAGCCTCTACTAAAAGATTTGGATGTATACAAAGAGAGCAAAGCTCTAAGATTGGTATCGTTCCTATTCTATAGGAGTACCACGTGTTCAAAAAGGTTGAAAATTTCTCAATATTTTTTTAATCTGTATGTATTCAACTAAGTTGATTAAGGACAATGGTAAAATATTACATTAGTCCAGCGATTAGTCTCATAGGGAACATGTACGAAAATATTATCTCCCAAATCAGAAAATCCTTGGAGTCTCATAATGTTTGTTTAACTTTGAAATGTTGCCAACATCATCAACAACATCGTGTTCCAGTACATTGATCAAACTGGTTTATCTTATTTTATTCATGTTTTTGGTATTTACAAAGTCTCTGTTTTTAACTGGAAGTCCAAAAATTCTGGATGACCGTTTTTAAAAGAAAAATGATGATATGTGCTATGATATCCTATTTTAGGTGTGTAAAGAGTTTTTATTCTTCTATACAATCTAAATTTAAGGAAAATGAGTTTAAGTGTAAGTATACTTTGCCATAATAAAACCTCCAATTTTTATCTTGGAATTGTCACATCAGCCGACTACCAACCCATTAAACCATGGCAGCCTAAATAACACCATCATTTCTCAAAACTCAAAGCTTCTCCAACACGTCTAATCCTTCAAAAGCCTCTCCCATGTCCGTGTCCCCAAAATCAACAAACACCACAGATTATTCTCCAATGTCGACTAGTCCAGCAAGTAACGACAAGGTTTAGAAGCATTATACTTCCATTAATGACTTGAGACCTATTGAGGAGGACTGCACACAGGCTATGACCCTGCTTGGTTCAGATAATCCATTACAGGTGAGCTACCTAAGCGATAATGAAAACCCAATCGATGTTGATGCAACATCTGGTTTCTTGAACCTTGCCTCAAAATCGACATTTCCGATGCAAAGGTCAAAGAGGGTTTTCGAAAACCAATTCGGTGAATACCAGTCTGCCAAAAGATCAAGGGAAGAGTCGACTTTCCCTGTTGATACTACCACAAGAAGCAGCACTGACACCAATTTCAGTGAGCCCAGTTCCTCCAAAGCTCTATCGGTTTCCACTCCACAAGCAGAATCTGAGAAGGAAAAAGTAGAAGAAGAGATGTCTGATGACACACCTCTACGAAACTTCATTCCTAAAGGGGTCCATAGAACATACTGGAATTTTGATAAATATGTTGCCTCAACATCAAAGGCAACAGACGAGAAAATGGACCCAGACTATGTTGCCCAACATCCGAGGCAACACCTGCAGCCACTTTATCCGAACAAGTATACACAGAATCTGAAACAGATTCTGAGGTAATTCCCTACTCTTCCATGTTTCAAACTAAATCATGCTCCAGCAATTGGAATTGGTTTAAGAATAGAGGAGTTAGAGGCGAGAAGGTGATTGACCTAACTTCATTCTCCAAAAATGGTTTAATTGATTTATTAAGTAGTCGAAACATCTTAAGCTCTGTATCTGGTAAGAATCCTTATTGTGAGAAGGTGATTAGAGTGTTCTATGCTAATCTGATGCTTGTTGTTAAGGACACAACCTCAAAGAAATTTGGGAAAGTGTACTTATACAACAAGGTATACAATTTTACACATAATATCATCAACTCCGCCCTTGGGATAATTATTAGTAAAAGCGAACCTCAACCAAACCCCACTGTGGAGGAACTCAATTCAATGATCAAGTACCTTACAGGGAATTTGATCACTGTTTGGGCTCATCGCAGCCCTGTGTCGAAACTCACTGCCTTGTTTGCCACTTTGCACAAACTTGCTATATACAATTGGCTACCCTCTCTCAACGAGACAGTAGTGACCCTTGATCAAGCATCACTGCTTTTTAAGATTGGAAGGAATCAGAAAGTTGACTTAGGAACACTTATATTCAACTATGTTGTCAACTTGGCAGAAAAACAAAGCAACTCTGCCCTTCCATACCCCTCATTGATTTTTCAAATCCTGCTCAACCAAGGTTTTAAGACTCCAAAAGGAGAAAAGCTGAGTCCAGCCTTAGAGGTTTACTCAGTACAACGAGCAGTTGTTAACAGCAGGGACAGGGTTATGGACCTGCCCTGGAAGAAATATGAATGGGACACTAACACATCAAAGGATGTTGCCGACATTCCTGGCAACATTTCTCAAGGACAGGTCCCAATGTCCAAAGACTGGCTACGACAGCACATTGCTGAACTTAACAGACAAATTCAAGAACTAGTGCAAGCCAGAAACTATTACATGGGCTTACTTTCTTCACAAAAAGGGGGAGATAATATTGATCTTTGATGTTCTTCTTTGGAAGCGAGCAGACGAGAGGAGCTACTGATGATGCGATCTTGATGTTCTTCTTTGGAAGTAGACCAGGCAGAGGCTGCTGCGATAAGTGCGAGTAATGATGTAGGGGTGAGGAGGTGAGATGATTGATTGCTAACTACTTCTGAAGCCATGGAGATGAAGATGGTGTTGCACAGAGTGATTGTTCACAAAAAGCGGCTGGAAGCTATTGTGACTTGATTACTCTAGTCAAGGATAATTATGCTGATGGAGTATTGATTCAATGATGAATGTTTATTTGAATAGTGGACTATACTGACATTTGGAATATTATTTGTGTTTGTATTTTTTACTTTGAGACATTTGGTCTGTTCTTGCAGACATTGTGACTGCTTTCAAAACCTGTTTATATATGTTTGCCTGATGTGAATTGTTATGAATGGTTCTTTGTAGGCGATTCTGCGATTCTGTAAGTAAGTCACGACTAACAGAACATAACTCATATCTGATCAAATCATCGATACAACACTGCTTGAAATTTGCTACTACAGATTAAGGGGGAGCATAACACTGATCCTACTGATTCTTGGAATGTAAGGACTACATCGGGAATCAGTATCCTAGTCATTTTCGCTTCGTATGGAGTTTTGTGAAGAAAGGTAAAAAGGGGGAGATTGTTGATGTTGGATGGATGTTGTGACAACATCTGTAAATGCTCAGGACAACATCTTATGAAAATAAGAATGTTGCCTGCGATGTTGTGACAACATTCCTGTAACGATTTTGCCTATTCTTCCGGTCAAAACAGGTTGTGTTACTGTGAGTAAAAAATGACCTACGCAAACTAACAATGATGTTGTGTTTAAAACGTGGTAAAAGAAACAGTCAAAGCTTGGAGAGGAAGCAGCGTGAAGACCAAGTCCAGAACGTTGAGCTTTTGAAGGAGCAAGAACCAGTCCAAGCTGAAGCCTTCTCTTACTCAGCCTCCGCAACCAACCAGTTAGGATTTCAAGGGAAGTTCCACACTATAAATAGAAGGGAACTTCAGAGTATCGATATCCAGAATAAATCGAGAAGAATTACCAAGAGAGCTCTCGGATATTCACCTTAGAAACTGGATCAATACACTTAGCCTAAAGTTGTATAACAACATCTAGTCCCACATTACTACTGCTGCTCAGATTTTAGATCAATCGTATAGTTCAAGCAATAGTAATGAAGATGTTGTATTTATCTTTTTAGATCTTTTAACTTTAGGCTGAAGTCATATGCGACTTCATTTTTGTTTGTAATTTCTTTTTCGCATTTATTGTTCAATCTTGTAAAAAGAAATTCATTTGTAATTGTATATAATATATACAATTCTTTGGTCATTGACCATCAAGGGATATATTAATATATACCTTTGAAAATATAAAATCTTGTGTCTCTTTACTTTTTCGCTGCATTTACTCTATAAAGGTTTATAACTGTTTTATCACAATGTTGCCTCAGATGTTGACACAACATTGAAGACAATATCCAGAAACTGTTTTAATTGCTTTAGCTGTTACTGTTTTATTCTTACATATTCTTGCTTATCCGTAGCCCCGGACCTAACACTTTAAATTACAACAAACATTACCAAAAATATATACAAAAACTGAGCCCATAATCGAGACCATATTCATCCGATATACACGTGTATATTGTGTATATCGGATGTATCTTTAACAGATTTATTTCACCTATCGTTGTCCAACGGAAGGCTATATTGCTTGTGCTTTTAGAATATGGAGCTTTGTTGAACCCTGTTGCAGAGAAGACTGCGATTCTCCAAAACATTCTTTTATATGTGATATCTATAACTGGTCACCAACAGAAGCAACAACAATTTCAGTAACAAATAGTTCTAGGCAAATCAATATTAAGACATCGAACAGTTTACTTCTTATCAGTCTACACCCATTTTTTTTTCTTCTCTTGGTGTGTGTTTGAGATTCTGTGTGTTCTATAATTTTCTCTCCCAAAAATCGACGTGATCTTCTTTTTTTTGGGATTAACATAGTATATGGGTAGTGTAGTTCGTGTTGGCTAGTTCTATGGAACTCTGTTTCTCTCAATATTTTATAACTAATCTTGCTATAAATAATGGGTATGTTATTATGTGAGTTGGTGGGTGTGGATCCGAGGTTAAAAATTTGTGAATCAATTTTATCTGTTCTCAAGTTGCATTCTTACTGTGACAAATCTCATACTTTTCCGAGTATTAATTTTGTCATAGTGATATGAAAAAAGACTCATGTATTCCTATTTTGCCCTCGTCATAAATTTATAAAAAGGGTGGTTTAATTGTTTTGCAAAAGATGAAGAGGTTAGGGTGCAAGTTATAAAAAAAAAACTAAAGAGTGCAAGTCACAAAAGAGAGCACACATTAAGGGTGCAAAATGCAACATACTCTCGCTTTAAATCCGGTGCAAGTTTAAGTGTCAATCAGGATATTATGCTTCTTTTTTTTTTAATTTGCTTAAAACATTTTGACTTTTTATATTTTGTTTCTATTGTGGTCCGATCCTTCCCCGACCCCACACATAGTGGGAGCTTATTGCACCGGGCTGTCTTTTTTTTTATTTTTAATATTCGTATAACATGTTTAATTAAGATTATGAAATTCAAAAAACATATTGGTGTATTATATATATCTTTAATTTAAAACTAAAAGATTCAAAAAATCTTTAAACTAAAACAAACAAAATAAAATCGATAAAGTAATAAAAACACCTCACATACAATACAATTTTGTTAATTGAATTACAACATATCACATTATTTGCACTTATTACTATTCTCACATAATTTAATTAGCTCTTCAGTAGCTGCATCCATCTCTTCACCTCTTATAGATTTTAAATTCTTGTTGATATCTCTAATTTTACAACAACAATAATATATCCAGTATAATCTCATAAGTGGGGTATGAGGAGACCTTACCTCTACCTTGAGGGTTAGAGAGATTGTTTCCGAAAGACTCACGGCTCAAGATAAAGCAAAAAATCAAATAAGGTCAAAAAGGAAAAGAAGCAGTAACTACAACAAAACAATACGTTAAGCAAATAACAAAAGATAATTACAGAAATCAAAGAATAAGAAACTACAAGAGAAATACTACGACTACTAGTATGAAAACAAATGCGAGACAATGTTATATTATCTACTAACCTTCTATCCTAATGCGTGTCTTCCACAACCTCCTATCTAAGGTCATGTCCTCGGTAAGTTGTGACTGTGTCATGTCCTTTCTAATCATTTCTCCCTAATACTTCTTAGGTCTACCTCTACCTCTCCTGAAGTCATCCATAGCCAACCTCTCACTCCTCCGCAATGGGGCATCCACAGATCTCCTCCTCACATGCCCGAACCATCTCGGTCTCGCTTCTCGCATCTTGTTATCCACAGAGGTCACCCCCACCTTGTCTAAATATCTTCATTTCTAATCCTATCACTCCTCTTATGACCACACATCCACCGCAACATTCTCATTTCTGACACCTTCATGTTCTGAACGTGTGAGTTCTTGACTGGTCAACACTCCGCCCCATACAACATAGTTGGTCTAATCACCACTATGTAGAACTTGACGATATCTCTAACTTTGACACTCAAATTTTCTCTTGTTTTTTCTGTTATGACACCTTTAAGAATTTCTGTAATTTCCCATCTATGAATTTTATCATCATTATCACTAACAATCTCCACTGCAACTCCCTATTCTACCATCAACCTAACATTCATTGGCTGATGTTGTATAGGCATTGCTATAATTGAAACCCCAAAATCTAACTTAATTTCCATTACATAGCTCCAACCACAACGGCTTATAAATCCACCAGTACTTGGACGAATGAGAGTGCTTGGTTGTGGTAAAAATTTGTCCAAAACTCTTCCAGTGTCTCCAATTCTTTCAAGAAAACCTCTTGGCAATTCATCTTCAATATTTTGTTTTCCTTCTTTTGGAAATCTTGCAACCCATATGTAATTAACATTACTTAGCCCTATATATTCATTAGCAGTGATTTTTAATACTTATATTTCCGCCTCTTCTAAAACATGATTCTATCAATTAGAATTACAAAGAAGGACTAAAAAAGAAATGGAGCAAACATAAAAATGTAAGAACAAGAACCAGTGTAAGATAGTTCAACCCCATACTATTTCACGAGTCTATGCTGATTGAAATTTGAATGTTTGATTTGTTTTTCATATGTAATCAGCGTTAACATATTTGATGGATCGTTGGATTGTATTTATGTTATGCTATTTGGAAACTAAAAGAAAGCTTGTGAACAGTAAATAAATAATAAGACATATCTCAACTTTTTTTTTATTACATAGGGATAGGAGAAGGCCTTTTGTGGTCCGGCACTTTCCGGACCCTGCGCATAGCGAGAGTTTAGTGCATCGGGCTGCCCTTTTTATAGGGATAGAGGAAGGGTAAATAGGGAGGAGATTTAACGTAGATATTCGAACCTCACCAACAAGATGAAAGTTCAAATAACCAACCAACTGAGCTATTAGATCCCTACGAAGTACATATTTCAACTCAAATGCATAATTTTATTTGTACGAAGTACATTCTCATATAAATTATAAGTTTTTCGTATGATTTTCTGTCTTTACTTATAAATACATAAGATATTTTAAAATGATTTAATTTTAAATTATAATGATCACGGGTGATGCGGATACCTATACTAATATATTAATAATTAACATGCATAATTGTTGGATATTACAAAGGATTGCAAGAAACGGAAATTACAAGTAACTGCTTATGTAAGAATTGAAATTACAATTCAACTAGAAAACTGGAAATTACAATATCACAATAAAACCGAAATTACAATTTTTGTAGAACAAGAAGACGGAATCGCTTTGGTTTCTTTGAGTCGAGTGTGGCACTCTGTCCTTAAGACAATATTGCCCCGTATGTATCCTTTATACGTTCCGGACAATTCGTCTCCCAAGATAAAACAGCAATGGAACAATTGAGCAAAGGAAACTCAAAAGCTACCGTGAAGAATATTGAATAACGAAATGAGGCTTGGAAGATTAGGAAGAAACTGGTTTGCTATGCTTTCTGCTTTGTGTATAATCGTGTATATCAAGTGTCCCTCAACAATGGTGTAAGGGGTGTTTATATAGGAGGAAGAGGGGCTGTTTGACTGCCTCCATAACAGCCATTATTGGCCAAATAATGACCATTATGGAGGTAGTAAAGCCACCAAATAAATGGAGAAAATTGCCAACGGATTGGCCATTAGTGGAGGTGTAATTCAGCCAAAATAAATGGCTGAAGTGAGGCCGAACGTTTACGCTCGGGCCGTCGAAATTCGACTTTCTGAAAAAAACTTGAGGACCAAACTGTACATCTTGAAACTTCAGGATCAAGCGCACATCTGAAAGAATTCTGGTCCAAAGCGCACATCTGAAACTTCGGGATCAAACTGTACTTGACAAAGTTTCGGCCCAAAGATAATGACCCACAGTAGTGAGCCGTGGACCAGGCCGGACGGCGGCGGCGTGTGGTCTTTCCTTGAACCAAGCACATCTAGGTCCTCCCTCCTTTAAACACATGGGATACCCCTTGGGGTCCCAAACCCCAAACACATTTCGAGTCTTATATACACAACAATTCTTTCTTCCTCTACCGATGAGGGAGAATTGAACACAACACCACACTTTCCATGCTTCAAACACCTCACTTCGTGAACCAATATCTCTTTCATTTCTCAATGAAATTTGACGATTCTTGGCCCTACGGTTATCTACGTACTTAGTACATCATGCATGTGTGAAGAACCGGATTCTCCAACATACGTAACACTAGTGTTTAAGCCGTTAAAGTTGGTCGGTCGCAACTCCCGCCAAAGGCTAATTTCCAACAATAATAACAAAAATACAAGGTCCTAGGCGACAATAGGATCTTGCAAAATATTTAAAAGAAAGTTCTTCTTTTAGGAAAAAAGTATTGCTTGCCAAACAGGCTATAATATTATTAAAGGTATACCTAATAAATGTAGTTTCTAGTTTATCTGCCCTAACTATTTTTTGGACAAACCGAGGAGAAACTATATTGTACACAATTCTTTTTAAAAAAAAACTTCTTTTCTTCTTCCATAGCTAGCAAATCCATCCCCCTTTTTTGCTCCTTGTAGCTATGTTTGATAGCTGGATTCCTGGCCGACTTATTCAGAATATTATGATGATATTACTTATTACTTTTTCAAAATATTACATCGGTAATTAAAAGTATTGCACAGATTAACCTGTTTTTCCCCTACTTAAGAATTGAAGGGTCATTATTAACCGTTGCAAGAAACAAATCATATGGAATTGAGAATTCATATCTAAAGCTAAAAATAATCATATTTGAGAATGTGAATAATAGGAATAATTTATAGGTTGTATTCTATTATTTTTATTTCAACCTAAATATATTTTGAAAAACAACCAGAAAAACCTCACAGACTATAATTTTGCTAATTGAATTAGAATAACCACATTATTTGCAGTTTTTTCTATTCTTACAAAGCTGAATTAGCTCTATAGCAACTGCATCCATCTCTTCATCCCTTATTGATTTTAAATTCTTGCTGACATCTCTAACTTTGACCCTCAAATTTTTTCTTGTTTTCCAGTTATAACACCTTCCAGAGTTTCTGCAATTTCTTCTCTGTGGATTTTTTCATCATCATCATCTCTAACAATCTCGACTGCAACTCCCAATTCTACTATCAACTTAGTATTTACTGGGTGATCAAGATGTATATGCATGACTATTATAGGATAATAGGAACTCCATAATCTACACTTTTCATTACTGAATTCCAACCACAATGACTTATAAATTCTCCCATACTTGGATGATTTAGAATTCTTGATTGTGGTGCAAATTTGTCTAAAACTCTTCCCCTGCCTCCCATTCTTTCAAGAAAACCTTTCGGTACAGCATCTTCAAGATTTTGCTCTTCTCCCTTTGAAAATCTTACAACCCATATGAAATTAACATTACTTAGCTCCAACCCAAAAGCTAGAGGCACTCATTAGCATGATTTTCATATTTCCATCAGCTAAGCGATCCCCATCATCAAGTTCCTTCTCTTTAGCAGATTTTGGCAATAATTCACCCATTTTCACTTGTTCAATTTTTCTGAGATAAATAGCAGGGAAAGGGAATTCGGACCCTGATTTCTTAACTAAATTAAAAAATATATATATGAAACCACAACTGCACCAGAAGTTACGAGCTTGAATATTCTTTTCAATTGCTACGCTTTCAGTCCATTGCTGAAATATATTGGAAATTTACTAATGTAGAATTAAGTTTATTCCATTATTTATGACTCGAAAAATTGGGGCCCCGCACGTCGAAAATGTTGTTTCCACACATATGCAATCTTAGTGTCAAGTATCGTAAATTTCGTTAATGAAAGAGATATTGGTACGTAAGTGAAATGTTTGAGACATAGAATGATGGACGGTTATTGGATAAATAACAAGTGTTCCACGTTGGTAAACGAAGGAAGGATTTTGCCAGGTGTAAGATGGAACGGATCGGAAAGGGCCGCGGGGCCGAGAAGGGCCGCGGCGCCTCCCGGACTGGGGCCTTAGCGCCGCGACGCTAATTCCCTGTTTGGCATTCTGGAGCCGTGGCGCTAAATGTTGCAGCGCCGCGGCGCTTCCCAGGCAGTGTTTGCTCGACGGAATCCCAAATGTTTGGCTGTTGAGGTGGTTTCAATGGCATTGAATCCGCCCAATAATGACTATTACTTGGACCATTATGTTGCTGCATTACTTGGGGGTTAAATCTCATCCATTACATGTCAATTGAATGTCATTATGAGGCATTTGAAGGGCCATCTTGCACACCTATAAATTGAGGCATTTGGCACAATTCTATATAGGAACAGAAATGCCCACAAAAAATACATACAAATATACAACACCACAAAGAGATCAGTTTTTATGATAAACAATCTTTCTCTTAGCAATCTTCATTGTTTGTGTTCTTCGCTGAAGTCATTTGGGTAGGCTTTGCACATTTGATAGTTTGTTGTTTCATCTTGGGAGACTATTGTCCACACTTCCGTAAAGTCTATATACGGGGGAAATCTTGTCTTAAAGACAGATAGCCATCTCTCGACTCAACTGGTGGTGTTGTGATTATCTAATTGGTTGCTACGTGTTTCATGTGTGAACTTGAATCTCAAAGGACTCTAACCGTTCGAATTCTCAGCGGATCTATAAGCCCCAAGTGTAGCAGTTCATGTTCTTGTATTTCCGAATACAAGATTCAATTTGAAGTTTCAATTCAAGATCAAGATATTGACAACTTGTTGTTGTAATATTTATTATTTATCATTTTGATCACTGTAATAGTTATTTACTATTCCCGTACGTGCTTTACATATCCAACAACTATAAGACAAGAGTGTATTAGTGTTCGAAAGATGTTGTTCGACAAGTGTGTGACCAAATCTGGCTGTGGTTTTCTTTTTGAAAACAGTTCGATTGAAAGTTCTGCTAATAGTTCAAACACTGTCTCTGTCAACAATTGTGCTTTCAAATCTGGTCATAGTTTTGGTTCTCTCTTTGACGATAGTTACAAATCTATTTCCATCAAAGGTGGGATATCTGGATATGATGCTGAGCTTCAAGATACTGCTGATAGTCATGCTAGTACGGCTAAAGATCAAGGACGAGTTGGTGTCACCGCCCCGAGGGTGGTGGAAACAAGCGCCCACGAGAGGCTGAGGATTTCAACTGGGACAAGAGGAGAAGGATGAAGATGATGTTCTATCATGTAGCAAAAGGCCTATATATGTCCCAGACAAAGGATCTGAATTATGGTAAGAAGGATATGGACACTCAGTCTGACTGAACTGGGCCAGAATCCAAAAGGTCTAAGTTAATTATCCTTTCTTATCTATAATGTGTTTAGTTAATATCTGAATAAAAGTGTGTAAAGCAAGGTTGAGAAGATCCTTCATTTGATGGGATGATATTTGACACTCAGTAGTACAAAGCCTACGAGCAACTGAAGTGGGCCAGAATCTCTAGGTCTTAAATGATCTGAAGGCCAAAAGGAAGGCAGAAAAGTAATGGACACCTAGTGAGGTAGGCCAGAGTTCCAGGTCTTAAATGATCTGAAGGCCAAAAGAAAGGCAGAAAAGAAATTGGACACTCAGTCTGCCAAAGCAACTAGAGTGGCCAGAGTATCCAGATCACATATGATCCAGTTACGCCCTAACCACGGGCAATAGGTTGTTCATGTGAAGCAATGTCATCTCTAAAGTATAAGGGGTTGGAGAGGTTGTCCTCTAAAGGACTTTAAGGAATGAGATCACTCTAAAAGGAGGTGATATATGTCCCAAACTTGGTTTCAGGGACGCTGTTGGTCAAGCTGGTTTGAGACTAGTTCAACAGGTCTGTAATAACAAAGAATGGTATAGTATGTCTGTAGCCAAATGAATGATATATTTGTAATTCGTGCATCTATGCCATCATAGATTAAGACACGTTAAATGGAAAGTCATTCAAAAGCTAACGAAGTTGAGATTGTTGCCTTCTGTCGACATAAACCCTCAAAATGAATGTGAGGTAGGCGAAGAGGCTAAATCACCTTTCCAAGTTCCGTCAAAGGAATAGCGAAAGAAACACCGCTCCTCTAGAACTTAGTCACACCTACATGGGTTTTTTGAAGTTTATACAAAATAGAGGGAGGAGACAAGTACTTTGTGACCTTCATTGATAATGGTATAACGTATTGCATCCTTTATTTGTTGAAAAGCAAAAATGAAGATGTTGAAGCGGATAAGCGCTACAAAGCAAAAGTTGAAAATCAACTAAGCCTACGGATTGAGGAATTTGTAGTGATAGAGGGGGAGAATGTAAAACATCGTCCATCAAACGACTGCTCATTACTCACCTAAGTCTAACGGTGTTATCCAAGCGCAAAGTCGTACGCCCAAAATATATTGGGCAAGGCGATCCTTACCGCTAATGCAATTCTCAACAGAATTACGCATAAGGATAATGATAATCCTCCGTGTGAAACATGAAAATGATCCCACCTACAAATGTTGTGTTGTGGGGTGGATTGATAGAGGTTGGAATACCGAAATAGGTCAAGCTTGACATAAGACTGTAGATTGCATATCCATTGGATTTGCAAATAACAGTAGTGCTTATCGCCTCTTGGTGTCAAATAATGCTGAATTCTTTGAGGATAACTTTCCTTGGGAAGGAAAAAGAAGTAATTGCTCGAGGTTAACAAGAACCCACGAGTGTCAATTATCCGGAATCAGACGTTCCATATCTATAGGACTCGGAAGTTGCTGAATATTTGGAACTTACTGTTCCAGATCTACAGAACTCAGGATTCTAGAGGTTGAACCGAGACAGAGCAAAGAGGGGACAGAGACTTGTTCCAGGCCTTTTAGCTTGTATGGTTGAGAACGAACCGTGGACAATTAATAAAGAATTATCATCTCCAGAAGTGTTGCTTTGGAAAGAAGCTACAAAGAGAGAAATAGATTCCATCATATAGAACCATACTTGTGTAATGGTTGACCTTCCTCCGGGAAAAGAACATTTGGGTTATGAAAGTGGATATTCAAAGGTAAGTACAATGTATATGGATCTACTAACGAGTATAAGGCCTCGGCTACTTGGACTTGTGCTCCCTTGTGAATAACTTAACATCCAGGGCCATTGCAGTCTTGCGTGACATGCATGTTGAGACAGTAGAGTTGGAAGGAGAGGGTCATAGTTAGTTTGTTGAACTGTTGGGCTTGTTCATGAACTTTCATTTTGGTCTCTGAAATGTTTACATTTTGGTCTTGGAAGTTTCAGTTAAAACATAAACAATGAATCTGACAACAGAAACATTGACTCTCAAGTTAAAAAGCCAACAGTTGGAAAAACCAACAGTTTGAAAGTGGAAGTCATATTGAAACAAAAGTCTCGATATGAAAGATATGGGTATCACATATGACATCTTAGGAATTGGGATTTCTAAGGCATCTAACGGACTGGTCTAACTCCAAACTCGGTTGTGAGATAGTTGACAGTCTCGTTGAAGTCACCAATGGATATGAATCATATAACTGATTGGAATTATAGTGCACTCATATATAATGAGCGATATGCGCAGGTCATATGTAGTTCAACGTATTGTACACACTATAATCGATCTTGTATCGGCCTACAAAGTAGATCAGTTGAACTAAGGTTCACTCGTGATTCCTGGAAATGATCGATAGAAGGCGTTAAATTGGATATGACGATGTCTGAAATGTTCACTTATCTACGTATTATGGTATTCTGGATGTTCAGCGGTTCTGGGAGAACACAGTGATGCAAACTTGACATCAAATATGAAGAACACTAAAGCCACAGGTAGATGTGTATGGTGTGTCTTGGAAAATCCTCTAAGCAAACTTGCATCATCCGATTCATGATGTAATCAGAGTTTATTGCTTTAAACAAAACATGAAAAGAAGTTGAGTAACTTCACGACTCCTTAGAGGACGTTCCTTATTGGGAGAAACCCGTGTCTTCGACATTTATACACTGTGGCTAGCCGGTAGGCTTCAGGAAGGGCACGAATAACGGCGTCTGGACATATCTGTCGGAGACATAAGACCGTATGACATTTGATCATTACGGGTGTCACTTCCTTGATTACTAATCAAAGGATATAGCGGACCCTTTAACTAATGGACTACCCAAAGATCAAGAGTTCTGCCTGTCGTAGAGAATGAGCTTAAAACCCAAATAATACGAACCTTTGTGGTGGTAACCCAATCATATTGACTGGAGATCCCAATAATTTGGTTCAATGGAAAAACTAAGCTGCAAAATATTCAGTTTAGCGCTTCGGTGGAAGCAAGAGCACTTCAGATGATGATTTCTGTAAAGAAACATGAATCCAAAGCCGTTCCCGCGATAGACATTAAATTGCTACCTGCATGGTGGATAAAGGTTAAGCTTCCAAACCTTTAACGATCCTCAAACAATTGAGGTTAAGGTTGATGAAACTTTTAATGATTCCTAACACTTGTGAAGTGGGGTATAGCAGGATACCTTGTAGGAGATCACCTATTTAAGTGCGAGGACAGACCACCTCAAATGAACGCACTTAAGAATCCAAGTGTGTCCATAGCCACAACGGACAGAACAATAAGAAGAAATGAATAAAGTGGAGGTATTGTGTTGGTACCGTTGTCTTAGCTTACATTAAACACTGATGGTTCAAGACATCATGTTCACCACATAGTAAGTAAGTCCGATGGTATTCAACTAGGGAAGGTTCAAAGCGGAAGCTATCTCTCCTAATGCAATATCTTTTCGCTGAACGATTGCTGAAAGTAGGCACCTTGTGTGTGCACCAAAATTTCTTTCAAAAGGGGATTATTGAAAATTTACTAATGTGGAATTACGTTTATCCCAGTATTTATGACTCGAACAATTGGAGCCCCGCACGCCGGAAATGTTGTTTCCATACACGTGCAATCTTAGTGCCAAGTATCGTAAATTTCGTTAATGAAAGAAATATTGGTACGTAAGTGAAATGTTTGAGACATAGAATGATGGACGGTTATTGGATAAATAACAAGTGTTTCACGTTGGTAAACGAAGGAAGGATTGTGCCAGGTGTAAGATGGAACGGATTGGAAAGGGTCGCGGGGCCGAGAAGGGCCGCGGCGCCTCCCGAACTAGGCCACAGCGCTGCAGCGTCGCGATGCTAATTCCCTGTTTGGAATTCTGGAGCCGTGGCGCTAAATGCTGCAGCTTCGCGGCGCTTCTCAGGCAGTGTTTGCTCGACGGAATCCCAAAGGTTTGGTTGTTGAGGTGGTTTCAATGGCATTGAATCCACATTGACCATTACTTGGACCATTATGTTGCTATATTACTTGGGGTTAAATGTCATCCATTACATGGCAATTGAATGCCATTATGGGGCATTTAAAGGGCCATCTTGCACACCTATAAATTGAGGCATTTGGCTCAATTATATAGAGGAACAAAAATGCCCACAAAAAATACATACAAATATACAACACCACAAAGAGATCAGTTTTCCTGATAAGCAATTCTTCTCTTAGCAATCTTCATTGTTCGTGTTCTTCGCTGAGGTCATTTGTGTAGGCTTTGCACATTTGTACATTTGCTGTTTCATTTTTGGAGTCTATTGTCCACACTTCCGTAAAACCTATATACAGGGGCAATCTTGTCTTAAAGACAGAGAGCCATCTCTCGACTCAACTGGTGGTTTTGTGATTATCTAATTGGTTGCTAAGTGTTTCAAATGTGAACTTGAATCTCAAAGGACTCTAACCGTTCGGATTCTCAGTGGATCTACAAGCCACAAGTGTAGCAGTTCATGTTCTTGTATTTCTGAATACAAGATCCATATTTGAAATTCCAATTCAAGATCAAGATATTGACAACTTATTGTTGTAATCTTTGTTGTTTATCCTTTCGATCAATGTAATAATTATTTACTATTCGCGTACGTACTTTACATATCCAACAAAATATATCATAAGTTAAGAGTTTGACATCGAAAATGGAATAGAAACATGGACTCCTTATCTGGATTTGGACAATCCTTACCCTACAAGCTAATTTTTCCAATAAATTATCAACTCAGGTTTCAGATTTTGCAAGATCTTTGAGAAGTTTGGTTTTGACATCTTCAGGGCCTTTGGAAGGGTGTGATTGAGATGGGGCGGGAGACCATTGGTCGTATGGTAATGAGGAGGAAGTTGGGGCAATTATGGTAAATGAATTTTGACGAGTTGAATTGAGTCAGAGTATTTTTCGGGCATTTTCTTGTTGCTAGATTTGAGATTTGATAGAATATATGTAATTATATTTAGTGATTTGGTAAAGATTGTTAGTGATTTTATATTAGTTAGGTGTATAATTAGTTTTCATAATTGTAACCTAGAATCAATATTGTACATCATGTATATAAGCTAATTAGCTAATAAAAATAATCAATGCATTATTCTCTTTCATAGTATCAGAAGTCTAGGAAAAGTCTTCCTCTCCTCCCTCCTCACTAAACTTCTGCCGTGCCCTACTCGGATTTCCCTCCCTTCCGCCGCCCATATTCTTCTCCCGTCAGCCCTGCCTGACATAAATAATACCTTCTATCCTGCTCTTGCAGTCTTCAACATCAAGAACAACATCTCTATCATCCTTGAAATGGAGAACGTCCAATATGCGATATGAGCGGAGCTCTTTAAAATTTATGCAAGCTCTCATAAAGTTCTCTATCACATCGTCAAATCGGAAAAAAGGCAAAGAGAAGGTGTTAATCACCGATGATGACATGGATTTATGGGCAACCCTTGATGCTATGGTCCTCCAATGGATTTATTCCACCATCTCTACGGACCTCTTGCACATAATTATTGAATCTGACGCAACGACGATGGAAGCTTGGAATAGGTTGCGTAATATATTCCAACATAACAAAAATTCTCGTGCCGTAATACTTGAGCAAGAACTCTTTCACACAACTATGGAGGATTTCCTGAATGCCTCCACGTATTATCAAAGGCTCAAGGAATTGTCAGATCAACTCAAGAACGTCGGAGCACCGGTCACGAATGATCGTCTTGTTCTTCAAATGGTTCCGGGCCTCATCGAAGCTTATAATGGGGTTGGAACTCTCCTTCGCCAAAGCAATCCTATCCCTTCTTTCTACCAAGCACATTTCATGCTCACTCTTGAAGAAGCGGGGTTGGCTAAAAAAGCCGCAACCGGAGCACATTCCGCTATGGTGGCTGCCATATCCCGAGAATCTGATGACTCTCCATCATTCTAGGAACATTATAATCAAAACCATAACAACGGTAGTGGCAACAAGGATCAAAACTGCAATCATGGTGGGAAACACTGTGGCGGCGGCGGCGGCAGCGATGGCGGCAGTAGCGGATGTGGTAGCAGCCAACAGGGGTCCAGGCCACAGTACCTCTAGCAGCAGTCGTGGGCCAGTGGGCAGCAGTGGGGTTGGGAATGGCCTTGGCCCATCCCTCCGTGTCCATATCCAACAACTTCTTGGGCCAAGCCCATCAACCGGTAAAAGCAGCAGCCTGGCCATTTTGGGCCTCGATCGCAGCAGGAATGGCCTTCTTGGGCCTCGATCGTAGCATGAATGGCCTTCTTGGGCCTCGACCGTAGCAGGCTTTCACCGCAATATGCCCAACAGCCTCCCCGACTCCCACAGATATCGAGCCAGCGATGCATATACTTCGGCTAAATCCTCCGGATGCAAATTGGTATATTGATACTGGTTCTACTTCTCATATGACACTCGCACAAGGTAATCTCTCATCTTATTTTAATTTGAGAAAAATTATGGCATAATTATTGGTAATGGTCATTTAATTCCAATTCGTGGTTATGGTCACACAAATTTGTCTCCCCCAAACTCACCTTTAGCCTTCAAAAATGTCCTTCATGCTCCTTAATTGATTAAAAATTTAGTGTCCGCTAGAAAATTTACAACTGATAACTCGGTTTCTGTTGAATTTGATCCATATGGGTTTTCTGTGAAAGATTTCTGGACATGGATGCATCTAATGATATGTGATAGTCGGGGCGAGCTTTATCACATCACCACAAATCAAGCCATACCTTCAATTTTCGCAACATTAACACCTTCTTTATGGCATGCACATTTGGGTCATCCGGGAGTATCTGTTTTTGACTCCCTTAGACACACTAAATTTATTTAGTGTAATCGCACTCGTAGTTCTAATGTTTGTCCCTCTTGTCCTCTTGGAAAACATGTTAAATTATTTTTTGTTGCTTCTAATTCTATTACTATGTTGCCTTTTGATATTATCCATAGTGATCATTGGATAATATCCTCTATCCACGGACAGAGGATACTTGATTTCACTCTGTATTCATCCAATCACACCCTTAGTCAATATATCTGCTACTTGATCTTTAGTACCAACATGATCTGTTCTAATGGGGCCTTATTGAATTTTCTCTCTAATAAAGTGGCAATCAATCTCGATATACTTTGTTCTTTCATGATATTTTGGGTTTGATGCAGTCTAGTGTGCTGCTTTACTATCACAGAAAAAATCCATTGGTTGATTAATGTACATTCCTAACTCTTGAAACAATCCATATAGCCATACCAACTCTACAACTGTCTCTGCCATGCTTCTACACTCTGTTTCTGCAGTGATTCTAGATACTATGGACTATTTTTTATTTTCATGATATTAATGAGTCACCTAACTTTACACAGTAGCCTATTACTGATCTTCTTGTTGTTGAGCATGATTCTCAATCTGCATTACAAAATGTTGTTACAGTTTCTAAGTTTTTGCTGCTCATCAGGAGTCCAAGACATGGTTTCCCTTTGATATATCTTACTACATATAGTGTTGTTGGCCAATGTAACTCCTTAGGTTCATACATAAATTGGCTTAAATATTGTACTGTAAAAAAATGTCTAATCTTGTGACTGCAAGATACAAGATTCTACCAATCAATCTCTGAAATCCACTTTTATCTCCCAATACCTCATCACTCTGCGATCCAGCATGCCTGTCAAACTCAACACTTGTAAGTTTCTGATTTTGTTCCAAAAGAGTAGATGCAGGTTTTGCTTCCCCTAAGCCACATTCTGATATCAGCTCCAGAGCATAATTTCTCTGATTTATTAAAATTTCTTTTGTTGATCTTGCAAACTCAATCCCCAAAAAATATATCAAATCACATAGGTCCTTCATTTTGAAGTTGTGATTCAGTCTGTCATTTGCTTCCTAAATAATATGCGCACTGCTTCTTGTAATCAAAAGGTCATTCACATATACTAGAATAATAACTATACCACTGTCATCTAGTCCAATTTACGTTAAGTAAAATCAGACTGAATAAGTGCTTAAGTGAGCTTGAGATTCCACTGTCTGCTTGCTTGTTTTAATCCATATAAGGATTTGTGTATCCTACACACCTTAGACTCCCACTGGCTACAAAATCCCTGAGGTAGGGTGATATACACCTCTTCCGAAAGATCACCTTGCAAAAAAATATTATACACATCTATTTGGCATAAAGGCCAAGAATGTTGGACAGCTAAAGTAATAACACTCATAACTATAGCCATTTTACAACAGGAGGAAATGTATCATGAAAATCCAATCCCTCTTGTTGAGTGAAGTCTAAGTTGGAAGTCTATAGGCAGTTTGAAGTATGTGGGGGTCGACCAATGAGAGATGACCAAGGATTTGTGTCTATTAGCCAGTCTAAGTGTATGACTGATGGATGTAGATGATGGAAGTGCCATGGTTCAGAACGTCGCTGAATCTTCCTTAGTGGCAGAAGTGAAGGCACGACAATTTGATGATCCAACTTTGGAAAAATTTTAAGAAGGTATCCCCTTTCAAAAGAAGTGGTTATTCAAGTTGTCAAATAATGGAGTTATTAAGTATAAGGGTCGATTGTGTGTGCCCGACATTGAAGGAATTCGAGGGCAGATTATGGTGGAAATTCATCAGTCCAGGTATTTTATTCATCTCGGTTCTACTAAGATGTATCATGACCTTCAACAGCTATAATGGTGGAATGATATGAAGAAGAATATCATAGAATTTGTGGTTCGGTGTTCGAATAGCCAACAAATTAAAGTTGAGAATTGGAAACCTGGAGGATTGCTGCTGAATATAGAAATTCCAACATGGAAATGGGAAACGATCAACTTGGATTTCATTATGGGACTACCTAATTCTCGTCAGAAGTTCGATTCCATATAGGTTATTGTGGATAGACTAACAAAGTCAACTCATTTTCTACTCGTTAGGACTACCTATTCAGCTGAAGATTATGCTCGATTATATATCAAGAAAATAGTTTGACTTTATGGAGTTCCAATGTCTATTATATCTGATCGAGGCGCTCAGTCTACTTCTAACTTCTGGAGGTCCTTTCAGAAAGGGTTGGGTACTCAGATTAGCCATAGCATAACTTTTTATCCCTAGATCGACAGGCGGGCTGAGCGCACTATTCAGACGCTCGAGGATATATTGTGAGTTTATGTATTGGACTTCAAAGAAAGTTCAGAAGATCACCCACCTCTTATCAAGTTCGCTTAAAATAACAACTACCATTCTATTAACCAGATGGCGCCGTATGAAGCCCTGTATGGATGGAAGTGCATGTCTCCTATTGGTTGGTTTGATGTGGGTGAGACAAAACTATTGGGGCCTGATTTGGTACAATAAGCCGAAGCGAAAGTGAAAATAATTCAGGAGCGACTGTTGACAGCTCAAAGTCGACAAAAGTCCTATTCAAATAACCGATGTCAAGACTTAAAGTTCATAGTGGGAGATTGGGTATTCCAAAAAGGTGTCTCTTATGAAAGGCATGATGAGATTCGGAAAAAAAGACAAGCTTAGTCCCAGGTACATCGAACCGTATTAGGTTATCCAGAGGATAGGCCAAGTAGCCTATAAGCTTGAGCTAGCCCCAGAGTTAGAAGCAGTTCATCCTGTATTCCACGTATCCATGCTTCGTAAATATTTGGGTGATCCCTTCTGCATTACCCCTATTGAGGATATTCAAGTTACAAAAGATCTATTATATGAAGAGGTCCTTATCGCTATTTTAGATCGCCAAGTCCATAAATTGCGAACCAAAGAAATCGCTTTGGTTAAAGTATTGTAAAGAAACAATAACATAGAAGAGATGACTTAGGAGGCCAAATAGGATATGAGATCCAAATACCCCCATCTATTCCATACTTCAGGTCTATATCGATATTCGTGCAATATGACTCTCTTATTCCTAATTTGTCCATCGATCTTAATTCGTATACCTTGTCTATGTGCTAATGTTGAGGCAAATATTATAGGCGCAACTCAGAGTACATCAAATGATAGTTAAGGTGAGTTATGTCTAACCCTCTTGAATTCTTACATATATAGACAGTCGTGTGAGGCCAATTAGATGTTGTTATGCTATTCTGTAGCCCTATGTGGCATTGGTTATCTGTTTAGGTTGGTTGGTAGGTTTCGGATAGCCTTGTTTACAGGGGAAACTCTTCCAAAATTTTCTGAAATCCTAAGCATTAGAGCAATCTTCAACATTCGAGGATGAATGTTCTTAAAGGGGGAAGAATGTTACGCTCCGTAGTTTCACACCCGAATGAGAGTATAATCAGCCGACTTGAGTCATGAGAACTTGCAATCAATTTCGAGGGTTCGTATGACATATAGAGATGTTAAGGAATAGTTTTGGAAGGTTGGAAGTCAATAGGACCAAAGGAAGTACAACTTAACAAAGATTGACGGAGTTTTGATGATATGCCATGTGTTTTGTATTGCGGATGCCATTCTGCCTCGTAGATATAGCTGCGGATCAGGGGGAGCTGTGTCTTGGCAATCTAGGTTGCAAAAATGTGTTGCTCTATCTACTACAGAATCTGAGCTTATTACTGTCATTGAAGCTTGTAAAGAGTTGCTCTAGTTGAAGAAATTTATGGGAGAACTTGGATTTGCTCAAGAGAGGTATGTGCCTCATTGTGATAGTCAAAGTTTTATTCATCTTGGCAAGAATTCTACATTCCATGGAAAGTTGAAATATATTGATGTGAGATACCATTGGATTAGAGATGTGTTGGATTCTAAGTTGCTTGAACTTGAGAAGATTCACACTGATGATAATGGTTCGGACATGATGACTAAAACTTTTCCGAGAGAGAAATTTGAAGAGTGTTGCATGGTCGTCGGGATGGCGGTCGCCTCCACATAGTCGGGAGGGGGAGAATTGTTAGGTTTTGGGCTTTTTCCCTTCCTATGTGGATAAAAAAATACTCAACTTTGATCCTAGCCCACATATCATTTTGGCCTACATATATATACACTTATGTGATCTGATTTTTAGGGTTGGTCACAACAAAAGAGGGAAAATAAAGGAGGCAACCAAGTGAGAGAAATGGAGAGTTTTTCTTTGCTGAAAATTCAGTGTAACTATCTTTGCTTTTCTGGTGATTTCCGTTGATCTAACCATTGGATTTGGCTGAAACTTTAACTGAGTGTTTTGAACACATTGTTCTTATATCTGAATGGTGGAGGTCAGTTTCGGAGGTTTGTAGCAGCAGATTTTGAGCAGTGAACAGTAGCCTTGTTATTGGTGATTTCTCTCTTTTTCTTCAATTGTATTGTTGTTGCTTTTATTGCTCCTCATTTTCCATTCATATTGTAGATATTTTGGAGAACTTTGTAACCCTCATTTGATATAGTGGATCTTTGGACCCATGGTTGTTTCTTCTTCACACTAAAGAGATTTTTACACGTAAATTTGGTGTCTCTTGCATTCGATTTGATATTTTGTTTTTGGTATTGTTGCTGCCCGAATTTCCATTTGTGCTAGTGTTTATCACCTTCTGTTGGTTCAAATATTGTGAGTGTCGCGCCCATTTTTCGACCCTGCTCGGGTCAAAGCGGAGCGCGGACATGTCCGGTGATTCCTGGGTAAAGATTTGAGGAGTCGCCACCTAATTATTTTTTACGGTGAATTAGGACACCTAAATTTTAAACTAAATGCTGCAATGTAACTCCAATTTTAAGGTCTGCGAAACTAGTGAGATTCTAGGTAAGGGTTCTTTATTATCCTAAAGGGAAGGGGTTAGGCATCCTTTAAGATCCGCTAACTTGCGGTTATCCGGTCAAATTCAGGTTAATTATTACTAGAAAAATGCATGTTTTACAAGTATAATAGATTTTAAAGATGTTTGCAAATAATTAGTAAATGATGTATTTTAAAAAGAAAGATACATGTAAAGTTTTAAAAAATGCATTTTATAACAATAGATTATTTATAATGCCAAAGAAGTAAAATTTTGGGAATCAATGAATTGTAAATTGACAAAAGATAAACTTATTCGGTATGATTAATAAAGCAAATAAAAGATGACAAAGTTGTTTTGAAAAATCTTGAATACGCGTGACGAGCCTAAAATAAATAAACTAGCGAAGGATTTCTAAGTTTGAATTTAACCGAGCCTACAAATAAATAAGCTAGCGACGATTTTCAAATCTTAAACTAACCTATGAATTAATCCTAAGTTTGCCTATTCTAAGCATTTCAATAATTACATAAGTGCGATAAATAATATTACAATACAGGGATAAAAGCTGAATTAAAGAAATAAATAAAAATAAATAAACTCTGAGGAATAATATGCCTTTATTTACTTTAATCCCTGCAAGCTGTCAAGAACAAACGGTTAGAGACAGTTAAATACAAATAACTTCATATCCGTATTCAAAACAGTGAATGTTTTGATCACGGAGGGCTCAGACTTAAATTTTGAAAAGAACATTCCAATCACGTCGTGGCTGCAAACATATGACTAATGTGGTTTATTTTGATTGCCTCGCCTACTAAACGTGTTGGTGTCTCGGGTGAAATAGAAAAGATCACTATAATCGCGTCGTGACTGCGAATATATAACTTGTTGGTTATTTTAGTCACCTCACCTACTAAACATGTTGATCTTGGAAAAAGGTTTAAGCCTCATCATTGCCCAGAAGTTATATTTTTTCCGTCTTTACAACTGTGGAGGCCTCAAAATCGACGGATATTTTTCATCGGCCAGTGTAGTATCGTGTTTGAATCAGTAAAATTAAACCGAAACAGCAGCAGCAGTAGGCAGTAAAACAGAGGCAGAAAAACAATTTCCGAAAAAGACACGGTGTTTAGTTTAAAACAGTAAAACAGTAATTTGGAACTGAGCAGTGAACTGAAATAGAAAGCAGTACCCGAAAAGACGCGATATTTATTCAAAACAGTAAAAATAGTAAAACAGTGAGATATCCGTTGCCCGGATACTTAAAACAGTGCTAAAAAAATAGAGAAACGAAACGAAACGAAAGAAAAGCGCGACTTCGAAGTTAATTTCATCGGCCTTAATGCAATATTAATAAAACAATAAAACAGTAAAAGAAACGAGCAGTGAGCAATTAAAGTATCCGACCCAAATTCTGAAATGTTGGAACCAAAACAGGATTAAGAAGTATTTATGAAAAAAATCCGACCCGGATCATGAACAGTGACCCAAATGAAATCAGAAATTCAGACTTTTTTCAGATAACCAGCAACAGATATGAAAAAATGCCATAATCTGGAAATATACCAAGACCGGATCGACCCGACCTGGGTTAGTGACCCGACCCTAATCAGATGCCAACCCGAATAAGATTTTTTTTTCATTTTTTCAGATAACCAATATACAAGATATGAAATGCAAGAAATTTGGGAAATCCAAACCGGGTCGACCCGACCCGGGTCAGCAACCCGACCCGAATCATGTGTTCAACCCGAAATCAACTGATTTCATCAACTTCAGATAACCAATAATAACAACAGCAACAATGCAAGAAATTTGGAAATTCAAACCGGTCGATCTGACCCGGTCAAGAATCTAATTCGAATGGAGATTCAACCCGACATCAAATAATTCTATCAATTCCAGATAACCAACATACAAAAAATATGAAATGCAAGAATTCTGAAAATGTTACTCAAATCGGGTCGACCCGACCCGAAATCAAATATTCACCAAATTCAGATAACCAACATACAGGAATATGAAAATGCAAGAATTCTGAAAATGTTACTCAAATCGGGTCGACCTGACCCGAAATCAGTGAAGAATAACAAGAAATGCAAACAGATTTTCGGACTCGATTTTTCAGAAACCGAATAGAGGTATTTAAAACCCAAGTTCGAGAACGAAACTCACCTCCTTTCTTTCGAATCTTGGACCTATTTCGGACTTGTATCTTGGACAACAAAGAAGGCAAATGCTTTAAAAATCAAGAACACAACAAATATTTTATGTATATATGGAATAGTCTTCCGAAAAATCCTTTGAAAATCTGTTTTCTCTCCCCGAAAATCTCTCCAAAGTAGAACAAAAAAGGGGGTATTTATAGGTGTATTTTCCCCTCAAGAACGAGTTTGAAATTTGAATTAAAGGCAAAAAATTCTGAAAACTTTGGAAGCGGATTTTAGGGGTATGGGTATGGTGAAGTGATGGGAGGGGTGTGGTGGTGTCAGGGTTTGGTGGCAGGGAGTTAGTGGTGGCAGTGGGTGAGGCGACCGGCGTGTGGGGTCGGGTATGGGGGGTATGGGGTGTCTTGGCGGTTGAAGGGTTTTTAGGTTTAGGTTTGTAGATTTTTTGTTTTGGGTTTTGTTTGGTTTGGGGAATTAAAAGGGGATGGGTTAAAAGAATTGGGCTGGGTCGGGTTGGACGATGTGGGCTGGTCTACTGGGCCGTGGTGTTGGGTTGGGGTTATAAGGGAATGGGAATTGGTTTAGGGAAGTGGGTATTTAATTGGGGAGTTTGGCTTTGGGCTTGTTTGGTGTGGGCCGTTTGGGGGGGTTTGTTTTGTTTTTGTGGGTTTTCATTTATTTTGGGTGAGGGGAGATTAAAGATGGTTGTTGGGCTTCGGTTTTGGGTTGGCCGGTTGGGTTGAAAAATAAACGGGGAAGTTGTATTGTTTTGGGTTATGGGTTTAAAAATATAAAAGGGGTCTAACATAAAAAATATTTTTTTGTAAAAGATGTGAATTATTTAAAATAACATAACGATGTGATAATAATAAAAATATAATATTTGTGAAATGTTAATGCTTAAATAAAAAAAAAGGAAATGCGATGCCATTTTGCGAAAAATAAAATAACATAGAATATTATGGATAAAACTTATGATTATTATAAAATGCAAATGATATAAAAATGTGAATAATAATAATAATGAGATATATACACATATATATATATACGCATGTATCTATATAGATTTAAAATTGTTTTAAGGTGCTAAAAATATTTAAAACTGCAAATAAATTGGAAAAGACGGGACAAAATTGGGTGTCAACAGTGAGAATTTTTGACTTGGGTATTTCTTTCATTGTTAGCTTATCATGCAATTTGGTTATTGCTTGTTTCTTCCCAACAAATGTTGTTTTCTGATTTCTTTCCACATAAATGACATTTAGAACAAAGTTGCATCCTTCCTTTTTAAGGTTTTTCTGTGTCAAGCATGCATCTCTAACCACTAGCCAGACAAAATATGATACATCGTACGGAATCTTGAATTTCCATACTGTGTTTCAATGCCACTTACAAGGTTTACTGGTTTTCTAAACCATTTACAACAGTTCAAATGGACAAATTCTAAGAGGGATAAGTTGATCCAGAGAAGACAGAGTAAAGGAAATCATACATTGAAATTAACATACTCAAGTTTAAACCAAGAGTTGCAGAAAGGCTCATGGCCAGGCCAATTGTCATTCTAGAATAAAGTCTTAATTTCATTTCCCAGTTTGATGTTTACATTAGCTGCAAAAGTTGGACAAATATTCCTTATACTTCTACACACAGCTTATGGATAAGCTAAAGTCACTACTTTTGATACCTAATGCCTTCCAGAGCATACTTCACCTTGATCACTTCCCTCCATAAGGTTTGTTCCTCCCTGTTAAAACTTTTATAGCCACTTCATGAGCAGGTTGATGTTCTGGATGTCAAGTTTTTAATCCCCGAACCCCCTTGACTCTTGCTTGTTCTGAGATTCTTCCGCTTCACCAGATTGGTTCTTCTTCTCCTAGTTCCCTTGCCAAATAAAATTTCTCCTCAAAATATATGTTCTCTTTGCTACTTTTAATAGACATTGGAAGTAAAAACATCATGTATGAAGGAAGTACATCCAGCATAGTGTTGACAAGTACTATCCTGCCTCTCAAAAGGAGATACTGACTTTTCCACCTTGCTAACCTTTTTTAAATTCCTCATTTCATATCTCCAAAGATTGGATATTTGCTCTCAGTGGCATACTGAGGTATTTAGTAGGCAGGGTTCATTCAGAGCACCCAAGTGTTGTTGTCAGGATATGTATATCAGACACTTCATTAACTGGGAAGAGAGATTTCTTTCCCCAATTGACACGGAGGCCAGATATTTCTTCAAAAACTATTAAAATAAGTCATAGATGTCTAAATTGTTCCACATTAGTGTCACGGGAAACTAAAGTATCATCTGCATATAATAGATGACTGATTTTCGGGCCTTACCCTCCTCTATTTGCAACCTGGAAACCTGAATACAAACCATTTTGCTTAGATTTCCTCACCACGCAAGCAAAAATGTTAATATTAAGATGGTATAAAGATAAGATTAGAAATAGTTACATTCGACAGTAAGGGCAAGTCGCACACAGAGAGCTTAAAATGAGAGGAAGCCACTAGAGATGGTTCATTCATGTCCCGCCTGGATCTCTAGATGTACAATCCCTAGGTGTGAAACCATGGTGATTGAAGGTGTAAAAGGGTATCAAGGTAGTTAATAAAATGGCTTGGAAGAAAGTTACAAAAAGACCTACAATCTCTTGAAATCTATGCAAACTTAGAGAATAGCGAAAGATAAGATTCAAAGAAAGAAAAAAGTTAATATAGGTCATTCTAATTAGTTTAGATTAAGGTTTAATCATGTACATTTACTTTAGGTCCAATGTTTGCTAGGAGTCTTTTGTTCTGGTTAGAGATATGTATGCCAGTAAAAAAATGTAGAGAACTAGGTAGAGAATTCTAGTGCCAGAGAACTCAATTTTTCAAAATACTGGATTAAGACAGGCGCAATGGAGCTACATGGATACGAAGGATTCATATGACTGACCCTACTATCTTGAGATTGAGGCATAGCTTTTGTAATTGACTTGAATATTTTTTTCTTTAATTTTTCACCTAGTCATGTTTGATTACACCACATCAGAAGTTAGGTTGCTCATTCAACACGAAAGTGCATAGTAATTTTCCATATGTGCGTGACTTATTTAAAAATAAATTACCCTATATTATGGTGCAAGAATGACAAGATGGGCTACATATACTTGGAAAATATTATTTTACCCTATTTATACTTCTATGATCAGAATGTATGAGACTTTTCCACCTCGGTGGTTTTGCCTTTAGGTTGTCTGAACTCCACCATACGAAGATAAAAGCAAAATCTTAAGATATGTAGGGGCACCACATTGTGCTCGTCAAAGACATGATTATTTACAATTTCCTCATTTTTTCAGGTTATACAATCCATTAACTACTTATTTCCTCATCAAGTAGATTATACTGAGACAAATAAAACTTGAAACTACACCAATAGAAAATAGGAAAAGTAAGATCTAGAAATTTGGTCATCTAAGACAGATCAGGATAGATATATATTAACCCAGAAGAATACACAAGTCGTTTCCACACATACAGGAGAAGAAAAACTATATATAACCGACTTCAACTGTCAATATCCTCTACTTCTCTTCCTTCCTTTGTTCTTTCCTTTGCATCAAAATTGAATAAAGGATCATATGTGTCAAAACTTTCACTTCATCCTTTCTCGTTTTGATGTATATATATCCACAACAAGATAATTCATTACATCTTTCTAAATTATGCAGCTAACATTCTGAACCATATAATAGATGGTCCACAGTAGTCGCACTGTTTATTCCACGTATGATATCTGACACTACTTTTTTTCTCAAAGAATCAATGACAAACAACAAATTAATCAGTTGAGGTACTTAAGGACCTCAGTGATTACAACGTTCTTTTCTCCTTCTAGGTCACTGCTCTCAAAAAGTGCTAAGGTTGGAGAATACTAAATGCTTTCAATACTGTAAATATAATATACAACAACAACTATAAATCAATACTGCGCCTACTAGTATGATAGACTAAGCAGGGCTACAATAATAACCCTACAACTACCAGTATGTAAGAATAAGTAGGACTACACTCAACTACCTACTGCCCTAATTTATGTCCTCCACAACCCCCTATCTAAGGTCATGTCCTCAGTAAGTTGCACCTGCGCCATATCCCGTCTAATCACATCTCTCTAATATTTCTTCGGCCTACCTCTACCCTTCTTGAACCCGTCCATAGCCAACCTCTCACACCTCCACACTGGGGAATTTATACATCTCCTATGCCCATGCCCGAACCATCTCAATCTCGCTTCCTGCATCTTATCCTCCACTGAGGCTACTCCCACTCTGTCTCGGATAGAGTCATTCTTAATCATGTCTCTCCTTGTATGCCTACACATCCATTTTAACATCGTCATCTCCGCAACTTTCAGCTTTTGAATGTGCGAAGCCTTGACTGGCCAACACTCCCCCCATACAACATAGTCGGTCTAACCACCAACCTATAGAACTTGCCTTTAAGTTTTGGTGGCACCTTTTTATCACATAAGACTTCAGATGCGAGCCTCCATTTCATCCACCCTGCACCAATACAATGTGTGACATCGTCATCAATCTCTCTATTCCCTTGGATAATATACATGAGATACTTGAAACTTTCTTTCTTTGGAATGACATGTGTATCGAGCCTCACCTCCACGCCTGTCTCATGCTCTCTCCCGTTACTAAACTTGCACTCCAAGTATACTGTCTTGGTCCTACTCATTTTGAACCCTTTAGACTTCAGAGTCTGTCTCCAAACCTTCAGCTTAGCATTCACTCCGCTGCGAATCTCCTCAATCAGGACTATGACATCTTCGAATAACATACACCATGGCACCTCCCCTTGAATTTGTCTTATCAGTCCGTCCATCACCAAGGAAAATAAGAATGGGCTAAGAGTTGATCCTTGGTGCAACCCCATCATCACTGAAAAGTGCTCTTAGTCTCCTCCTATTCTCTGTACCAGGTCTTGGATCCATCATATATATCCTTGATCGCTCTAGTATATTCCACATATACACCTCTAACCTCCAAACATCTACATAGAACCTCCCTAGGGACTTTGTCATATGCCTTCTCGAGATCGATAAAACTATATGTAATTCCCTCTTCCTATCCCTATACTACTCCACCAACCTCCTAATAAGATGAATGCCTTATGTAGTCGAATGACCCGACATAAATCCAAACCGGTTCTCAAAAATAGAAACACCTCTTCTCACCCTCATCTCTACGACCCTTTCCCAAACTTTCATAGTGTGGCTTAGCAGCTTGATACCCTTATAGTTGTTGCAACTATGGATGTCACATTTGTTCTTGTACAAAGGAATTATTGTACTCCACATCCATTCTTCGGGCATTATTGCCGTCTTAAAAATGACATTACACAACTCAGTCAGCCACTCCAAACCTGCCCTGCCTTCGCTCTTCCAAAATTTAACTAGATCTCATCAGGCCCGGTCGCTCGTCCCCTGCGCATCCTGCTAATAGCACCTTAACATCATCAACCTTAATACTTCTACAATATCCAATATCCCGATACCTTCTGGATTGCTCCAGATCTCCCAGCACAATGTCTTTATCTCCTCTTCGTTCAAGAGTTTATGAAAGTAAGACTGTCACCTCTGTCTATTAAGCGCGTCCTCCACCAGTACTTTACCGTAAACATAATATATGGTAACTATTTCTAAACAGGTTTGAAATTCCATGAAGATTGGTCTGACCGTAGAGGAATTCGTACATCTACTCAACACTATTTATGCAAAATGTTGGTTTCTGATAAGAGGTGTCTCATTCAAGTTCACCATCACTGAGAAGTGAAAGCATAGTCTCAAGGAAATAATCTTTTTTTATGGAAAATAATCTATTGATTATCAGATTAAACATCATGACATGCCATTAGATACGCTTTCCAGAAAATCATCTTACCATAAATTCACTTTGATATGACCTATCAAAACCAAAATAGATAGTTGAGGTGCTAGTAGAGAAGTTTCATAGAAGGCACACCTCCTTTCACTTCTCTATATCTGAGAAGTAAAAGCATTGCATCTTTATAAAAGGCATGCTATTACACATGCAAAAGTTCATCTTCCCCGACATAATTAATAACAGACAGATGTGCACAAAAGAGTCGAATACTCGGGGCAAGGGAAAAAAATCAAAATTTGGTTTTGACTACACAAGGATTTCCTCATGAGCTAAGAATGGCAATTACCTCCAACTACATTCCTGGTAGAGGTTCAAAATTCCATCCACGGAACAAGAGTTATCATAAAGGCAAGCTAGCTAAATACATGGACAGATGTGCCCTATAGGTAGGTGGTGGAAACTATATGGGCGAAAGGACCTCCAAGTCTTGAATTAAAAAAAAGTGTCGTTGACCAAGTCAAACATAATTAAGTGGATTGGAGTGTGATTATAATTACTAAACTTTGAGGTAAAGATTAAAATTTCACAAGTTAATAAAAGAGTCCATTACCCACTTCAGAGTTCAATCAAATTTTCCCTTTTCCCTTTTCCCTTTTCCCTCTCCTTTATCTTCTCCTCCTCCATTTGGGTATGAAAAAAAAATTGAACCAAGGGAGGAGATTCTACAGCAAATCCAACAACTACAGTACTTGTTTTCTTTTTCTTGCTCAATCTCCTCCATATTGGAAAAAAAAATTCGAACCAGTGGAGGGGAACAACTACTGAAGTTAACTTACTGAAATTATTTAATAAGTTCCAACAATTATAGTAGTTATCCAACAATCACTGAAGTTTTTGTTAATGTTGTTGTAGGCGTGGCCAGTGGGCCGGGCTCGGGACCGTCGGACCGAGTTTGCCAGGATTGGGTCGGGGCGGGACAGGGGGAAGGGGCGGGATCGGGTCAGGCAGGATCGGGATAGGCGGGATTTGCCAAAGTCCCGCCCCGATCCGGATCCCGTCGGGATCGGGATCGGGATCGGGTCGGGATAGAGATCCCGAACTTTTTTTTTGGCACTTAATTTAAAAAATAACATATATATATAAAAACTCAATAATTAAACAAGACAAGATAGTGTAATAAAAACATCCCAAAGCTGTTTTTGTGCCTCTTATATTATTTAATACTAATGATTTTTTTTGTAATACAAATACAATTGTCAAAGTTGCAACTTTGTGGTGTTGTTCAATAGTTGCAAATTACATAGTAAAATTGCAATTAAAAAAATTACATTCTGAAAAAACCTGTTCTAGTTTCTTGATAATTTCTTGTGGTTCTTCGGTTGAAATTGATATTTGTTGGTCAAATTGCTCCACGTCGCTTCCACTACCTTCGGTTGACCACAACTTCTCCTGTGGTTCTTCGATTGACCGCAACTTCTCCGCTCCGCTCGTATCCAATCTCTGAATAATACTACAATCTCCAAGCTGCCTCTGGCTAATATGTGTCTGTGCTCTCCTATTTGATATCTGCCGACAGAAAAAGCGCTTTCAGACGCCGTTGATGACGCGGGAATGTTCAAAACATCTCGGGCCACCATTGAAAGTGTCGGAAAGGTCTTCTCATTCCCCCTCCAGTATTTCAGCAAGTCTTCACGTCATTCTTCATTGAAAACTTCTTGGTATGGTACAGAACCCTGCAAAACAAAAAAATCAAACTCGCTAATTTGGTTAGTAGCGGTACGGCCGCACATTCTATTTCTGAGGCTTTCAATACTAGCCGCAGAAATAGCATGTCTTTTGTGAGGTTGTGTTGAAGAAGATGGTATGGAAGCCGGTAGGTTGCTAGCACTTTCTTATTGGTAAAACCTATATACTTTTTTGCATTCGTCTTCTACGCTAGACAACACTTCTTCTTTAGTTTGTTCAATAGGTGGTGGGTGATTTGGATTTTTGGGACTTGGAGGTGGTAGTACTTCTATACAATCATAAATAATATCAATAAGTGATTTAGTACCGTCTATTTTAATAGTCGGATTTAATACAACACCAATAATATAAATAGTGGGAATAGAAATAAAATATTTTTTTAATAGATGCCTTATAAGCTGGTTTTTCCATATATTCACTAAGTAATAAAAATATTAGAGCTATATAAAACAAAATAGTTGAAATAGTAGGATAATATATACCAGAAAATTCTTTTGTTGCTTGAAAAAGTTTCTCTAAAAATATAATAAGTTCAGAAATTTTTACCCAATCGCTATCTACAACCATATCAGCTGAATTTTGATTATGAGAGTTAAAAAATAAAGTTATAGGTTTTCTATAGTCATAAGCAACAAGTAGTTGCTCGTATAAAGAATTCGACCTAGTGGGTACTTCTTCTGAAATTTTTCTATAAGGTAGTTGGCAATCGTGACAAGTTTTTTTATATTCTTTTCTTCGTTGTATTCTATTGTTTTTTAAAATAAAGTTTATAGAAAATTATATTTTACTAAGAATGTCTTCAAAAAGTGATATATCATCATTTACAATTAAGTTATATATATGACACACACATTTTATATGAAAATGATCTGGAAAAGAAGGAGTTAAACTATTTTTTAAAATTGTAATAGTGTAATTGTTAGAAGAAGCGTTATCTAATGTAATAGTCATAATTTTATCAGTTATTCTGTAATAATCGCACACTTGATAAATAATTTATGCAATAAAAGTATCAGTGTTCCTATCATCTATATATCTATACGCTAAGATACGTTTTTGCATAAACCATTTATAATCTATCCAATGACAGGTTACCGTTAAATAATCATGGTCGTTAATACTACGGCCTATATCAGAAGTGATAACCACTTTCCATTAAAATGATATAATGAATAATGTAAATACTGTTGATATTCATGTGCGAATTTAAATACATTTCTCTTAACAGTTGATCTAGAAAAATCGTTAAAAGCAGGGTTATACATATCTCTAATGTAATGAATAAAACCGGGAAATGAAGGAAATGAAAAAGGCAAACCCTCCACAACAACTAATTTTGCTATTGCTTCCCTATCTCTATGTTTATTGTATTTAGGGCCTACAATTTCCCCCCGTCATAGGGTTAATTTGACCCTGTACTTGGTCCGGGACAGTATGTGAACCTTGTCCCGATGGAGCAGACGTTTGCGCACTCGGTTTTGAAGCCTCGTATTGGGCATACCTAGCTAGATGAGCCCTTGCTACGTGTCTCATTAAACCCCCCGTCCCACAGTGACTTTTTCTAGTTTTAAATTTTAAAACATTTTATAAATTTTACATCTAGCTACTTGATTCTCTACGTCCCTATCAAAAAATGTCCATGCATCTGATTTTAATGGTCGTTTTGCTGGACCTCGTCTCATACTAGGGGGAATAGGAGGCATTTCAGTTGAAGGTGCACTAGTGGGTGTGTTGTCATCTACATTAGTGGGTGTATCATCTAGATCATCGTCTAAATTAAAGTTTTCTTGAGTTCTAGAAAATAGATCCTCATCTAAATCTAATGGTATTGTAGGAAAATGTCCAGTATCAACAAAATCATCGTGTGTAGGAATATGATTCTGTCTAGAAATAGGACTCTTGCCCTTGTTGCCCCTACTAGAAGAAGCATGACCCCTACCCGTAATCATACGTTTAAATCCTTCCATTATAAATTTATACTTATACTAATAAATAATTAAAGTTAAGGAAATTAAGTGCGCTAAATAAAATAAACAGACAATAATAATTTAATGAAGGAACGAATGTACCAAACGCCGACGTAACGTCTACGTGTATTCGAGAGGTTGAAAATTGAAACTTTGCTCTATAGAAGATTCTCAAGCTAGTTGTCAACTTCACTCCCAATTCCCAAATGAATAAATAAAATTGAATATTTAGTAGACAATATAGACTTGTAGAAAAATAGATTGTTGAGAGATTGTCGGAAGATTTGTGAGAAAAATGAAGAGAAAATGAGGTATTTATAGTTGAAAAATTGTATTAAAGTGGATATATGATAACTTATGAGTTAAAAATAAATATTAAGGGGTAGGGGGGCTGGGGGAGGAGGGAGACCAAAAATGATCGTTACACAACGGCCAAAATGTAAAATGGTCGCTGGTACAATAATTATTTTTGCAAAAGGGGGGGTTTCGGGCGGGACCGGGATCGGGTCGGGACAGGCGGGCGGGGACGGGTCGGGACGAGACCATGTCCCGTCCCAGTTCGAGTCCCGATACTGATTTTTTTTTTACAAAGGTCGGGTTCGGGGCGGGACAAGGGCGGTGTCAGGACGAGACCGGGCCGGGATCGGGCCGACCCGGCCCACTGACCAGCGTTATTATGGGATTTCAAAGAGGACTACTAATTACTTAAGGAAGAGTCACTGAGGTTTCTTTTTTCTGATAGATGTGATTCTTTTAATTAGTATTAATGACACATATTTTAATAGCTCCAAAATTTTCTTATTTACACAAGCTCATGCCTCCATATGTCCCCCTCATCCCCCTTTACCTCCGCCGCCTGCTCCTCCCCCCTCCTGCGCCTTCTCCCTTTATGAACCTATAACAACAACAATAACAATATAAAAACTACTCTTTTTAAACCCCACCACCCCAAAAAAACAATATCAGTAGTTGTCCAACAAATTCCAACAACTATAACAGTTATTGCAACCATTCAATTCATTCCAAAAGTTATTTTAGTTGTTCCAACTTCAGTAATTGTCTAATAATTTCAGTAGTTAACAACAACTTCTTGTTGAAAAAATTAGTAAGTTGCAATTATTGAAGTTGTTGAATTTACTGTCAAGTCCCCTCCACTAAGTGAAAAAACAAATCACACCTAAATGGGAGGAGGAGAAGATGAGGAAGACTGAAAGGTTAATGGGTTCTTTAATAATTTTCGGAGTTTAATCTTTACCCCCAACTTTTTAGTGATTATAAATCTACTTAATTATGTTTAAGTTGGTCAACATTCCTCTTTTTTAATTCAAGACTTGGAGGGCTTTTCGCCCAAATAGTCTGTATGACTGAGTGTCTAATATCATTCTATGAAGGATCTTCTGCCAAATAGTGTGACAGGCTCAACGTCTTTAGCTTTTAGTCTTCTTCCGTTATGATTGGTGCCCAGATAATTCTTGGCGCTTACTTAAGAGTGGTAACAGTTTTCGCACAATTAGTGGATCTTTCTCCCTCGTATGTGCGAACATACTTTACACACTTTTAATAATTACACTTAAAAGAATGGATCTTTTTAAGTCATTTACAAAATCCAATCTTTAAACGGGAAAGAAGAAGAGATTAAACTTCTGATTTTAAAGCGTAAAGAATATAAATTCTTTTGTGAAAACATTTTCATATTCCTCCTTACTTTAAGCTATTTTTAATTAGACATTATTTAATCTTATTCTTGACAAAGAAGAAAAATTACTTATCCCAATTTCAAATTCTGGCACACTTCATCGGACTGAGTGTCCATTTCCTCCTTACCATAATTCGGATCCTTTGTCTGGAACAGATATAGGCCTTCTGCTGCAAGATAGAACCACATCTTCAGTCTTCTCCTCTTGTCCCAGTTGACATCCTCAGCCTCTCGTGAGCGCTTGTTCCCACCACTCTCAGGAGCGGTGACACCATGAACATGTTGATATTCAACAACATAATCATCACTATCTTCTACCAGAAAACCACAGTCATATCCAGATTTGGTCACACAAATTTCGACCGACATCTTTCGCACACTAATACAATCTTGTCTTAAATTGTTGGCTACTATTGTAAAGCAGTATGGAAAGTAAATAACTATTACAAGTGTTCGAAAGGATAAACAAATAGGCAATGTTCAGAACTGCCACAAGCTTGTTGAGTCTTGAATCTTGATAACCTAAAATCAAGAAACAACTAAATCTGGATTGTTATAACTGTGTGTTGAGTCGAGTGATTGCACTATGTCCTTAAGACAAGATTGCCCCGTATATATGCTTTTACGTTAGTGGGCAATAGTCTCCCAAGATAAAACAACACTTTAATCTCAACACTACAAAGCAAATAGGTTGAGTCTGACGAAGAAAACAAATATGAATCGACTTGCCGAAGAAATGGAAAAGGAAGGAAGAGTTTCTGTTTTCGTCCAACGTTTTTGGAATGACTTTCTCTTCTGTTTTGTCTCTGTGTATATAGTGTGTCTCTGTTGTATATATCTTGTGTATATGTGTGTCTTTCCTCACTGTTTGTGCTGCTATTTTTGTGTTTTTTATGTACAAAACAATTGAGCCAAAAGGAATCAATATATAACATGGAGGAGGGACTCCTTAACTGCCACAAATATGGCTATTAATAGTCATTAGGAGGGCTGTTAATGACCATTAGGGAGGCTGATAATGGAAGGTTTAATGCCATTAGTGAGGTTGTTCATGGTCATTGAAGGAGGGCTATTTTATGGAGGAGTTAACAGGCAAGTAATGGCTGGTTATTGCTCCAAAAATAGCCCAAACGGTAGGTAGAAAGTTTCTGCCTTCCGTCAATCCCAAAATCAACTTTTCAGAAACTCTAGGGACCAAACTGTAAATATTAAGTAATTTGGGGTCCAAAAGATAATATCAGAAAGTCCCCACAGCCCACAGCCCGAGCCCGGACGGGACGGGACGGGCGGGCGGCGGCGGCGCGCGTGTGGGCTTAGTCTTGAACCCAAGCACAACTAGGTCCTCCCTCCTTTAAATACATGGAATACCCCTTGGGGTCCCAAACCCTTAACCACTTTAGAGACTTATAAAGAGAGCAATTCTTTCTTTTTCCCACCGATGTGGTAGATTTGTCCCACATCATATTTTCATGCCTCAAACACCTTACTTCGTGGATCAATATCTCTTTCATTTCTCAACGAAATTTGACGATTCTTGGTCATACGGTCATCTACTCACTTAGTAGATTATGCATGTGAGAAGAGACAAAACCTCCAACATGCGGAACACTGGTGTCTAATTCATTAAATATGGGTGGACGCACCTCCCCGCCAAAGACAAATTTCCAACAAGAATGAGTTTCGTTCTAGTGCTTGAAAATAATATTCCAAAGCTTTCGTATGATCTCCATTACTTGTGTGGATAAGCCCTATGTTATAGAGTATATAACTTCGATCATAGGGATCAATTTCTAGTCGCATAGCTTTATCATAATTCTGCAAAGCTTCTGTGTAATTTCCTTCGGATTGAGCCGACATCCATTATGGTCGTCATTCAATTGAAAGAATCTCCGTTCCAGAATCATACGTGAGATTTTCACCTCATACGGCTCCTCTCTTATGTGCATAATAAGAATAATACATAGAATCAAAAAAGATTCAACGATGAAAATATTCTTATTATGAACTAGCAAGGCTAGTGTTTTTACAAGAAATCTGTAGCCAACCTTCCTGCAAGAGATTCTTTCTTAACATCAAGCCTATTGGGAGGCCACAATGATATCGAGAAATTAAAGAAAGTAGCAAATTCACATAAAATCAAAAGAACGACCCTACTTCTTGCAATTGAGGAAGGAACACCCCAAGTGGTTGACTGGTTCTGAAGGAAGGAAAAAGTGGATTCACTATAAAAATACTGCTTTGTGTACTCCAATTAAGTTATTGTACTTGCTGCTTGATTGCATTCTTTATTTCCATCTTAATCAATCAAGCCTTATAAAAGCTATTTGGAACTGTCAAAGGCACTCTCCAACCTCATGGACAGTGATATAGAACTATCAAGTGGTCAGTTTGATGTTAAAAGGAGGCAACCACAAAGTGAAAGAGGGACGAAGAGACTGGTGAACACAAAGGATGGGATCTTCGACAAAGGATACAAAGGGAATACCATGTGGTGAGGGTGATAGTAAGAAGGGGAAATAATAGAGTGATAAGGAAGAGGAAGAGACAAGTCGAACCTTTTTTCTCTTTCCTTTTCTTTTTTGGGCATAATTAGAGAAAAGTTGAATCATAACAAGCTAAGGGCAGCCCGGTGCACTAAGCTCCCGCTACGCGCGGGATTCGGGGAAGGGCCGTACCACAAGGGTCTATTATACGCAGCCTTTTTTTAACAAGCTACCTTCCTTCAAAAAAGAATTGTCAACAACCAGGATTAGGGGTGGGCGAAAAATCTGGAGAACCGAAAAAACCGAACCGAACCGGCTATTCGATTCGGTTTTTTAATTTTGGATACGAACCGAACCGGAAAATCGAATTAAATATGTAATTAATCTTATTTTTATTTTAGGCTACTACTATATCTTGAATCATAGTCATTGAACTCAATCTATGAAGCTTTTAAGGAAGTCAAATGCGTTATGAACTTGATTAACATATCACGAAAGCATTGACATAAAATGTAGGGAGAGAAAGTAGTTGTAAATTGGTAAAACATTAAATGGTCATAACTCTGCGCTCGGATGTCCGTTTTATCCGATTTATTTTTTGATTTTGCGTATTTTTTGGAGATGTGTCCGAGCAAACTGCCACAGGCGCTGCCAATTTTTATGAAAACGTCCGTTTTCCCAATCAATTTATGTTTTCCCCCAAATCAGTTTCTAATTTTTGTTTTTCTTTAGTAAACATCTCACGATATACAATGCATTCCAACGTCGAAATTTCATCGTAATGTAGGTGTGAATGTCAATTTCAGTGTTGGAAATTCAATTTTTTTAAAAAAAACAAAAAATTCCCTGACCCGACCCGCCCCGGCCCACTAAAAAAAACCAATATAATCCGATACGTTTGTTGATATAAACCGAATATATCATTTTTTTAAGTTGGATTCGGTTTTTTTTTTTAAAAAATTGATTTTTTTTCAATTAATATTTTTCAGATACAAAACCGATATGAACCGATATACGCGCACCCCTAACCAGGATATATGGATGTTGGGAAATTTCGGTCTCTCTGTGCATCAGTGAGTTGGGTCATACTCTCTTTTTAACCTATTTTTTGATAAGTTACTCTCTTTTTAACAACATACTCTCTTTATAACCTTTCTCAGAAAAAAAAAAGGGATGTGGAGGAAGGATTAATGATATCAACCAGTGTTCTCAAGGCGCACTAAAAGCGCGCTTAAGCCCTGAAGCGAGGCTCAAAACATGTTGAACGCTTCACTTCGCTTTATGCGCGCTTCAGTGTCATCATCAAGGCTCTAAGACATGCTTTCTTTGCCAATGGGCCTCTCTTGAAGAGGTGACATTAGATAATTGATATTTTACTTTATTGTAATATTTTTATAGTTTCTTTGTCCATATATTTGTTATAATGTTTATTATTATTAGTCTTGGACCTAACATATATATATATATATATATATATTTGTATTTTTGCACCATTGCACCCTTTTTCATTAAAGTCCACGCTTGCGCTTAAAACCCCAACTAACCTTAGAGTTTTTTTGCGCTTTTCGCTTTTGATAACACTGATATCAACTTATCTATTTTGGACTACGAAATGACAAGCAACTACCAGAAAGTCCATACTAGTGCAATAAAATTATCCACGGTGTAAATGGAGAAAATAATTCAATTGATCAGAACATCTCTCACAAGTTAAGAAATGTAAGTACTGCTTCTTAAGATTCTACGGAGCCACTTGGGCAAATATTTGAGGTTAAAGTTGGTAAAAACTAATTGAAGTCAAGACAGGAAAAAAGTTGGTGGAAGTTGTGAATTTCTGGCTGCAAATTGAAGATTTGAAAAAAATCATTTCAAATACACCTTGAAACCGCAATTTAAAATCTTGAACTTGGAGATTCTTTTTCCCTAAATTTTGCGTCAAAAACTCAAAAGACTTAAACTTTTAAAATTTATTTGCACGTGAAGTTAAAGCAATCATCACAAGTGCTACCTAAAGATCATCCAAGTAAATGCAGGTTCTCCTAACTCAAACATGCCAAAGAATAGAGAGGTCCCCCTATTCAGCATACTTAAACATAGAGCAACAAGGTCATAGATACATATCCGTCGATTACAGTAACTAGTAGCATCATTTTCAATCATCACATAAGCATACCTCCAATGAGATATTGCTCATAGCAAGATTTGCCACTGACAGCAGGATTGCCATCGATGACCCGAAGACGTAAAACTTCAGAAAGTTGGAGCGGCTTCTCGTTCGACCTAATTATAACTAGAGAGAATGCCCTATTAAAAGGTGAACGATAAAAATTGATGAGGTCACGAAATGAGATCCAGTGGAAAACCTAGTTCTCCTACCACAACAGACACGAAGACTGGTTCTTTGATAATGAAATAAATACATTAGCTGATATCATCAATTGAGTGACAACCTCAAGTGCACGATGCAAACGTATCATCAGAAAGATCACATTGATATTATTACAAGTAGTTCTGAAACATGTCGCTTATAACACTGGAAACGAGATAACTAGTTTAGTTTAGCCTTCATTCGTCTTTCTTTCCTTTAGTTTTAATTATCAAAATACCAGTAGAAAGAAATGACACAGAGTTACCAACAGATCTAAGAAAAACCAGTATCCTATTGGACCCTAAACTAAAATGTCAATTAGTTAATGGGGGCACAATACAAGTTGAGATATTTGCAGTTATCGATGAGCTAGTGATATCTTAAAGAACAACTAACTTTATAACTTGTTTTAACCGAATATCAACATCTAAAAAATAGCCCTGAAATAACTAATTCTGATTAAACCAGTGATCTTTATGTAAAAATAGGACAAATTCAATTTACAAACCTGAGCAAAGATCAATTTGGCAAGACGAGACTTTGCTTTTGCAACTTTCGTGTATCCTATCAAGGAAGAAAAACAAGAGGATTAAAGCAAAATGGAGAGAAAATGAAAGTGAGTTGGGGAAACGGAAAAGGGGGAATCAACGACCATGCGGTAGGAGAAATCAGAGCCATCGGTACCGGACGGCCTCCAAGCTGAACTGAAAATATGGTTTGTTATAGCACGCCCCCGCATTTATGTTTTCCCGCCCACCCCGCCTCGCCCTACCATGCATATGCTGAAATGCCACCCCCTGCACCTGCTCCGTCCTACCAGTTGCCATTTCAAGGGTCGTATTTGGAAGTCGCAAGGTGCTATAGAGTTTATTTGAAGTGAGGTGTGGTAATGTTCTTGTGAGGAAGGCGGGAGAAAATCTTTTTGTGTTTGTGTGGTGGAAGAAAATAGTGGAAAAAAGGATGCTGAAAATGAAAGAATAAATAAAAGGAATGATTTTTGAGAACATAGAAGAGAAATTCAAATTAGGACAAATCTTTCTCTTTATTAGCATAAGTCTCGTTGAATCAGTTTTTTTTAACCATATAGAATGGTTGGGCGAACCATGATTTTCAACAAAGTGAAAGGCAAAATAAATTGTGTGGTAATCTACCTGGAAAAAATAGAAGGGGAAAGAGAGAGGAGGAGGGGTCGTTTGGTAGGAGTCATGAGTGGAAATAATACTTTTATTAGCTTTTGTATCATTTAATTCTTGTGTGTTAAGTGTTTTCAACTTATGTCTAACTAATACTATTATTTACACACCACATTCAGCATTATAACATATCAGTACTATTTTCATTTTAATACACCCTATTAATTTAATACAACAAATCAAATAGCTAATAAAAATAATGTCAGCATAACTAATCTCAACATTACCAATACAACTTATTCAGCACTATTCTTATACATAATAAATCATAACATTAACAATAATACACCATATTAGTTTAATACAACAAATCAAACCGTCCCTACCAAAGGACCCCCAAACTGTTAGTTGAAATCCTCAAATGCCATCATATTAAGCAAAAAACTTATGACTACAAAGAAATCATGAATCGATTCTCTTTTCGGTTCTTCACTAGTGCATACATTAATTTGGTCCGGTTCGATATTTTTAATTCAGTTCATAATGTAAAGATTAGATTTTTAACAATATGAGCGAAACACAAACACGCAAGAAGTTAAGTTGTTCAATTCAACTACACACGAACACCCATCAGAAACATATCAAGGAAATTGAAATGAAATCAGAACATACATATGAAGTTAGTCTCGTGAAATGCTATTGAGTTTGAACGACGGTCGGCGGCAGCAAAAGCAGGAAAACGATGAGAATTGGTTTTGGGCTTCTTCACAATTGGGCTTCGCGTGTGGGCCGTGGGGCCTCATTTCTTTTAATTGCACGGTTTTCCTTCAAATGGGCTGGTATTTAATTTTTATCCCTCAAATGAAATTTTTGCGAAAAATTAAAGACCAGCAAATTAGAAAAAAAAAAGTGAAAATGACCCGCTCCATTTTGTATTGTGCTGGACGTTAAAGCATGGCTAGGGCTAAAGGGCTAAAGTTCAGTATTTCGATATCTAAGTTTAAGAAAAATAAAATTAAGATCGGACCAAAATATCCAAGAAGAGAAATTGAAGAACCGGATTAATTCGGTTCGATCCAGATTTTTTATTTGTCTTATTATGCCTACCCTTACTTGAAGGAAGTCATTTTTCAAAAAAAAATCTCTTATAAGAAAGTTTTTTTCTCGTATTTCGCTTGAAAATTGTTTCTAATTAAAAGGGGATGATGATTTCCACCACTTACGGCGAAAGTTATTTTCTTTGTAAGACAAAAAGGAGAAAGATGAATTTCTAATTCCCTTCTTATTTAGGGGAGAAATAAATTAACTTATGAAAAGATGATCCGCCTAATTCATTTATTTATTAATTTAATTCATTTTAATCCGCCTAATTTAATTTATCTAAAAGTTAGACTGATTAGGCTAAAATATGTTACCTAGATTGATCCATGAAAAATCTTTTCAAAATATTATTTGAAAAATATTTTTTTGTTTGATATGTTAATAAAAAATGTTTCATTTATTTTATTTAGTAATAAACAAATTATAAAAATAAATAAATAAAAAATTTAAAATTTATTAAGAGTTAAAGAGTGTCGGGTTATGATCCTTTGCTTAGCCTATCTTGACCCAATTCAAATAATCTTTTGGATGAGTCAGTAACCCGAACATTTATTTATTCAACTCATTTTGATCCGCACATATTCAACTCAACCCGATCATCTAACCCTCACAACCTTCTCTATCATACATTTGAATGGGAAGTATAGGTACTTTGAACAATTGGCTACTAATTTGAAAAGGTACATTACCTTTGACTGCTGAGCAAGAAGAGATAGAGACTGCTGCAAATCCAACCACTAGAAGAAAAGAATCTTACATGCATTTTCTCATTTTTTGATGAATTAGAAATAATTAAGTATACATCTTTAAGCTTCTCATTATTTCATACACAAATCTGGGGCTAGAAACTCAGGTATCATTTGTTATCTTTATTCCTTTCTCCTTAAGGCTATAATATTCATTCCAAGGAAATCATAAACTAAAGACAACTACTTTTAATAAAAGGAAAAGGGAAGAGTTGTTGCTTTTAGAACAAAGTAGCATAGTAGCAGAGTTAAGATTTTAACTAAGAGAATTCAAAATATAAAACAGTAAACATATGTAAAGCGAATGAAACTCAACATCTACTTTATATTTAAAAAGATAATTTGGACCTCGTATATATTAAAATTCAACATCTCTATTAATCTAAGTAGGAAAATACATGCACTTGACTATGAGTTAGGTTTTATTCTTTAAAGGGAAAGGTTAGTTTATATGGATAATGCCTGGGAATCCAAAGCAGGATAAAAAGAAAGCCTGGAAAAGGTATAATCTGATGTGTATTTTCTAATAAACAATGTATGAAAGCAGTGGACTATAATTAGATGGCTTGTACCTTCTATTCTAACTCTTTAATATGTTAACGATTAAAGAATTATGTACTAGTTTGGTGCAATTGGGGCTTCTTGATTTTCACTTATGGTATGGGTTTCAATTATTCTAAAAATATAGCAAATGCTGATGAGGTTGTCCACTTGACTTAACTTTAAAGATTCCTAGTGTAAGTGCTTGGAAAACGTTTATTCTTTGTGGTAAAATTCATGAATTCAGAGTTTTTATTCCTCTTTGACTTTGTGGGGGCATTGTAGAGTCCATTGGCTGATGTCGCAGGCGCTAGCGACGCAAGGAATTCATCAGAATTTTTCTTCGTTAGAAAATTATATTATATATACAAAATTAAAAATTGGATACAGATTATTTTATTTTTTTAAAAGCTCTCTTTAATTTTGTGAGATGTCAAGCCAGAATGAAGAGACTGGGGGCATAGAAAAACATACAGTAGATGAAAGACCAACTGATACACTCATGATAACTATAAAGCTTATCAATTCAACATGTTATACAGGGGAAGTTTAGGAGAAAAAGAGGAAAATAAAAGACATAAAAAGCACATCCTAACAATGCATCTTCACAGACTAATCAAAGTCTAGGAAAAAACAGAGTACACAACAATCACTAGAGAAGGTCAACATGATTTTCAACCTTTTTCATGTACAACAAAACACAATTGTAACCTAAGTAGATCAAGACAAGGGAGTTGCTCGATGTCAAACAGGCCAAAGACTCAGAACGAGACGAGTCAGGCATCCAGAACGACCTCATTGTAATGTGTTATGCGATTAGCTCGTGGTATTTAAGTACAAAGACAAGCAAAGAGCGCTGCAGCGACGAAGGCTAGATATCCATTGTGGCTTTTGTGGCTGCTTGCAGCACCGTGATGGCGATTGTGGTGTGCATTTGCGGCATAAATTGGTATGAAATTCGACGATCCTTGATTTGATGGAGATCGAGATCCATCGCCATTTACTTCACCTCCGGATCCTCTGCCACCAACATGAGCTTCTGCAGCATGGCCAAATTTGCTGTTAACTACTGCTTCTTTGTTATCTGCAATAGAAGGTCTATGAGATTCAAAGCTTATATATGAAATACATATTAATTATCAAATAAATGAGAACAGAGGCGGATTTAGAATTTAAACTTGATAGGATTCAACCTTTATGTTATCACCACTAAATCGAATGCACTTTTGGAATTGTGGGTTCAAAATTTCACCTCCATAGCGAAGAATTAACCTAAATAGCCGCCTATCGAACCGCTTAAACTAAAACTTACTAATTTTAAACTTTTATATATTTTATGGTTCGTGTTAAAAATATTGGATTCAGTTACATGATGCGTCCTCCTCTATGACTATCAATTGAAATCCTCAAATGCCATCCTATAGAGCGAAAAACTAAAGACGTATGACAATTAACAACAAAGAATCTAAGGCACCTTAATATAAGTAGTCGTTTGACCATGAAAACCAAATATTTTGCACTTTATTTGGAATTTTGAAGTTGGTGTTGAAGATGAAGTTGTGCTTGGCTATAATTTTTGTAACGAATATTTGGTTGTTTGAATGTACCGAAAGTGAAAAAGATTCCCAATACAACTTCAAGTAGTATTGAAATTTTCATGCTCCAACACTGACTTTCAAATAAAGTAAAAAAAAAATCCGAAAAAAATGAAAAGTTCTCATGGCCAAGCGGGTAGTAAAGAACACAAAAAAAAGCCCCCGTCTCCAAAAAGGTTGGAGTCGATTATATGAATCTTCAACGACTATGTCGTGCTGTTTAAGCTCATCTCAATTTAGTATTATACAAAATAAAAAGTACTAGAAGTTCATTATATACCCAATATACGAAAAAAAGGAATATTTCATTATATTGATTTGGGCAGTCTTTTATGTAAATGTATAGGGAAAAATTCGTATGAGACAACTATATGAATTATAGTGAGACACGTGGAGTATGATACTGAGTCAGACCTGCGTCAGTTTACAACATTCCCGATTTGATATGCATCGTACCGAGAGCTACATGAGCAAAGCCGGTACCTGTATTAAAGAATGCTAAGAGTCATTTGCATCGTAACAGACGACCGTTACTAAATCCGATCACATGACTTCCAACAACCTTTCAATGACATTTATTGAGAGATTGATTGTCCAATTATTACAACATTCATTCTCCTGTATTTATGAGTGCATATTTCGTAGGCTGTGTACCCGTGTAGCTCATGTATAAATAGGGCACATTATTCTATTGTAACCTATGAGATTCTTGCTATTACAATATACTTGTTGATATTCCCTTGATTTCTGTGCTTTCATACAAGTTAAACGTCACTTTTGCTCAGAAGTTATCCCAAGGCTCAGGCTAATTATTGCTTACTTTATCTTATTATTATTTATCTAAAGTATGATTCTTATCTACCATGTCACTTGAGATCCACGTGTTCTTGGGGCCTGGACAACTGTGGTGTCATAAGTGACCCTTCTACTAATTTACTTTTTTCCTTAAATCTTTTTGTTTGTTCAGATCAGACAATATGACAGGACTAGGTGACAACAATCGTAATATCGGGGGCAACACTGGCAATCTGGGGCCAGACAACGTGACGCCCAGAGACCCGATGAGTAAAGACAGTGTCCATGCCGAGGACGGTCAGACTCAATATGGAGATGATCCCACGGATGAAACACCCGAAGAAGCCATTCATAATCTTCGGGCACAAAATGTTGTAATAAGCGTAGAGTTGGAGCGTATGAAGCAGTTTCAAGAAGAGTTCATGTCCAAAAATAATGATTGTACTCCGACAAGAAAACCGACTCCTCCACCAAATACACATGGAGAAATCGGTGATGGTCGAGGCAGAATCGGTGATAACCAACACAAATTTACAAATAGTGGCTAAGAGAGCGAGGTCCCTGAAAACTCATTCCAGGAGAAGGTCCTAAAGTTCATGAGGGACATGATGAACAAAGATGATACCAATGCAGAGAAGATAGAGAAAACTGCCCAGGAGTTTCGGCGACAGTCACTCAAATATCAGGGGGGGGGGCCCGTGGCTGATGGTCCGAATGCAAAGAAATATATTCAATTGATGTATAAGCCAGAGGCTGCACCCGAGTTAATACCCAAAAGGTTCAAAATGCCTTTTGTGGTTAGTTATGACCGAACTACCGATCCCGATAAGCATATCCTGGCCTATACTATGGTCGTAAAAGGGAACGATCTACGAGAACATGAGATATAATCGATTCTGATTAAAACATTTGCTGAGACACTCACTAAGGGAGCTTTAACATGGTATTCACAGCTCCCAGAGCATTCAATCAGTTCGTTCGTCCAACTCGCAGACATGCTTATAAAGGCTCACGCATGGGCCCGGAAGGTGAAAGCATGAAAGACGGATATCTTCCGCATTGCGCAAGGAGAATCAGAAATCCATAGGGACTTTGTTACACGATTCCAAAAGGAGCGAATGTTGTTGCCAGCGATCCCGGACGAATGGGCCGCAGAGGCTTTCATGAAAAGGCTAAATCCAGCAGGCTCAGATGCTTCCCGAAAGCTCAAAGAAAACCTATTGGAGTTCCAGGCAACCACTTGGGAGGATGTGCACAACCGGTATGAGTCCAAGATTCGGATTGAGGATAATATGCTTGGAGCTAAGGCCGGTAGTATCTTCACAAATGCGGAGAAAGGGAATTCCTCAAAGAATCGATACCAACCTTATCCTCCCAGCGGAAAGAAAGAAAGGGGACACTGTTTCTGTTATTTTTAAATCAAATAACAAAGGAGGTTCCAGATGAAATAATCAGGGATCGGGAAATTCTGAGAAAAACAACTTAAGGTACCGGATATCCAAAATTATCCGAATACAACTTTAACATCGATGAAGATCAAATGGTGGCGGTATTAAGGATGCATCCGACGTCTCGACCTCTGAAATTATTGCATTCTGATCTAAGTAAAAGAGATCAGTCCATCTGGTGCGATTTTCATGGCACTCACAAGCATAAAATAGTGTATTGTAGACATCTATGAGAGTATATGGCAGTAATGCTAAGAAGGGGCCATCTCTAGGAGTATCTGAGTGAAAGAGCTCAGAATAATTATGAGCGGAGACCATCAGCAGAAGGAAAGTCTAATTCAGTTGTGCCACCTCATGTTATAAACATGATCTATGGTGGATCAATGTTTACCGCTACTTCGTTCACGACGGCTAAAAATACGAAAATCTCTGTGACTCGAGAAAAGAGATTTCGGGAGATACCTAACGAACATACTATCACGTTCACCAAAGAAGATATTGCCAGTGTAATTTTTCCTCATAACGATGCATTGGTAATAACGATGCCTATGATTGCTTCCAGGTCAAAAGGGTTCTAATTGATCCTGGAAGCTCATCTAACATAATCAGACTGAAGGTGGTGGAAGAAATGAATATGGAAGAGAAAATAGTTTCGGCTGCCAGAACTCTTTTAGGTTTCAACATGTCAAGTGAAATTATGAAGGGGGAAGTAAACTTACCAGTGGACGCGATGAGGTTATCAAGATGACAATGTTTTACGTCCTTAATGAGGATATGAGGTACAACGTAATATTTGGAAGACCGTGGATACATGATATGAAGGCGGTCCCATCAACCTTGTATCTGTTGGTGAAAATTTTGACACCGGAAGGAATTTATCAAATTTGGGGTGAACAACCTGCTGCCTGGGAAATGTTTGCTATAGAGGAACCAGAGGTGGCAGCAGACCCCAAATAACAATTACAGAAAGCTAGGTCAGTACCCGAAGAGGTTCACTAGATCCCGCCAGTAGACTCAGTAGTAGCCTATCAGGAGAAAGAGTTTTCGAATCGGTAGCAAGAACCTAGATATTTTTAGGTTTCGTATGAATCGGATGCCACCAAGTCCATTGTAGAGGAGTTAGAGAAGATTGCAATATATCCGGAAACTCCCGATAGGAAGATATGACAGACATTCCTACAGAAGTCACAACTCATAAGTTGGGCCTGGATCTCAGTTTCCCTCCGGTACGACGGAAGAAACGATCGATAGACGAAGTCCGTAACAGGTTTGTTAAGGAAGAGGTAGCTAGATTACTCAATATAAGATCGATGTGGAAGGTAAAATATCTAGATTGGTTAGCAAACGTAGTTGTAGTACCTAAAAAGGGAAATAAATTTAAAATGCGTATTGATTACAAAGATTTAAACAAGGCATGCCCTAAAGACTCATTTCCACTACCGATCATTGATCAGATGATCGATGCTACGGCCGGGCATGAAATAATGAGTTTTATCGATGCGTATTCCAAGTATAACCAAATAAGGATGCACCAGGAAATCCAAGAAAAAATATATTTTTAACTACTTTCGGTACTTATTGTTATAACGTTATGCCTTTTGGACTAAAAAATATTGGGGCCACATATCAAAGGTTAGTAAATAAAATGTTTGAAAAACAAATAGGTAAAATAATAAAAGTATGTATAGATGATATGCTTGTTAAAGAGCTTCGTGCAGAAGACCATTTAGGTCATTTGCAGGAAACCTTTGAGGTATTGAGGAAGTACAATATGAAGCTGAACCCTGAAAAGTGTGCCTCTGGGGTTGGTTTCGGAAAATTCTTGGGTTTCTTGATTTCCCAGAGAGGGATCGAGATAAACCTTGAAAAAATAAAGGCTATTGAATACATACCAGACGTACTAGAAGATGTCAAAGCAGTGCAGCGGTTGACCGGTCATGTGGCAGCTTTAAGCAAATTTATATCTCAATCCTAAAAAAAATGCCATAGGTTCTTCTCACTTCTAAAGAAGAAGAATGACTTTATATGGACACCCGAGTGCCATCAGGCCCTAAGGCACATGAAGACTTACTTATCCAGTCATCTGCTCTTGTCAAAGATAAAGAACGGAGAACAACTACTGATATACTTAGCAGTCTCGGAGGTAGCGGTATATGCAGTGCTGGTACGGGAGGAAAAAGGTACACAATTTTCTATTTATTATGTAAGTAGAGTAATGTCAGGGGCCGAGACCCGGTACCCTCTACTTGGAAGATTGGCTTTTGCCTTAGTAATATCATCGTGAAAGCTTTGACCTTATTTTCAATGCCACCTTATTGCCGTTGTGACAACTTTTCCTTTAAAAATTGTGTCGCATAAGCCCGAACTATCCGGGCGCTTATCTAAATAGGCGGTAGAATTAAGTGAATTTGATATTGAATATAGGCCCCGGACTGCAATAAAGTCATAAGTCCTTGCAGACTTTGTAGCCGACTTCAGTCCGGGAGTTACCCCACAAGAGGAAAAAGAGGATATCCTGGTCTCGGGGACTGCTCATGGGATCTAGACACTTTATACAGATGGTACCTCGAACGTCAATGGGGCTTAGGTGTGATATTGCAAACTCCCACCGGTGAAGTTTTAAGGCAAGCAATACATAGTGTTTCATTGACTAATAATGAAACGGAGTATGAGACATTGATTGTAGGTTTAGAAATAGCTCGAGGACTGGGTTCACAAATCATCAAAGTCAAATGTGACTCGTTGCTTGTAGTAAACCAAGTCCACAGAGTGTTCGAGGCCAAAGAAGAGAGAATGTCGAGATATCTTGAAAACGCTTTGAAGTTGTTATCCCATTTTCAAGAGTAGACGGTAGTACATATACCTCGTGAGGAAAACATAGAGGCGGATGCACTTGCAAACTTAAGCTCCAGCATGGAGTCCGAGGGCTCTAAAATCGATTCGGTTGTTCAGTTGTTGCATTCAGCACTGGATACTATTGGATATGACGAAGTAATTTCAACCAGTCTAACTTGGGGCTGTTGGAATGAATTCTTGGATTATCTCATAAACGGAAAATTCCCGAAGGACTCAAAATCATCCAGAGCTTTAAGGACCAAGGCGGGTCAGTACAATGTCGTTGATGGAAATCTTTACCGTAGGTGTTTCTATGGTCCCTTAGCTCATTGCCTGGGCCCCGATGAAGTAGATTACGTGATGATAGAAGTCCATGAAGGCATCTGTGGAAATCATTCAGGAGCAGAATACCTAACGTTGAAGCTTATGAGGATCGATTACTATTGGCCTCAGATTGGGGAAGATACGAAGGCGTACGTACAGAAATGTGATAAGTGCCAGCGCCATGCGCATCTGTTACACCAACTGGGAGAGGAGCTGCATCTGGTAGTATCACCGTAGTTGTTTATGAAGTGGGGGATAGACATCGTCGGACCCTTTCCAGTGGTTCCAAGACATGTATCTCAAATTATTTTTATGACTAACTATTTTTTAAAATGGACTGAAGCTATAACTTATGTAAAGATACTGGAGAAAGAGGTGATTGATTTCATCTGGTAACATAATATTTGTTTTTTTGGCATCCCTAAGGTGATAACTTGTGATAATGGCCAGAATTTCGGTGCCAAAGTCACAAATTTCCTTGATGAAATAAACATCAAGCGGATCACCTCTATTCTCTATCATCCCAGTGTAATTGGATAAGCAGAGTCAACAAACAAGACTATAATCAAGAATTTAAAAAAGAAATTGGAGGCTGTGAAAGGAAATTGGCCATCCAAGCTACCAGAGATTTATGAGCATATCGAACCATGACAAAAATGAGTACCGGAGAGACTCATTTTTCCATGGTATATGATATAGAAGCCTTGATCCCGGTGAAAGTTGGAACTCCCAGCCTGAGATATCTCCGGGCTGAAGAGGATTCAAATGCAGAATCAATATCCTTACACCATGATTTGCTTGAGGAACGCGAGATTTGGCATACGTCTAGATGGTGGCCCAAAAGTAGAGAATGAAGCGTTACTACAACCGGCGCACAAATCTCCGACACTTCAAACTCAAGGATTTGGTGCTTCGGAGAGTCAACCAGAGTATCCGTGAGCGTAACGATGGAAAGATAGGAGCAAATTGGGAATGGCCGTATACTGTAACCGACATCATCGGTAAATGAGCTTATCAACTTGCAGACCGACAAAGGAATATACTTCCTAGAAATTTAAATGTGAGTCACTTGAAGAAGTACTATGTGTAGTAAGTCAAAGCATGTACTGCACTCATTTTCCCTTCGATCAATTTTTATCCCAATTGGATTTTTTCGACAAAGTTTTTAATGAGGCACACCATGATATAAGCATGTTATTGATCTTACTACCGAAGAAGTCTATCTAGTATTCAAGCCTTCATAGCATGGTCTTAAATACTGGGGGGCACATACACCCGGAATGGAGTGAAAATTTAAAATTTTAAATGCGTTTAAGGAAAGCATCGATAGTGGTGACTGCCCGGGTATTCAACGTATATATAACCGGACTAACCATACTAGATGGCAGCCGGATTATTGTTATAATTGTCTTCACATTTGTAATTCAAAGGAATCAATGAAAAATTCCTTTTATGATTAATAAATCTTTTCCATCGCGAGCATAAAACATATGTTATTATATTAAACATATCAAAAATTCTGTGTCATAATGAACGAGAGATGTTCTATTCTACAACACTATTAAAAATAAGGGTTCTCTCTTATTAAAACCATAACAGAAAAGTTAAGGCTTCGAGTACAATAAGTACCGGTGTTTTCTAAGTAGTTCGGAGAAACGTTAAGTCCAGAACTAACTTAGGAGGCCATAAGAAGCCCCGATCAAGGATGAAAAGAAAACACATCTTTGGAGTTTAGTTAAGGTTATTGGAAAGTTTTAAACTTCAAGTCCTAACCTATTCAGATAACGTGAACCTCAAAGATAGGTTCCGATTCATAAAGTAAAGTAATTAAGTTTGAAACTAATGCTTTCTTATGAAAATAATTAATGAATGAAAACTTGGAGCCAAATTGCAAAAAGGGGGAAATCATTCATTCATTCATGTTTTTTCGGACTGAAACCAGTCCGGATACAAAAGTTACTAACCAGGCCCAAACGTTGAAATGTAAACCCGCTTGAAAGGTTACGACCTGTCTGATTCATGGTCCGTTGGGGGTAATTCGGGTGTTGAAAAAAAAAGAGTAGCCCGGTGCACTAAGCTCCCGCTATACAAACAAAAAGAAGAGTTATAAAAATATCAGTTGGGGGGGTTCATCTTCCTCATCAGCATCTTCACTAGCCTCTACATCCGAATCCTATTTGTCTTCATGAAGAGCCTCCAAGGACAACTCAGCATCAGTAAGGTCAATTTCTGCATCTAGAATTTCTGAAGAAATATCGAAGCTCGATTTGCTTGCTTTCTCAAGAGCATCCACGCGACTCTTCAAAATGACCAAATCTCGTCAGAGTTTCCATCTCTCACATTTGTCTTGGAGCTTATGGTATGCTCGGAAGCGTGGAGTTGTTTCTGGGCACCGGCTAAGTCTGCTGCAAGTTGGGTTGTTCGTTACTGAAGGGTTGTATACGTGGTGGTCAAGACGTGAAGAAAATTCTCTCAGTCCTTCAGAGAGTCGACTACATCTTGCAAACATAGCCGGAGTGAAGCTTGGAGGGAGCTATAATTCCTAAGATCAACACGTAAGATGTCAACTTCAGCCCCGTGGTGTTGAATCTCATCTTTTTGCCTCTTTTCCTCATCAGAAGGGTTGATCGCTTTCGCCAAATCCATAATAGATAGAGTAGAGGCGTGACCCTTAATGAAGGGATTGCAATTGATAAATATGAGAGAAATTATGGAAAATAGAAGGAAAAGAAGTGATATTCTACCTGTAAGAACAAATCGTCAAGATGAGCAATAAAGGCTTCGAGGGTAGCATATGGAGATTTCCGTGGCGAAGAAGCAGATGTCCCGATCTCAGTTCCGGACGTGGGGATTGAGCTATGCTTAGGAAGGTCCTCCAGAATAGGAGTCTATGCCTCCGAAGCTTACTGATGAGGACTGACTGGATCAGGGTTTTCTTTGTCCACTTTCTCTTCTTCATCAAGGTGGATAACACCCTCACCCTTCGCCTATATCTCTTTCCTATACTCTGTGAGTTGGCGACGACTTCTCACCCAGAAACCAATTCCCGCAGAGGCTCGACAACCTCGTCTTTGGCTTCCGGCTGCTTGAAGCAGACTTGATGTTTGACAAGGAATTGGCGTGAGATGACACTTTCTGGGTTGAGAAGTTCGAGCCATGAGTCCTGGTAATAGAGGAAATATGTGGAAAAAAGAGTATCGGGATAAAATATAAATATGAGAGAGTATTGAGGTTAAAATTTTACCATGATATTTCCTCTTCCACCAGGTTGAGGTGATACTTTTCCAAGTTCTGGTGATGTCGGGGGAGGTATGAAGAAAACTTGATACCCACACAAAAATCCCATTAATCAGTTGCGGCTCGACAAGGACGGCTGAAAAGGTTTTATAACTTTGAGTAAGTAAAGAATTATCCTTTATTTGAAAAACCTTCTGGCAGAAGAAAAACAAACTAAAATACTTACGGGAAGGATTCCACTCTTCCGGAAAAGGATTCGAAGAAGGATGGTAAATTTGGTCAGTCCTGATCAAAATGAAATGCGATTTCCATCCACGGTTGTGGTCATCCTCTGCATTTATAAGGTTGTGGTTCCCTAGGGGTATATGGCGATAATTTTACCTCGTAATACCCTAGGGTAATACAGGAGGAGGAGATGGTCGATAGTGAACGGAACATCTACAACATTGGCTAACATTTGGATGCAAAAGACTACAAACCTGCAGAGCAACTTGACCTATGCAAACCCTATATCGGCGGCAAAGATCCTTAATAATCTTTGGGATGGGGAGTTTGAAATCAATGGTGAATGGATAGGTGTACGCCATAGAAAATCATTCAACATTTTGATGCACACGGTCGACAGGATCAACCGTTCTGACGAATGTGTCAGAAGAGAAACCACAATATTTTATAACAATAGGAAGAATTTTGGCTGTTATATTTGACTCGAAATTCTCAACGTGTTCGTAGTTAGTTTGGACACGGAGGTCTCCAGAAAAACCGAGGTATGAGAGGAGGATTTCGGCAACAGTCGAGTGTAAATTTATTCTTTGGGTTGTGGGAGAAGCTGGTTCTTTCCCATGTCAATGGCTGGAAGGATTTTTGTTATCCTCAAATGAACGAGAAAGAGAAGAGTTTGTAAAAGACATTGTTGAAGGAGCTGGTTAAAATGAAAAAGAACAAAGTGATTGAAAGAACTTGCAGATGGTATGGTTGCCTTTTTGAAAAAGATTTGTCCTCCTATTTATGATAAAATAATATAACGTTTGGAAGGTGAGAAGATACGTATCATCATTATCACAGTTCACGATGTTCAGGCAATTGGACAGTGCCGCCGTTTCAGAAGTAGTGAATAGACATGGCGCTTGAAATGACTTGCAAGTTGTTACTTTTCAAAGTTTCCACCAAAATAATAAGAACGTACAGGCCGGTGGTTCAAATCCACTTCCCATTTGCACAAAGATTTGCGACCGAAAAGTGCGGGGACTATCTGTATAGGGCAAAATTCGTATGAGACAACTGTACGAATTGTGGTGAGACACGTGGAATATGATACTGAGTCAGACCCGCGTCAGTTTAAAGCATTCCCGGTTTGATATGCATTGTACCGAGAGCTACATGAACAAAGACGATACCGATATTAAATAAGGCTAAGAGCCATTTGCATTGTAACGGACGATCGTTACTAAATCTGGTCACATGACTTCCAACAGCCTTTTAATGATATTTATTGAGAGATTGATTGTCCAATTACTACAACATTCATTCTCCTGTATTTATGAGTGCATATTTCGTGAGCTGTGTACCCGTGTAGATAATGTATAAATAGGGCACATTATTCTATTATAACCCATGAGATTCTTGCTATTACAATATACTTGTTGTTATTCTCTTGATTTATGTGCTTTCATACAAGTTAACGTCACTTTTGCTCAGAAGCTATCCCAAGGCTCAAACTAATTATTACTTACTTTTTTGTATTATTACTTATCTTAAGTATAGTTCTTATCTAACGTATTACTTGAGATGCACACATCCTTGACCACATATACAAATTTAACTGTACCGTTTTACGAATAAACATTCATTATAGGCAGTACAATGATTGTGGGGACTTTCCTCCTCTATGATTCATATGAAAAGGAAAAACCCATATCAATTTATTGAAACAAGGCAAAGCACAAAGTTTGCCTGCCAATGAACTAACTTCATTGTTCATGGATCAAATTATTGAAAAGCAGCAGATCAATTCTTTGATTTAAACAGAAAAGAATCAATTAATTTGAACAGATAAGGTCAATGAAGAGGAGAAAGGGAAATTCCACAAAATTAACAGAAGCCAAGAAACTCAAGAACACATTTTGGGATAACTATATAGGGTGTCCGGGTCCGCTTGCCCGTACATCGATCAATTAATTCTACGAGCACCTACTACCTTCCACTAGCATAGGTATCCGATAACTCTGTCCACCAAATCTTGGACTCAAGAACACTTAAAAGAAAAAAAAAGGGAAAGAGAGGAATTAACAAAGAGTATAAAGGGGAAAAAAATTACCAGAGGGCAAAATCCTAGCTTGATAAAAACCACATGAAAAGTAGAAAGCCAAACAGAAGAGTAGTATCATTTTCTTGGTTCCCATTTTTGCTGTCTAAATTCAAGAACTCCCATGCAGAGAACTTTGATCTTATTATTCTCTTGTATTCTAAATATTTCCCACAGCCTTAGTATAATTTATGCCACTATTTATAGCCTATGTTTGTTCTTCCTGAATTGATCTTCTCACTCTAAAAGAAAAACACTTTATTAAAGTTATTTGCCTGTTATACTTATCAGTTATAGTAAAAAGATTTGATAAGTGGGGACTGAATATATGTGATACGAATCTTAGGACACGGTTTCTTCTCTCTAAAATTAATGGATTGAATAAACCTACGGCGCAAAGCAGTATCAATTTATTATCACAATTTAACTATTTTTCTCAGTTTTAAATACTTGTCACGTTTGATTTTCGAAAGTCAATTTGATTCATTTTCGAAGCTAAATTAAATAGTATTAATTTAATATTTTAAAATTAAATTTTAGATATTCAAAAACTATATAAAAAGTGTTATAAGTTGCAATTCTCCTCATATCAATATGGAAAAAAATACATTTTAAAATGTAGATAAAAATTTATGTAATTTTACTTTTGATAACCGAAACATGACAAGTATTTGTGACGTAAGGGGTAGCAATTAATTTAGGTTTAGAAATGTATTGATTTTGATGATTTAATCCAACATTGATATTTATTTTGTATTACTATCTTTAGCGGTATCAGCGTACTGTGTATGTCAACAAGAAATACTAGTAGTAATTATGCTTCAGCCTTAAATAAGAGGGGATCAACTGTGTTTTTTCAGAACTTTTTTTAATAAGAATTAAAATAACAAGAAACTAGTCCGAAACTAAGTTAGGAAAGAGACTCCAACAACATCTCATGTAGCATGCGAAAAATGATAGAAAACTACTCCCTCCGGTCAAAATAAGTGCACTTATATAAATAAATTTTATTTAAATTTTACTATGGACATAAGTGTCCACTAATGTCCTGAATATCTCGATAACTCGTTAATTTGTCAATAAATTTTATTGAGATATTTGAATTTTCAAATTGAGTACTTAAAGACATAATGAATTATTCTCATTTGATACTTTTGGTTCAAATTTGAAAAGAATTTTAATTTGTGTGTGTTCTCAAGCACTTATTATGTAGATATTAAGAACTCTTTTCTTTATATTAGTATTTCATCATCAGGTAGATGTAATAGTTATATACTTTATCAGTAAATAACTTGGCCATCATTCACCAAAATTAAATTTAGCTAATTAATTATTTATTAAGCCAAATATAATTAGAGTCACATCTTACAATGCCTCCTCTTTTCCTTTTGTTACTTCGGTTTCTTTGTTTCATTTTAGCCAAACCTAAGTAATCTAAAGTTATCAATTTCCATAAACTGTTCAATGAAAGTTGAGTACATCATTCCCCTTTATCCAATCTTGGTCCCTTCTTGTTGGAGTTGCATCATTTTCAGATCAGCCAATTGTTGGCCACGACTTCTTTTTTCTCATTCGATATTTGATATTCACACTATTGAAGAAACTATTTTTCTACATAAAAATCCGACTTCATGAGGTCGGTTTTGGACAAAAACATACCTCAAAACCGACCTCAAACGTAGGTCGGTATGTTTTTACACGGATCCTTTATATTATTAATTATACCGACCTCACGAGGTCGGTATATTAATTTGTATTTTTATTTTATAAATATATTACCGACCTCATTAGGTCGGTATATTAATTTTATTTCTCATTTATTTTAATGTTACTGACCTCATGAGGTCTGTTTATCCAAAATACTTTTTAATTAATTTAAATTATCGACCTCATAAGGTTGGTTTGTTCAAAATAATTTTTATTTATTTAATTTCAGAAATGCAAAAATCGACCTCATTAGGTCGACTTTTTACCGATCTTCTTTTTAAAGCTGACCCGGTCCGACCCGAAAAAATCAGGGCCAGGGTCAGCTAATATCTGACCTGAAAAAGCGGGGATCCGATCATATGTAGGGCGAGCCAGGATTAGAATTTTTTACCCATCTGACCCGTCCTGTCTCGGCCCGATCAGTGACCCAACCCGCATGACTTAACCCTTCACTATATAAGTGAAGGGTTAACCCTTCAGCCGCAACAGTCTCTGCCCTCTTCATTTCTTCAAATTGCTTCAATCCTTACCTTAGCAACTAATCTGGCGCCTCCTCTCCACTTCAATCCGGCGCACCATATGTAAGTTTTCATTCCTTCTTAGCAACCATGTCACTGCAATAGCTTATTCTACGCCATCTTTCTCCCTTTTTTTCTTTTCTTCTACAATGCTAAGCCTGGTTTCTGCATGTGGGTTCTGCGTCTGATTTCTGCATCTGTGTTTCTCATCTCTGATTCGCAAATTAGCAAATCAAGAACACTAGATTTCCATCTCTGATTCGCCAATTAGGCATTCAACTTTTACTAGTACAATGACACTAGATTTCCATCTCCGGTTTCTGCATTATTGGAACTTAATTTAGAAAAATTACTGATCTTTGCTTCAAGTTTGAAACATTTTCAATTCTTGAGGTTTCTGTCATGATCCTTTTGCATTTGATGATATTCTGTTGTTTAAATTGCTGCTCTTCTTTGCTAATTTCATGTTTAACAAACAAAAATAGCTAGCTTTTCCAGGATTGCTAGAATTATAATCGAAACTTTCATCAATTATCTGCTCTGCTGCGGTGTGTTTGCTAGACTTGTTAGATTTTCAGAATCAGTGATTGCTAGAATTATATCGAACCAGTGATTTTGTGGAATCTGCTTCAGTTCTTTTTGGTGTGATTTTTAATAATTTCATGCTTCTGTTTGTTGTAATTTTTAATTGGTGACAAATTATATTGGATAACGGATTGGGTAGAATTGCAGTGTTTGCTTACTGTTTTATTTAGTTTTGTAGAGCGGGTCAGGACCGACCCATGACCCGTAGGGTCAGGGTCAGGGTTAGAGTCGGACAAGCAAAAAAGAATGTCACTTGACCCGGCCCGACCCGAGCTTTGGACAGGTCTATTCATAGGGCCCTCGTTAAATTCAAAATCCCGCATTACTGGCCACGACTTGAAATGATTCAAGTTTTTTGTTCTTTTTCATTATCCTTTTTGCGGAATATATTGTTTGAATTGTAGAAAGAAACAAAGGGTTCCTAGCTGCTTCTTTTATGTTGTTAATCGATAGACCAATAATTTGTACAAATTCTTCTATTGTAAAGATAACTTAACTTTAACATTTTTTTTTCTTTAATGAAGTGATTTATGACTAAACTACACAAATATTCAAGGTTTATTTTAGATCACAAATTTTAAAAGTTTTTAATTTTCTTAAACTTTGTGCCTAGTTAAATAATTCTACATAAATTGGGACATGGAGAGTATCATCCTTGCGGATCGGATCATCCGTATAATATACGAAAAGAAACTCCAGATATTTGAGATCTTTCTCTTTGAATAAGATCTCTAACTAGAAAAGTAAATGCTTGAGTTTGAGAAGCTTCTAGTCCATTAGATAGTAAAATTCACTAAGATAAGTGGTATTTTTTTTGTTTGTTTTTGTAAACAACTGTATTATTAACCAAATTGAGAATTTCAGTACACATTTTCAGGAGATCTGCTACTGGCAGACAGCCCCAGTAGTCATCTCAAGCACTAATACCAAACAATCAAACTTGACTCTACCTCAACACAAATACATCAGAAAAATAACAATCAACTTACGGTTCTGCTTCTTGTGCTGGAAAATTCTTTGGTTTTTCTCCCTCCAAATATAGTACACGGCAGCTCCTAAACACATTCTAAGTACTTCAACTTTTGGAGTTTTCCCCTAGCATTCATTTCTGCCCATTCCAATTCTGCAGTCCATCCCCTAACATTTCTGGTAACAGCCATCCATTTGAGCAATGCCCCCCATATTTGAGAAGAGAAGTCACACGCAAGGAACATGTGATCTATGGTTTCATCAGCAGTGTCACATAGTGGATAAGTTGTATCATTTGTAATTCTCCATTTGAACAAATCTGTCTCTTGTTGATAACCTCCTATGAACAGAAAGCAACAATATAAAACTCCACCTTGGCAAGCCATTGTTATTACACACACGTCTTCTCCATGTCACTTTTTGGAATTGGCCCCTAAGCTTGGTGTAAACCTGTTTTGTAGAAATTTTCTACAGCATTTGCACTTCATGTTGGAAATTAGCCTTTGGCGGGGAGATGCGTCCACCCATCTTTGATGAATTAAACACTTGTGTTCCGTATGTTGGAGACCTTGTCTCTTTACACATGCATGATCTACGAAGTGAGTAGATGACCGTAGGGCCAAGAATCGTCTAATTTCGTTGAGAAATGAAAGAGATATTGGTCCACGAAGTAAGGTGTTTGAGACATGAAAATGTGGTGTGGGACAAATCTACCACATCGGTGGGAATAGGAAGAATTGCTCTCTATATAAGTCTCTAATTGGTAAAGGGTTTGGGACCCCAAGGGGTATCCCATGTGTTTAAAGGAGGGAAGACCTAGATGTGCTTGGGTTCAAGGCTAAGCCCACACGCGCGCCGCCGCCGCCCGCCCGTCCGGTTCCGGGCTGTGGGCTGTCTAATATTATCTTTTTGGACCAGAATTCTTTCATATGTACAGTTTGGTCCCTGAAGTTTCAATATTTACAGTTTGGTCCCCAGAATTTCTGGAGACTTTTTCTGCCTACCGTTGGACTGCGTTTTGGAGCATTAACCAGCCATTACTTGGCTGATTAACTCTCCATTAACAGCCCATTACTTGGGCATTTGGGCAGCCTCTTTTAATGGCCTTGATAGCCATTACTTGGCTGTTTTTATGGCCTCCTTTAAGGGCCATTACAGCCTTGTTTGTGGCTGTTGGACAACCCCTCCTCATGCTATATATTGAGCTTCATTTGGCTCAAAACAGTGGCAGCAAACAGGCAGAAAAATAGACGAAAAAGCCACTAGAAAACAGACTGAAAAATCACGAAAATAGTGAGCAAAAACTGCTCGAAACAGTGGCTGAAAATCAGTCAAAAACAGTGACCAAACCCTCACGTATACACTAGATATACACTACAGAGACACACTATATACACAGAGACAAAATAGAAGAGTAGAGAGAAACTCTTCCTTCCTATTCCATATCTTCAGCAAGTCAAGTCATATTTGTTTTCTTCGCCAGGCTCAACCTATTGGCTTTGTAGTGTTGAGATTAAAGTGTTGTTTTATCTTGGGAGACTATTGCCCGCTAAGGTAAAAGCATATATACGGGGCAATCTTGTCTTAAGGATAGAGGGCTATCCTCGACTCAACACACAACGTTGTAACCATCCAGATTTAGTTGTTTCTTGATTTCAAGTTATCAAGATTCAAGACACAACAAACTTGCGGCAGTTCTCAACATTGGCTTTGCAAGGTGATCAAGATTCAAAACACATCACATATGCGGCAGTTTTGAAGATTGACCATTTATTTATCCTTTCGAACATTTGTAATAGTTATTACTTCTCGTACTGCTCTATAAAGTACCATAGAATACCAACACTTCAGACATTGTATAACCAGCTTGAGCAAAGTACTTTGAGGCCTTTAGAATCCTCTGAACAATCCAAGAGGCCTGTAACATCAGCAATCATATCCCTATTTCTTCCATAGTAGCTATGGATCTACCTCACCCATAATTTATCCTGTTTAGCACAAATATTCCATAGCAACTTGCAGATAGTATCTCTGTTCCATACATCCGCATCAAGGATGTTTAAGTCCCCCCCCCCCCAGCTGATTTAGGATAGCAGATTCATTCCCAAGCTAGAAGGGTTTTTTTTACAACTCCACCCCAGTCCACAGAAATGTTCTGCAGGTTGTTTCTATAGCCTGTATGATCTTCTTAGGTAGTACAAACACTTGAGCCCAGAAAACTTGAATGGAAAATCGGACATATTTAATTAATTGGGCTCTACCAGCATAAGAGGAACTTAGTGGTCCGGTATTTGATCCCACCAAGCATTTTATCAAGGGTTGACATTGAACAATATAGATTCTTTTGGTGCTTAAAGGGACTCCTAAGTATCTGAAAGACATTGTACCCTTACTAATCCCCAAGAGCTGAAGAATTTCCTGCTGTTCACTATCCTTCACCTCCCAAAATATATTGAGTTTTTGGACAAATTGGCTATCAGGCCAGAGGCTCTAGAGAATAGGCTGAATTTGTCAAATAGTAGTTTTACTGACCCTACATCCCCTCTACAGAAAAGAAGTAAATCATTAGCAAAACCTAACTGTATAAGCTTCAACCTACTACATTTTGGGTGAAAATGAAACTGTGGATTTTTCCCCAATTGCTTAAGAAGCCTGCTAAAGTATTCCATAGCCATGACAAAAAGGAAAGGGGAAAGAGGATCACCTTGCCTCAACCTTTCTTAGCATCAAATGGAGTTGTAGGGTGACCATTTATCAGAATTGAGTAAGAAACAGACTAGACACACATCATAATCCATTTCACAAATGTACTGGGAAAATTTAAAGCTATCAGAACTTATTCAAGAAAACTCCATTCCAAAGAGTCATAAGCCTTTTGCATGTCAAGCTTGAGCATGCATCTTGCTGACAATCCTTTCCTAGAGTAACCCTTAACTAATTCATGGCTAAGTAAAATGTTGTCAGTAATTACTTCCCAGGTGCAAATGCTGCCTGACTACTATCTATAATACTATCCATTACCCGTTGCAATCTCTTGGTTAGCACTTTAGATATCAGTTTATAAAGCACTGTACAACATGAAATGGGTCCAAACTCTTTAGCATAAGAAGGATTTTGTACCTTTCAGATCAATGTCACTGTAGTGCAATTGATGACTTTAAACATCTTCTTTGTATGCAGAATGTTAGTCACAGCAGCCACCACTTCATCACTTATTACCTCCCATGATTTCTTGAAGAAGACAACATTAAAGCCATCACAACCTGGAGCCTTCAAATCAGATATTTCTTTCGAAACAACTTGGATTTCCAGCTTTGTTACAGGAGCCATTAGCATGAGTTGTTGATCCCTTCTCAGAAGAGGCCTATGTTTTATAACATCAGGTTGAATACAATGAAGTTCAGATGCACATGACCCAAGAAATGACTTATAGAAACTAATAATCTCATTCTCCACCTCCCTCTGAGTGTACAAACTTCTTCTTGTCATCCACCAATTTTTTGATATAGTTCTTGATGCAAGTAAGGAGGGGTGTTGGTGGGTAAGTGGGTCGGGTTTTGGTGGTGTTCGGGTTGACCTGAAAAAGGATGTCAAAATAGGTGTCTCGGGTTCTCGGTTTGGCCGGACAATGTGGTATTTGATGAGTATTTCGGGTAGTTGAGTTTTGAATCGGGCTTAGGCGTTTTGTGGAGTTGTTACAGATAGGTAGAGGATCAGGATGATATTCGGGACTTGGTGTTTTGGTGGTGGCAAGGTGACGGATTAGAACTGAAATAATGAGGTCGTCGGAAAGGTGTGTTATGCGGATTGTTGGTGTTGTCGGGATTGGACGGGACTTTATAGGTGGTTTCAGTTGGGAGCGTTTGGTGGGAATGTTTATGGAGTCTTATGGAATGTGGTGGTAAAAGTATTGGTGTGATTTGGACGAGGGATGAACACGGAATGTGAGGTGCAAGTAAGAGCACACACCAAGTGTTGGTTGGTACGGTTTTGGGTTAAGTATTTGGTTGTTGTGCTAGTAGTGAAGTGCGGTCGATGAGCCCAAGGATAAAGACACGAGGGTTTTACTGCCCGAGTCGACACCAAGGAGATGGTAACCAATTCCACAAGTTCAAGACCTGGGTTTCTAAGTACAAGCCCGTGAACTAGCCAACTGAGGGTGGTCGGAAGCCATTTTAGGAACCCGAAGCTTAGGCTAGGTTAGTGTCACGACCCAAACCGGAGGGTCATGACGGGCATCCGGACCTTACTTGCCGAGTACCACTAATCCTGTATTTAGCATATAATCATAATTTCTCATGGCCCACAAGGGCCGCCACGAGATACCCTGCTAACATATGGAAATAGTAAACTAGAAAAGAGTTATATAAAATCCTACAACCAGAAGGACCCAACCTATATACAGATACATCAAGGCCAACAGGGACATACACGATTACTATACACAAGACAACTGTCTATAAGCCTCTAAAGAGTACGTAACATCATAAGGTCGGGACAGGGCCCCGCCATATCCCAACGCATAACCAAAATATTGTACCACGACTAGACTGCAACTCTGGAACAAATAGAGTGCTCCAACATCAGATGGACCAGCATCCTACTAGTGCGGACCGTCACCCTATCTGCCTGAGCCTGCGGATAGAAAACACAGCGTCCCCCGATAAAAGGGACGTCAGTATGACTGATGTACTGAGTATGTCAGACATGAAAAATAGCATAATAGAGACCTGAAAATAACTTGAGACAAGAAACAACCAACCAGTGGAGAGTGCCTCTGAGGGCCATAATATGTATAAGTATTATGTCATGTCTGAGTAGAATGCCTCTGAGGCCCATAATATGCCTAAATGCCATTCACAATGCAAATGCGGTCATTCGTATACATATGCGTATACAACGCCATCAAGCCTCTGTGGGCATCCCATCATATCATATCGGCCTCTATGGGCATAATCATCATCGTGTATATCTGTACCAGCTGCAGGTGGTGTGCATATATAACATCGTTTCCCATGCCCCATACATATGGTAGAGTATATAACTCCTTTGATGTCAAGGTATGTACATGAATATAATGCATGAATGATATGATAATATGACACTATAAGTTTGTCGGAGTGATGTAATATTGCTTCACCTCCGATCAACATTATGAATACTAACATTTTTTCCATATACCTCAATAAGGATTTAGGAACATATTTAGACATGCTTTGATAATAAGAATGAATAACATGAACATCCTTAATTACTAAGAGTAGAATCATTTATGGGACAATATTACGTTCACGTTTCATACTTAGAGCATGCCAAAGGAAAGAATGATATGCCTTAACATACCTTGGATGTAGACCCTTTAACCTCTCGAATAGCCCATCCCACACACGTTAATCTTGGATGAGAAGAACTAAGTTCTTTACACTTTAGTTTAGTACAGGGTATCCCCGAGCCGCTTTAAATGAGAACTATTGCAGCACATATGAAATAACGTTGGTTGTTGCACCAATTTCCTTTTCATGTGAATTCTCACAAAGTGATTCCAAAGAATTTGGACACGATACTTTAACCGCACTTTAGGGTAGATTCTTGAGATTCCACGGAAGTATGAAAAGAACCTTTCCATTTGTTGTTTTTTATCTTTTATCCTTAAATGTATCTTGTAATATGCAGCCACATCAAAACTAGATGAACTAAAATGTTTCTTCCAACAATAACACCAATGAACTGCACATAACGTATACATGTTTACCTCTTATTCATTTAATAAAATGAATCATCCGTAGTGATACACATAACAAGATAAATATTCTAATGACCACCTTTCCTCTTTACACGTGTCACCTCATTGGTAGATACATTCACACTTGTCCATAAATATTTCCACCACCACCTTATATCATTATTAGTCACTACTACTCTTTCTCATAATGCCACATGGATAATGATGTCCCTTAACATATTCAAATACCTCTGTAATTAATTCCTTACTCTCACTATAATACAATACTTAATTGATTACCTGCATAATTAACTCTTGATTTCAATTCACTTAAATATTAAATTACCTTTAACAAATTTCATATACTCATTATCACAATCGTGTGATATAGCTCTAGTCCATAACTTTTTTGGGTCATACAAAATATTATTTCAAATCACTGCGGTCACACTTGTTAAATCCTAAATTATTTCGGGACCGCATCCTTCTATAGACTAAGCTCTTTATTTGCATACGTCTAGCTGTTCAAACTATCACCCGAAAGTACGGGGTGTTACATCCTTTCCCCCTTAGAAACATTTATCCTCGAATGTTGGGGTGACATATCTAATCTCTGTCATGTAGCCAAAAACACAACCCCCTCTTCACGGGGCCATATAATATAATATACATCATTATGTCAGACCTCACATGCTCACCAAGCATTAATTATAATAATCTGAAATAGAACTCACCTTATGCTTCTCTCGGAACCTCGGCGTTGGTCTGAAATAAGTAGGGATATTTGTGTTTCATCTCCTCTTCCGCTTCCCATGTCATTTCTTCTACATTCTTATTCCGCCATAGAATTTTTACAGAGGCTACTTCTTTAGTCCTTAACTTGCGAACTTGTAGATCTATGATATCAATAGGAACTTCTTTATATGATAGGTCATCTATAATCTTCACATCGTCAATTGGTACAATTCGGGAAGGATCCCCAACACATGCTCTTAACATAGAAACATGGAAAACCAGCCCGAACTGGATCTTTCTTTTCTTTCTCGGGCCCAGTAAAAAGAGATAGGGGGTCATGAACAAACTCTAACTCCAAAGGCAAGTCTAACGCGTAAGCTACTTGGCCGACTCATCGAATTATGCGATATGTCCCAATGTACCTTGGATTGAGCCTTCCCCTTTTTTTCCCAAATCTCATTACATTCGTCATATGAGAAATCTTCAAGAAGACCCAATCATCCACTTGGAAATCTAAGTCCCGCCGCCGCACATCTGGATACGACATTTGACGACTTTGAGCGGTTAACAACCGTTCTTCAATAAGCTTTACATTTTCTATGGCTTGGTGCCCTAGGTCAGGCCCAAATAATTCCGATTCGTCTACTTCGAACCATCTGATAGGAGATTCACATTTTCGTCCATACAAAGATTCATATGGAGCCATTTCGATACTAGCATGATAATTGTTATTTTATGAAAATTCAATAAGGAATAAATGATCATCCCAACTTCCCTTGAAGTCCAATACGCAATCTCATAGCATGTCTTTGAGCGTTTGAATTATATGCTCGGCCTGTCAGTCTGTCTGAGGGTCGACAGTTGTACTAAGATTAACTTTAGTGTCCAAACCCTTTTGAAATGATCTCCAAAAATTAGTTATGAGCTGCTCACCTCGGTCAGATATAATAGAAATAGGCATAGCATGAAGGCAAACAATCTCCTTAACGTACAACTGTGTGTAGTCCTCGGCTGTGTAGGTAGTCAGTCTACCAATAGTCACCCAAATAGAATTAAACTTATGATAAGAGCGAGGTAAACTGGTAAGGAAATCCATATTAATAATTTCCTATTTCCATATCAGGATCTCAATATTCTGAGTCAAATTGTCAGGCTTTTGGTGCTCTATTTTTACTTGCTGACAATTAGGACACTGAGCTACAAACTCCGAAATGCTCCTCTTCATGTTGTTCCACAAGTAGACACCTTTGAGATGATGATACATCTTAGTAGATCTAGGGTGACTGAAATATCATGAGCTACGGACCTCCGTCATAATATTGTCTCGTACTCCTACTACATTAGGAATATACAAATGGACCTTCCACCTAGGGGTCCCTCTCTCATTATACTCGAAGGTTGCGGTTCTCTTTTGTTAAATATCCTTCCCGATCTTCCCAAAAGAAAATAGGATTTTCATCATCACGTTCCTTTTCTCCCAGTATGAGGGATGACCCTGCTGTATTCTGAGTCATAGGGCTATCACTATTTGAATCCTCCAATCGCACTCCCACTTAGTTAACTAATGCGTTCCCTCAGGTCAACTTCTCTCCTTCGTCCTCACATTAGTCAAGTCGCTTGCGGATGAATGATTCTATTGTCAACTCAACTTTGTTTAATAACTGGTGTGCTAAAAACTCTTATATTTGTAGTATCACAATCATAAACACTTTATGGACAATATCATCGAATCTGAAGTGCGCTTATCATCGCAGTTCATTCTTATTAATGGTCTGAAAGGAATTTTTTTTCATACTTTCTCACTACTCATATTTATAAACAACTTCATTTCTTTACTTCTTTTGACACTTGTTCACTCATTTTCTTACTTCTTGTACTCTTTCTAATTCTAAAATATTCTGGTATACATACGTAATCTCAAACATTGCTCCTGATTCCAATCCTTGGCGTTACTACCCCTTAAAAGATGAGTTGTTAACTTATTTCCTAAGTCAGTACGTGGAGGGTTCTGAAGATTTGCATTACATGACGTTGGCCTACTATATCCAATCTTGGTCATTATAGTTAGATTCGAATTCCTTCACTCGCCTCATTGCTAAGACTTTCTGTCAATGGCTCTTTGGAAAAAGATTTTTTTGATCTCGTTAAGCTGTAAACTCATTACTTTATCTACCTCGTAGAACATTTGATTAGTTAAAAAATTATCATAAACATCTATGTTTGCTGACATTTTATCTTCATTATAATGTCATTATCTCTTGACATATATCTTTAATACCTACCTTGTGTCCATAGGCGTCATTGGCCTCTTTTTACCTGTTTAGGTGCTAGTCTCGAGTTCTACTCACTGTTATTTCCGTTTACATACTTTCTAAGATGTATGACTGTATATATTGTGGAACCGATGCTTCATATGTTTAGATCCAATTCACGATGTTACATGATCCAACGACTTGTCAAGTTTTCTTGTCATATCATTATTAGATCTCCCATTGATCGAGTGCTCATTCATATTACCTTTACATTTCCATTTCAAGTTTCCTTGGGGGGTCTCTTATCTCAAAGTATTTCTCATACTATCTTTCTGAACCTCAGAGGTTCGTCACCTTTGGCCGTAGAGTTCTTACTGTCCCTCCTCTACCATTGGTCCTTACGATGTTCTAGAGTAATCATACATTTGTGAAACCCGCGTAACTATAATATCATTCACCTTTATCCTTTTTGTCGTAATACTTCCTTCTACTCGTCATTAAACGAAAAAACATTTCTTTCTTGATACTTGATCACACCATTCCATTCATACTTATTAACTATTTTCATATTCCTTACGACCATTCTTCAATTCTTCCATAGTTTTCGTCCTCAATTTCCCCTAACAAGCTATTGTTATACAAAGATTATTTAGAATTGTAACATGCTGCACAATGAAGCTGAAGTCTTTACCAGTCCAATACCTATAGCATTCCTTAGCTTACTAATATTGATACATGTAATTCTCAATAATACGCATTATCGCCCTTTATGCAAGGACGAAAGGCTTATGTCCCCTTCCACTACCGTGGATAACTCGATCCTTATTTATGAATTGGGCTCACTATTCTAGGTACATCACTTTACCTGACCTTCTTAAATTTACTGATGGTCACTTTTTAGACGATTCAATTGTGGCAATCCGTTCTCGTTAATGATACCCTGGGACAACTCCCAATCTATTCTAGGTAAGACATTACAATTTAGGTCGCACGTACATAACATATTCCCTCATTCTAATCAACAAAAGTCATTGTGAAACATGTAGCTTTTCATAACCTACTAAACCTTCTAATGATGTCTTCTTCTTTTTTATCTGTACAACTCATAATAATCTTATCTTTACCTTTGCGCATCAATATAGGACACTTTCGGAATGTTGTGGCCATGGCTGCCACACTAAACCAACCCCATGTACCTTTGTGGTACAATCCGGCATACGCTCGACCACACTGACTACAAGATGGTCAGGGCGGTCTCACTCGACCTTTACAACTCTGACCCTATGATATTGGTATCTATGAACCCTTTAAATATCGGTGATCCATAGCTAATAAACTTCCTAGGTTATAAGCTCATTGACCCCTCAAGGGCCTATCTCTATCAGATGCTCTAGGATGAAGTCGTGCCTGAGAGGCAACCAATTGATTCAATACCTGCACCGGTCTCCTTACCTTCTTATCAGACGGAGCCGGTGGTAGGACTGATGGTACATGAGCTTTCCTCAACTCCTCTGGTACTATTAGATTCGTCGCTACTTGGGAAAGCAACTTACTCATATCCTCTGACAGATGTGTCCCAATAGAGAGAATACTACTCATATTTTTACTCAATCCAACTTCAATCTTCCTGCTAATCATAACCCTACTGGAAGAAGGCATTGTTGTAATCATAAACACGATAAGGTCTACAAAGAGAATCCTTACAATCTTCTGCTTTCAGGGGCTTAGTACTTCCTTTACTTTACTCCCTTTTTTTGTATCCCACAACAAACGTTTTGCTCTCCAGGCTTGCATTATCTCTTCCATATATGAGTGAGACAATTCCTCACAATCTCAAAAAAATTTAACATAATATTGCCCTTCTGGTGTATCAATTGTCTAGTAGAAGTCACTTATTTACTGGCTAAGAATATGAACTAACCAAAGTCTTTTTGGTAACCGGCATTACTGAAACAGTATCAGGCATGAGTTAAACTCAAATTCTTAAAACTCAATTCTACTGCACGATCTATGATATGAAAGAATGCAAACCATCCCTAAATGCCTTGCAGCCTCCTGTTTATAAGTATGGCGCGCAACACACCCATAAACAAGACTCTACTAGACACGTCTTGTAGACTCTTTAGGACAGGCCTGCTCTGATACCAAGTTTGTCACGACCCAAACCGGAGGGTCATGACGGGCACCCGGACCTTACTTGTCGAGTACCACTAATCTTGTATTTAGCATATAACCATAATTTCTCATGGCCCACAAGGGCCACCACGAGATACCGTGCTAACATATGGAAATAGTAAACTAGAAAAGAGTTATATAAAATTCTACAACCAGAAGGACCCAACCTATATACATATACATCAAGGCCGACAGGGCCATATACGATTACTATACACAGGACAACTGTCTATAAGCCTGTAAAGAGTACGTAACATCATAAGGTCGGGACAGGGCCCCGCCATATCCCAACGCATAACAAAATATTGTACCACGACTAGACTGCAACTCTGAAATAAATAGAGTGCTCCAACATCAGCTGGACCAACATCCTAATAGTGCGAACCGTCACCCTATTTACCTGAGAGTACGGGCATGAAACACAGCATCCCCCGACAAAAAGGACGTCAGTACGACTGATGTACCGAGTATGTCAGGTATGAAAATAGCATAATAGAGACCTAAAAGTAACTTGAGAAAAGAAACAACCAACCAGTGGAGAATGCCTCTGAGGGCCATAATATGCATAAGTATCATGTCATGTCTAAGTAGAATGCCTCTAAGGCCCATAATATGACTAACTGCCATGCATAATGCAAATGCAGTCCTTCATATACTTATGTGTATACAACTCTATCAAGCCTCTGTGGACATCCCATCATATCATATCGGCCTCTATGGGCATAATCATCATCGTGTATATCTGTACCAGCTGCAGGTGGTGTGCGTATATAATGGCGTATCCCATTTCCCATACATATATAATGCATACATATAGTAGAGTATATAACTCCTTTGAGGTCAAGGTATGTACATGAATATAATGCATGAATGATATGATAATATGGCACTATAAGTTTGTTGGAGTGATGTAATATTGCTTCACCTCCGATTAACATTATGAATACTAATATTTTTTTCCATATACATCTATAAGGATTTAGGAACATTATTAGACATGCTTTAACAATAAGAATGAATAACATGAACATCCTTAATTACTAAGAGTAGAATCATTTATGGGAAAATATTACGTTCATTTTTCGTACTTAGAACATACCAAAAGAAAGAAGGATTTGCCTTAGCATACCTTGGATGTAGACCCTTTAACCTCTCGAATAGCCCATCCCACATACGTTAATCTTGGATGAGAAGAACTAAGTTCTTTACACTTTACTTTAGTACAAGGTAATCCCCGATCCACTTTAAATGAGAACTATTGCAGCACATATGAAATAATGTTGCTTGTTGCACCAATTTCCTTTTCATGTGAATTCTCACAAAGTGATTCCAAAGAATTTGGACACGATACTTTAACCGCACTTTAGGGTAGATTCTTGAGATTCCACGGAAGTATGAAAAGAACCTTTCAATTTGTTGCTTTTATCTTTTATCCTTAAATGTATCTTGTAATATGCAGCCACATCAAAACTAGATGAACCAAAGTGTTTCTTCCAACAATAACACCAATGAACTGCACATAACGTATACATGTTTACCTCTTATTCATTTAATAAAATGAATCATCCGTAATGATACACAGAACAAGATAAATATTCTAATGGCCACATTTCCTCTTTACACGTGTCACCTCATTGGTAGATACATTCACACTTGTCCATAAATATTGCCACCACCACCTTATATCATTATTAGTCACTACTACTCTTTCTCATAATGACACATAGACAATGATGTCCCTTAATATATTCAAATACTTCTGTAATTAATTCCTTACTCTCACTATAATACAATACTTAATTAATTACCCGCATAATTAACTCTTGATTTCAATTCACTTAAATATTAAATTATCTTTAACACATTTCATATACTCATTATCACAATCATGTGATATAGCTCTAGTCCATAACCTCTTTTGGGACATACAAAATATTATTTCAAATCACTGCAGTCACACTTGTTAAATCCTAAATTATTTCGGGACCGCATCCTTCTATAGACTAAGCTCTTTATTTGCATGGCTGTTCAAATCATCGCCCGAAAGTACGGGGTGTTACAGTTGATCCACAAAGTTCCAACGTTCACTTACCACTAAGGGGGTTCCTCGAGCTTGGGTATTGATTAGGTCACACAGTCCTAACTAAGACTTACACTAAAGGGAGGGGTGATCCACACCTGATCGATATGTTTCAACACACAAGTTGAAAACACAAATTTATATTTAACTCAATCTCAACTTGTCTAAGTACAATAACCTAAGGCCCTATTTGTAGTACCATAGGGACCATTCTAGAAGGAAAATAAAAGGTCACAAATACACGGCCATTCGACCGAAATGTGAACAAGGGAAAGGGGTTGGGTTGACTTGGGGACCAAGTTGTTCCTCGGCCATTGTGAGCACAATGTGAAAGTGTGTCCTTTCTTGGAGACAAGGGTAAACCCAAACTTCTTCACACTTCCATTGTAGTAACCGAGTAGAAGAGGGGATGAATTTGGCTGCTCTAGACTTCATCTTCTTAGAATCATTTTAGAAGCTTCCATTCCTTGCACCAAGGTGATGACTCTCAGTGAACCTTTAATCTCCATAGACCGAAGTTGACTTATAATTTGATATCCTTATTGGAAGATTCTTGTTCTTGCCACTTTGGCAGCCATGTCATCCCTTGTCTTTGCCATAGTGTATTGTCGGCCCCCACACCTCTTGTTCGTGCCATCTTTGTCTTGTCCTTTCTCGGCTTCAACATTACCTTTCAAGCATTGAATGTGTCCCAAGACAAGCTAAAAACTATTACATGATTTTAATATATCCTAAGATGACTAATAGCTAAGCTAGAAATTAAAGACAACCAAATAAAATGCAAGGTCTCGGCCAAGACCAACACATAAGTCCGAATAAAACTTGTCACTATAAGACCATTAGGTTACGGCTCCCAATCCTCCCCATAATCCATGCCACTCTCGTCCCTTAGTTGAGGGTCCATGAGAAGTTTTTATCATATTCGGTCTTTCATGCCATAACTTGAATTGAGGAGCTAAGCTTGGGGCCTTTCCTTCATCAATCTCCCATCTTGGAAAGAATTTGTCCTCAAATTCGAGTGGTTCATGTATGAAGGCATCTTAGGGACATAACATATTGTGCTCGGATGATGTTTCTTGCATGAACTTTTTCGAAACTTGGCTAGCAACTTGAATGGACCATCCCTCAAGTATTCTCCCCATTTGACCAATAATTCATACGTCAAGGTGCTAAGATGTGCACCCGACAAACTTTTATCATTGTGAACCACAACTTGTTTTTCTTGGCCTAGGGTGGCACCAACCTTTCCAAGCTTTTGTATTGTCATGGCCGTGATAGGGGCAGCATAAGACTTACTTCTTTGGATTTCACAAACCACAAGACATCCGCATTTACCGTGTAGGTCCTTGAAGCCTTTCCCACACTCAATTTCCTCTCGGACCTTCATCGATGGAAAAAATTATTGTAAGTCTAGCTTCGATGACATTCTACACAAATTATATAAATGAGCATTCAACATTGGCCACGGAGACTGGTACCTCATGGGGAGGTTGTAAGCCAATTGGTTGTTGATATACATATTCCATTCTTCATCTTGCCCCGGTACCAATAAGACATATGCCATGTCGGAGCTAAGGTACCTTTGGTCATTTACTTCTTGCTTTCCACGTCCATAGGTTTGGTGAGTATATAACGAACTTCTTGAAAATTAATCAAGAGTGAGTTCATCACCTTCCTTTGACAAGATTCCAGGCGTGTTGTTATTTGAAAATACCATGCCGATTCCTTCTTCCATCCTTATTTGTTCATATAATGGGTTGACGAAGATACTACCCATCCCTTCGACTTGGTATAATGGATTGGCAAATAAGGTCCAACCTTGTGTTGTTTCTTCATTGTCATGGCTAGAGGCTTGGCATGGAATAAAGTCTTCTTGAACATTTGGCTCGATTGTTGCCTTCAGATCATTACATGGAGGGAAGGATCTTCCGAGAGCTACCTCACAAATAGTATCAACATTATTTCTAGGTGGTAGCTTTGTTGTTGGTCCATGTGGATTGGCCATTTTCGAAACCCCTAAGGTTTCCTTCGAACCGACTTCTTCTATACATGCGAAAACATTCAAGGAACTCCCCTTCTTAGACTCGTCCTCCTCCTTTCATACCTCGGACTTGGCTTGTCATTTTTGTTCTTGTTGGATTTTCATTTCCCTTACCTTGGTAGCAAAGGTATTAGCTGGAAGTTCCTACCGTCCTTATGAAAAGAGTAGGTGTTATTTTCACCATCGTGCATGGTTTTCCAATCATATTGACATGACCTACCAAACAAGATATGACATGCGTCCATTGGAAGGACATCGCACCAAATTTCATCAACGTATCCTCCAATCCAAAATTGATAATGGATTGGGTGGCAACTTTGAGCACATTCGCCTTTTTTACCCATCGGAGGTTGTAAGGTTTAGGGTGCTCACGAATGGGTAGTTCTAATTTGCCTACCACTCCGATGGATACCATATTTGCACAACTCCCTCCGTCAATAATCAAACTACACACTTTATCTTTTACTTTGCATCGTGTGTAGAAAATCTACTCCCTCTGATTTTCGTTAAGCTCCTCCAATTGTGCACTTAGCACATGTTAAAGAACTAGACTCACACTATCCTCCGCAAGAGCCTCGTCTTCTTCTTGGATCTCATCTATCTCGGTCTCTTCTACCACAAAGGCATCACCACTTTTTTTATATTCTTCAAGTGTCATGGTCCTCGGGTTGGAACATTCCTTGGCAAAATGTTCGAGTCCTTGGCACTTGTAACATCTCTTGCCGCCTTTATCAACACCTTTGGTAACTTCTATTTCCCCTTGTCCTTGTTTACATTATCTTGTTTGTACAAGGGATTGGAATAGGACGTGACAACCTTCTCTTTAGCACTTGCGGTCTTAGTGTAAGGTCTTGTGATAACCTTCTTTTATTGCTGCTCGAACCTTAGTGCCAAATGTCACACATGCTCAAATGTTGTGTAAGTGGACACTTCCACTTTTTCTTGAATTGCCGCACTTAGTCCGCCAATGAACCGTGCAATGCGTTGTTGCTATTTTTTTTCTATGTCACACAACATTGCGACCTTTTCGAATTCCCGGATATATTCTTCAACCTTAAGAATACCTTGCCGAAGATTGGTGAGTTTAAGGTACAAATCTTGCTCATAATCTCCGGACAAGAACTTTCTTTTTAAGTGTTTCTTCAGCTTTTCCCAAGAATCGATCTTGGGCTTGCCATGCCTCTTTCGGCCTGCCTTCAAATTTTCGTACCACACAGAGGCAAAATATTTAAGCTTCAACGTGGAAATCTTAAAGCATTGGTGATCATCATAGTTTTTGAACTCAAAGAGTCTTTCTATGGCCCTTAGCTATTCGAGAAACTCCTCGGGGTCCAAGTTCCCTTCAAATGTTGGAAGGTCGAACCGTAGCGTCCGGTTACTTCCTAGCTCAACTCTTGTTTCATTTTGTGCATCATCTTCAATATGTAGGGGGTTGTTTTGAGAAAATTCCTCCTCTGATTCAACATCGTTTATGACCACATGATTTGCAAATTTCCTCCTTATTTGTTGCACTTGCTCCACAGCCATTTTTGAGAGGGCCTTTCTAAGTTCGTCACTTACTTGTGCCATAACGTCAAAGAGTGAGACGGGATTATGTCACTCTGATACCAATATGATACAATTAAGGAGGGGTGTTGGTGGGTAAGTGGATTGGGTTTTGGTGGTGTTCGGGTTGACCCAAAAAGGATGCCAAAATAGGTGTCTCGGGTTCTCGGTTTGGCTGGACAGTGTGGTATTTCGTGACTATTTCGGGTAGTTAAGTTTAGAATCGGGCTTAGGCATTTTATGGAGTTGTTACATGTGGGTAGAGGATCATGATGATGTTCGGGACTTGGTGTTTTGGTGGTGGCAGGTGACGGATTAGAACTGAAACAGTGAGGTCATCGGCAAGGTGTGTTATGCGGATTATTGGTGTTGTCGGGATTGGACGGGACTTTATCGGTGGTTTCAGTTAGGAGACTTTTGTGGGAATGTTTTATGAGTCTTATGGAATGTGATGGTAAAAGGATTGGAGTGATTTGGATGAGGGAGGGACACGGAATGCGAGGTACAAGTCCGAGCACACACCAAGTATTGGTTGGTATGGTTTTGGGTTAAGTATTTGGTTGTTGTACTTGTAGTGAAGTGCGATCGATGAGCCCAAGGATAAAGACACAGGGGTTTTACTGCCAGAGTCGACACCAAGGAGATGGTAACCAATTCTACGAGGTCAAGACCGGGTTTGCTAAGTACAAGCCCGTGAACTAGCCAAGTGAGGGTGGTCGGAAGCCCTTTTAGTAACCCGAAGCTTAGTCTAGGTTGGTCCACACAGTTCCAACGTTCACTTACGACTAAGGGGGTTCCTCGAGCTTGGGTATTGATTAGGTCACACAGTCTTAACCAAGACTTACACTAAAGGGGAGGGGTGACCAACAAATGATCGATATGTTTCAACACACAAGTTGAAAACACAAATTTATATTTAACTCAAACTCAACCTGTCTAAGTACAACAATCTAAGGCCCTATTTATAGTACCATAGGGACCATTCTAGAAGAAAAATAAAAGGTCACAAATATAAGGCCATTCGACCGAAATGTGAACAACGGAAAATGATTGGGTTAACTTGGGGACCAAGTTGTTCCTCGGCCATTATGAGCACAATGTGAAAGAGTTTGGCCTTTCTTGGAGATAAGGGTAAACCCGAACTTCTTCACACATCCATTGTAGTAACCGAGTAGAAGAGGTGATGAACTTAGATTCTCTAGACTTCATCTTCTTGGAATCATTTTAGAAGCTTTCATTTCTTGCACTAAGGTGATGACTCTCGGCCAACCATTAATATCCCTAGACCGAAGTTGACTTGTAATTGAATAGCCTTCTTGGAAGCTTCTTGTTTTTGCCACTTTGGCGGCCATGTCATTTCTTGTCTTTGCCATGGTGTATTGTCGGCCCCGTCACCTCTTGTCCATGCTATTTTAGCCTTGTCCTTTCTCGGCTTCAGTATTCCCTTTCAAGCATTGAATGTGTCCCAAGATAATCTAAGAACTATTACATGATTTTAATATATCCTAAGATGACTATATCTAGGATAGAAATTAAAGACAACAAAATAAAATGCAAGGTCTCGGCCAAGACCAACACCTAAGGCCGAATAAAACTTGTCACTATAAGACCATTAAGTTATGGCTCCTAATACTCCCCACAATCCATGCCACTATCGTCCCTTAGCCGAGGGTCCACGAGCAGTTTTTATCATCTTCAGTCCTTCATGCCATAACTTGAATTGAGGATCTAAGTTTGGGGCCTTTCCTTCATCAATCTCCCCTTCTTGGAAAGAATTTATCCTAAATTCGAGGGGTTCAAGTTTGAAGGCATCTTAGGGACATAACATATTGTGCTCGGATGTTGTTTCTTGCATGAACTTTTTCGAAACTTGGCTAGCAACTGGAAGGAACCATCCCTCAAGTATTCTTCCCATTTGACCAATGAGTCGTACGTCAAGGTGCTAAGATGTGCACCCGACAACCTTGCATAAGATATCCTTTCCATCTTAGTGGTACACTCATCAGCACATATTGGTTTCCCTAATCCACTTGCAATTCTACTCAACGACTTAACCCCCCAACAATTGAGAGGTAGATTAGGGAACTTCACCCACAATGGTATAACCTTCAAGTCCTCATCCATTGTTTTTCTTCCTTAATCGTTAATCCTTTTCTAATTGCACATATTTCACCCCTCTTTTTATCGTAGAAGGGAAAAATTGTAGCTTCATACCCTTAAACGCCATTGAGTTGCCCTCAAACAAACTCACCCTGGTTTTTCCATATTTCCATTTTTTGGCATGTCTAATCTTCGCTGCGCGACCGGAGCTGGTTCCTCATTAGCATCTCTGAATATCTCCTGTAATGTCGGCGCCATCACCGATATTTTAATTTTTTGGTGAGGCCCCTTTGATTGGCGTGACATAGAAAGAAACCGGTGTATTTGGCCCCCCTCCTGCTGTACCACTGGTGTTACATGTTGTGGTTTCTCGACAACTTCATCTATAGGCACAGTTTTCCTCCTCAGCCCTTCACCATACTGGACTACTATCGTGTACCAGTTGATATCGTGCGCCTAGAGAGAGAAAATTATAAGTCGTATTATTCAACCAGACTAAGAATGAGTTTTGTTCTAGTGCTCCATAGTATTCCAAAGCTCTCGAAACAAATCATTTTTCAAAATTTTTAATTAAAAAAATTAATTTTCAGAATATATTTTTTTTAAAATAGTTTTATAAAGTAAAAAATCAGATTTATAATAAAAGTCATTTTTTACAAATTTGTTTTTAGAAAAAATTAATTTTTCAAATTATTTAAAAAACAAATTCCACATAGGCACCACATAGAATAAGTTAAGTGTCATGTGGCGTCCATGTCACCCAATTCCTATGACTAAGCTTGCTTATGTTGGAATATATTAGAAATTAGAGGTATTTTTGATTACTTTGCTAGATGGTAGGGGTATATTTGGCCCAACTAGTAATGAGAGGGATAAATTTGACTACAACTTGTAAGGGAGGATAAAAGTAGCCAATTTATAAACGTAAAGAGATATTTTTAACCCTTTTCCCTTCAATCTATTAGTAATTTATATATCGTTTTTTAATAGATAACTAAACTTTTTAGTTTTTCTAAATAGAAGTATAAAAAAAATTATATTATTATTCAAATCCTTATTTTGTCCTTTTGTATTGTTCTAAATTTCTAGTGATCCAACTATCATTATAGTATCTTCCAACTATGATCTAATTCTAGGATATGTTCAACGCTTTGTCCTTTTAAGATAATCAACTACCTTTACAATACTCTTTTCATATTTACTGTAGTGATAAAAAAATTGCACACGCTAGAAGCGTGTCACGGGAATCGGTCCTCAGTGCTAACTCATAAATCTAAGGCTCATCTGTAATTTATTTTACCTCTCTAGCCAAATTAGGGTTTAAGACCCCGAACCAAAATTGATACGGACCATGACCCACATACTAGTCTCGTATGAGCTAGACGTCTGCCTTGAGAGCCACGCCACGCCACGAACCTTCACGTTTATGGTTTTGTAAACTCCTTCTAGAGAAACAGAAACGAGTGAGTTTTTGAATTATTTGTGCTTATCTTATTTATATATATATATATATATATATATATATATATATATATATATATTGGATCGACCCAAAATGGATTTTATCGAACCCGAGAACCCATTCTTGAATCTGCGACAAGGCTATCTATTTTTCAAATCCAATGGTATGTTTTGTTATATCTTGCAGGAGTAATGATAAATTTAAATACTTTTTTATATGGAAGTCACATGTGTGTTCCCATTTCATTTTCTTTTGTTTTTAAATTCCCATAAATTTTGTTATTCTGATAGCAAAATTAATATATCTGTTGAAAATTTACTAATGTGGAATTAAGTTTATCCCATTATTTATGACTCGAACAATTGGGGCCCATCACGTCAAAAATGTCATTTCCACACACGTGCACTCGTAGTGCCAAGTATCGTAAATTTCGTTAGTGAAAGAGATATTGGTACGTAAGTAAATGTTTGAGACGTAGAATAATGGACGGTTATTGGCTAAAGAAAAAGTATTCCACGTTGGTAAACGAAGGAAGAAGTGTGAATAGGGTAAAGATGGAATGGGTCGGAAAGGGCCGCAGAGCCGAGAAGGGCCGCGACGCTAATTCTGATCCAAGTTTCTGGAGTCGCGGCACCACGACGCTTCCCTGGCAGAAAGTCTTAGACGAAAATCTAATTTTTGGATACTTTTGGGCTGCCCTCAATGGCATTCATTCCAGCATTATTCAACCATTATTTGGACTAATAAATGGGAGCCATTACTTGGGCAATTCATTTCCATTACATGGGTGATTCATTGCCATTACTTGGCACTTGAAGTGATAATTCTTACGCTATAAATTAAGGTCTTTGGCTCAATTGTTAACACACTGGTAGGAAAAACTTGACCAGAATTTTTTGAAAACTTCTTCCTCTCTAGCACTCTTTCTACATTCAAGTTCTTCACAAGAAACACTTGAGTTTCCTTTGCTCATTTGTTAGTTGTTGTTTTATCTTGGGAGACTATTTCCCACTAACGTAAAAGGATATATACGGGGCAATCTTATCTTAAAGACAAAGTGTCATCACTTGACTCAGCCAAGTCACGAGAGTTTATATTTGTTCTTATTTCCAGTTTTATGAGTAAAAGATTATAAAGTTTCTCGTTGTAATATTAGTAATCTTTAGTGGTTTATCTTTTCTAGCAATTTTAATATTTACTTACTTCCCATTTTCTGCACTTGTTGTACCCACAATTTTAAGACAAGATTGTTGTAAGTGCTAAGAAAGATGACTGGACAAGAACAATTAGCCTCTGGTTATGCTAATACTACTCAAGGCAACCCCTCTGCCTTCCCCACTGCTGCTCAAGGCACACCCAATGCCTTTCATGTTGCTCAAGGGAACGTTGCAGTTCCTTCACCCTCTGGTTTCCACCATGAACGCCCAGAAATATTTATGGGCTCAAACTTCAAGAGTTGGCAGCAGAAGATGCTTTTTTACTTGACTGTGATGGGAATGACTTGTTTCCTAATAGAAGGTCCTCCACAAGCTAGATATGAGATGGACCCTCATCCTAATGAAACGGCTGAAGGGGACCAAGGTTTCCATATCGTCAATGGCATGAAGATGACTCTTGATGCATGGAGTCACAATGACTTCATGTGTAAGAACTATATTCTGAATTGTCTGTCAGACCCACTCTACACGGTGTATTGCACCATAGGCACCGCCAAAGAGTTATAGGAAAAACTGCAGAAGAAGCACAACGCACAAGATGCAGGTATGAAGAAATTCATCGTTGGAAAATTCCTGAAATTTCAAATGGTGGATAGCAAAACTGTTATGTCCCAAGTCCAGAAATTCCAAATGATTCTACATCACTTGGATTTGGAATGTATGAAACCAAATGAGCAGTTTTTGGTTGCATCACTAATTGAGAAGTTCCCTCCCTCGTGGAATGACTTTATGAGTTACTTAAAACTCAAGACAAAGGAAATGATCTTTGTAGAACTTATTATCAAACTCCATATTCAGGAAGATAATAAGAAGGCCTTGCCTAAGGGAAAGCAACCCGCTCAGGCAAAGGTAAATCTGGTTGAGACCAAAGGAAACACAAGCAAGAAGCGCAAGTTCCAAAAAAATGGCAAGACCCATACGGCGGAAAAGTACAAGGGGAACTGCCACCACTGTGGGAAACCTGATCACATGATCAAGGACTGCTGCAAGCTGAAGGCTGAGCAAAAAGTGAAGGCCAAAGGCAAGGTGCAGGCTAACATCATCGAAAACACGCTTCTTGACGACATGATTGAGGAGTTCTCGACGGTGGTTCTTGAAGCAAACCTTGTTGAGAATCCTAAGCAGTGGTGGATGGACACGGGTGCAACCCGTCACATCTGTTCTGATAGAAATGCTTTCTCCACATACACTCCTATTGCAGATAAAAAGTTATTCATGAGCAACAATATATCCTCTGAAGTGCTGGGGGTTGGAAAGGTGATCCTGAAGATGACTTTTGAAAAGGAGCTCACTCTGAAGGAGGTGATGCATGTCCCTAAGATTAGAAAGAATTTAATTTCAGGTTTTGTATTGGTTAATGTTGGTTTTAGGCTAGTATTTGAGTCCAATAAATTTATAATCACCAAGAACAAAACTTTTGTGGGAAGAGGCTTCATCTGTGAAGGCCTATTCAAAGCTAACGCCCAGTCTGTAATGCGTCCAAGCAATAAAATTGAAGCTTCTTCTTACTTGCTTGTGTCTTCTAATTTATGGCATCATAGATTAGGACATGTTAACTATAAGTCCATCCAAAGGTTGGTGAAGTTGGATTTGTAGCCATCTATCTACGTAAACCCTCAACATAAGTATGAGGTGTGCTTAGAGGCAAAACTCATAAAGACTCTGTTTCGATCCGTCGAAAGGGATACCGCTCTTCTAGAACTTGTTCACACCGATATATGTGATTTAAAGTCTGCACAAACTAGAGGGGGCAACAAGTACTTTGTGACATTCATTGATGATAGCACAATGTATTGTTACCTTTACTTATTGAAAAGTAAAGATGAAGCCTTTGGAGAATTCAAATGCTACAAGACAGAAGCTGAAAACCAAATAAGCTTGCAGATTAAGGAAATTCGTAGTGATAGAGGGGGAGAATACGTAGCGCCGTTTGAGGAATATTGTGCACAATCGGGCATTATTCATCAAATGACTGCTCCTTACTCACGTCAATCGAATGGTGTCACTGAACGCAAGAACCGTACTTTGAAGGAAATGATGAATGTCTTACTCGTCAATTCCGGTCTTCCCCAAAATATGTGGGGTGAAGCTGTCCTCACTGCTAATACGATTCTCAATAGAGTCTCACATACGGGTAAGGACAAAACTACATATGAATCATAGAAGGAAAAGAAACCCACCTATAAATATTTGAAGGTGTGGGGTTGTTTGGCAAAGGTCGAAGTTCCTAAGCCAAAACAGGTCAAGATTGGGCCTAAGACTGTAGATTGCATTTTCATCGGATATGCAACTAACAGTAGTGCTTATCTCTTCTTAGTGCATAAATCAGATATTCTAGATATCCACGGGGGTACAATCATAGAATCAATGAATGCTCAATTCTTTGAGGATACCTTTTCTAGAAAGGAAAGAGGCGCAACTTCTCGAAAACAAAGTGATGTACAGAGCTCTCATGACCGACAAGAATCAGGAGTGCCTAACTACCCGGATCTAGACAGTTCAGATCTAGTGGACTCCAAAGTGGCTGATTATCCGGAATTAAGTGTTCTAGATACTCAAAACTTGGAGTCACCAGAGGCTGAACTAAGACGAAGCAAAAGGGCCAGAAAGGATAAGACCTTTGGTCCTGACTTTGTAGCTTATATGGTCGATAACGAACCAAGGATAGTTTCTGAAGCATTGTCTACTCCAGAAGCATCACTCTGGAAAGAATCTATTGAGAGCGAAATAGACTCCATCCTGCAAAACCATACGTGGGAATTGATTGATCTTCCTCCGAAAAACAAACTATTAGGTTGTAAATGGATATTCAAATGGAAGTATAAAGCAGATGGGTCTATAGATAAGTACAAAGCTAGGTTGGTAGTCAAGGACTATCGATAGAAGAAAGGTCTTGATTATTTTGACAAGTACTCCCCGGTGTCTAGAATGACGTCCATACGAGTATTCATTGTTATCGCAGTGTTGCGTGACCTTGAGATATATCAAATGGATGTCAAGACAGCATTCCTAAATGGTGATTTGGAAGAAGAAATTTATATGGAACAACCCGAGGGATATGTGGTTCCAGGGCAAGAGAAGAAAGTCTGTCTACTTGTCAAATCTCTGTACGGGCTGAAATAAGCTCCGAAGCAATGGCACAAAATATTTGATAGTACCCTACTATTGAAGGGTTTCTCCATTAATGAGTGTGACAAATGTGTTTATATGAAAGGTAACTCTGATTCGTTCGTCATGATATGTTTGTACGTAAATGACATGTTGATCACAAGAAGCAGTCCTAGTTTGATCCTAGAGACTAAGAACGTGTTGAAACAATGATTCGACAGGAATGATATGGGTATCACAGATGTCATATTAGGGATAAAGGTCTCTAAGACATCTGATGGAATGGTCTTATCTCAGTCTTACTACATTGAGGATGTGTTGAGAAGATTTGAGATGTGTGACAGTTCACCTATGAAGTCACCACTGGATATGAATCAAAAGATTGATAAAAATCGTGGTGCACCCATATGCCAGGAGCGATATGCACAGGTGATTGGGAGTTTGATGTACATAACAAACTGCACCCGTCCGGATATCGCTTATGTAGTCAACAAGTTGGCTAGGTTTACCCGTAATCCAGGAAATTATCACTGGAAGGTGTTGAATCGGGTACTAAGGTACCTGAAATACACGCTAGCTTACGGGTTACATTATTGGGGATATCCAGCTATACTAGAAGGGTACAGTGATGCAAACTTGATATCTAATATAGAGAACACCAAGTCCACCAGTGGGTATATATTTACAATTGGGGTGGAGTTGTATCTTGGAAATCCTCTAAACAAACTTGCATCGCCCGATCCACGATGGAGTCGGAGTTTATTGCTCCAGACAAAGGAGGAGGAGAAGCTGAGCGGCTTCATGACTTCTTAAAGGACATCCCGTGTTGGGACAAACTCGTACCTTCTGTAAGGATCCACTGCGACAGCCAGTCGGCTCTAGGGAGGGCATATAGTTCTATGTATAATGGCAAGTCTCGTCATATTTGACGGAGACATAAGACTGTTAGGTAGTTGATCACCACGGGTATTATCTCCGTTGATTATGTAAAATCAAAGGATAACATAGTAGACCCTTTGACTAAGGACATACCTAGAGATCAGATGTTCTTCATGTCCGGGGGAATGGGCTTAAAACCCAAACAATAAAGGATTGATACTGTGGTAACCTAACCTTACTGACTTGAGATCCTAGGAATTAGGTTCAATGGAAAAACTAAGCTGTAAAGGTTCAGTTGAGCGCTTCGGTGAAAGCAAGAGCACTTCGGGTTATGATTTCTATAAAGAACATAAACCCAAAGTCATTCCCTTTAAGTGCCATCTGCAGTGTGGATAAAGGTTAAGTTTCCAAAACTTTTAATGATCCTCAACGGTCGAGGTTAGATTTGGGGAAAATTTTAATGGTTCCTAACATTGGTGAAGTGGGGTATAGTAGGATACCTTGTAGGAGACCACCTATTTAAGTGCGAGGATAGGCCACCTCAAATGAACGCACCTAAGAATCCAAGAGTGTCCACGGCCACAACGGACAAAACATTAAGAAGAACAGAGTAAGGGAAGTTGTTGTGTTGGTGCCATTGTATTGGATTACATTAAATACTGACGGTTTAAGACATCATGTTCACCGCGCAGTAAGTAAGTCCGATGGGATTCAACTAGGGAAGGTTCAAAGTGGAAGCTACCTCTCCTAATGCAATATATTTTCGCTGAAAGATTGCTGGAAGTAGGCACCTTGTGTGTGCGCCAAAATCTCTTTCAAGAGGGGATTGTTGGAAATTTACTAATGTGGAATTAAGTTTATCTCATTATTTATGACTCGAACAATTGGGGTCCCGCACGTCGGAAATGTCATTTCCACACACGTGCACTCGTAGTGCCAAGTATCGTAAATTTCATTAGTGAAAGAGATATTGGTACTTAAGTAAATGTTTGAGACGTAGAATAATGGACGGTTATTGGCTAAATGACAAGTATTCCACATTGGTAAATGAAGGAAGAAGTGTGCATAGTGTAAAGATGGAATGGGTCGAAAAGGGCCGCGACGCTAATTCTGATCCAAGTTTCTGGAGCCGCGGCGCCAGGGCACTTCCCTGGCAGAAAGTCTTAGATGAAAATCTGATTTTTGGAGACTTTTTGGTCTGCCCTCAATGGCATTCATTCCAGCATTAATCAGCCATTATTTGGGCTAATAAATAAGTTCCATTACTTGGGCAATTCATTGCCATTACATGGGTGATTCAATGCCATTACTTGGCACTTGAAGAGACAATTCTTACACTATAAATTGAGGCCTTTTGGCTCTATTGTTAACACACTGGTAGGAAAAACTTAACCAGAATTTTCTGAAAACTTCTCCCTCTCTAGTACTCTTTCTACATTCAAGTTCTTCACAAGAAACACTTGAGTTTCCTTTACTCATTTATTAGTTGTTATTTTATCTTGGCAAACTATTGCCCACTAACGTAAAATAATATATACGGGGCAATCTTATCTTAAAGACAGAGTGTCATCACTTAACTCAGCTAAATCACAAGAGTTTATATTTGTTCTTATTTCCAGTTTTGTGAGCAAAAGATTATAAGTTTCTCGTTGTACTCTTAGTAATCTTTAGTGGTTTATCCTTTCCAGTAATTATAATATTTACTTACTTCTCATTTTCTGCACTTGTTGTACCCACAATACCATGGTATACTTCTGCTTTGGAATGCTCAGATGCCAGAAATTTAGTGCACAGGGAACCACTTTGGTTCTATTTGACAAGCCGGTATGACAAATTTCTCTCCAAATTATGGTTCCAAAATACAAGTATTGGCAAAGAACCATGAGCCCGGAGCTGTAGATTCAGGACTTAGTCCAACTACAACTTATAATATTGACTTGGGCGATGACATGTTCGATGGAAATGATGAGGATGAAGATGCTATGATGGACATATGCTTTGATAATGTGTTTAAGGATGAATATCTGGCACCTGGGCAACAAAGAAGTGGTAGAAACAAAGCAAGAAAGAAAACATAAGGAAGGCAGCGTAGTTAGGATGGTAAGGTGATTAAGGTATTCGTTCCAACACACCTACCGATGTGACTAGCAAAGTAGAATCATATGACAGTGTCAACAACTTCAACAAGATCCAATAAATTCAAAAACTGATGAACTATCAAGTGTTGCTGGACAAATTTGACCAAGAAGATAAGAGAAAAATACTTCAGGTTTCTTTAGACGGGCAATCTATCTTTTTAGTTCATACATATATAAAATGAAGTTTGAGGTTGATAATTTAACTTTGTTCTTGGATAAATATGTATGCATTACTTAAGATCCTTATTTGTAATATCATCATAGAGTGTATTATAAACTTTGAGATGATCACAGAATTCCTAATTTTCACTACTTCTTATTTTCTTCAACTTGTTAATCAGTATAGGTTCGTTACCTCATTAGCTAGGATTAGTAAGATAAAACCTAGCCTCCTTGTTTGTACTCTTATCTTTGATATTTGTTTTTATTTAATAATAAAAAACTAGACCTAGGCACCCGCCTAGTGGATTCGCTTAAAAAAGTGTTTATAATTTGTTATAAATTGAAGTGGAAGAGAATTCAAAATTTAAGCTTGATAGATTCAATTTTTAAGAATTTCGCTGGTTATGAATTTATGTGATTCAATAGCTGTAATATCTATAAATATTTTATTATGAATTCAATTACTAATATATAATTTACTTCAGATCATTGTAGGATCCATAAATTTTAAGTTTTGTCACCATTACCTCCATGAATCATGTATCTGGAGGCAAGATATTGTACATCAAGTCTTGTCTATTGAATTGTGTGTCACTTCATTTAAAATTCTTAAGACAGTAATTACAACGAATGCATTTTTAATTACTTACCTTGTGCAACAATATGGGACCAAAAAGTTAATCGTATAAACATATTGTATGGGTGAAATCCGAACCTAGAAGGTGGACTAATCAGAATTCAACACGTGAAAGTTTCAACTTGGTTAGATCCGGATTTACGATGGTGGGTCTCGTTCCTAGCTCGGGAACATCCTTGAACCACCATCCCCGGTATGAATTGGATCGGTGTTGTCTCGGTATAACGAGAACTGTTCTATGGCCGTGCGACCAGTGGTGTTGTTTCCGTAGGATCCTTTCTCTTCGGTCATGAAGCACTTTCCAGTAGGAGCACATTCACAACGACTCTCTGACGTCAATCAACCTCAAGCCCAGCATCAATACTAAGACATTGTTTGATAACACTCTTTTTCACCGTTTTATACGGAGTAGTACTCTTACACTATTGAATAATAGTCTTTTCACATTGTTAAACGTATAGTACTTTTACGTTCTTGAATAGTCTTTGGATTAATTTTGGACCATAAATAGACCTTCTCTCAGAAGAAAAATGGATTCAAATTCTCTTGTAAGAAACAATATTGTTGAGTTCATACGAGTAATCAAAAGCATTCCATCTATTTTTGGCTCTTGTTTCCTTGCTTATACTATTTACATTCTTGCTCTTACTCATACTTTTGATTTAGTAATAAGAAAAAAAATTGATCGTGTATACGATGAAAACCGACACGACACGTGGAATGGTTTGGATATGGAAATTGAAGGAAGAAACAATGCTTTTCACTGGATGCGAGTTGCATCGGGGGTGAGTCCAGGTATCAAAGCAAGAACGGATAGCGACCAAACTAGGTGACATCAGATGGAGGACCGAAAGAGTTCAGCGCAAACCCGTTCCGGGTATGGCGCCAGGCGTTACTCTTTGTTCATTAAGTGACAATTATTCTTATTTAATTGTATTTAATTAGGGAATGATTCTGGGGCATATCGTGCAAGTATGAATAATGAGAATGAGATGCCCTTCCAATATAAAGGTTGGGCTCCTTTTATATCTGTTAAGCTCTCACTTTTGGCTCAGACCCGAAGCAAATCAGTTAAGGTTCGGACCAAACTCGCTGGAAATTTCAATTAAGACCACATCGTTTTAAGGCTAACTTTCTTGCTTATTATTTTTATTTATTTACTTGTTATCAATTACTTGTTACTCTTTACTGCAAATCAATCTATGTATCCTTAAAATTACTTACAAATTCAACTGTACCTTTTGTAGGATAAACAGTTTGGCGCCCACCTTGGGGCTAAGGATAATAGTGGTGATTTGTTCAAACCCAAATTTCACTTGTTTCTTTTGAGATTTTGTGATTTCAGATAAATAGTAAGTACTACAGAATGACTAGTGACCTTCGAGTTATCAACCATAATGAGAACAACAATGGCGTTCCACCCGTTGATCCAATGAATGGTGTTCTGCCCGTTGACCCACTAAATGGCGTTCTGCCTATTGATCCACCGAATGGAATTTTTCTTGTTGATCCAATGAATGACAAAAACCCCGTGATTTCACCCCGGTCGTTTAGAATATCACGTCAGAAAACACCGGACGATAATGAGGATGGGATTCCTTGGATAAGTGGAAAAATACTTTAAAATCCTTTCATTTCTCTTTGAAGGTGTAATAAATTTAGCTCGAATCTTTAACATGCTGAAGGACAAACGGGAGGCTATAACTCAGTTGCAAAAGAAAAGCAGCGGAGCAAGTGCAGAAGATGAAGCTCGCCCCGTCCGTAACGATGATCCAGGTCGAGAGGAGGATCGAGTCAATGAGAATGGCACTAGTTCGGGGAAACGAGTCATCGGAGGTCTTGAAAATGCTCCAGGCCTTAACCAAATGAATTGACACTAATAAAAAGAATGTGGAAACCTACAACTTCCAGATAGACCAGATTCCTGTAGCGCCTCCGATCTTGAAGGGATCAGACTGGAAGAGATACATTTAGGTGTCATTCTCACTAAGTGCAGCACTAAAGTTGATACTGAAGAGATTTAAAATGCCCGATCTCCTAAAGTATGATAGAACAACGGATTTACAGGAGCATGTGACATTATACATTTGTACAGTAAAGGGCAATGACATGCACCCAGATGAGATCGAATCGGTGTTCCTGAAGAAATTTGGCGAAACACTATCCAAGGGAGCAATGACATGGTATTCTATATTGCCTGAACATTCTATTAACTCGTTTTAAATGCTTACAGATGCTTTTATAAAGGCACATGCTAGAGTACATAAGGTTCAAGCAAGGAAAATGGGTATATTCAAAATTGCTCAGAAGGATACGGAGCTGCTGGGGGAGTTCGTGACAAGGTTTCAAAAGGAATGGATGCTTCTTCCCCGAGTACTGGATGAATGGGCAACCGAAGCTTTCACCAAAGGATTGAACCATAGAAGCTCCAATGCTTCATTCAAATTAAAGGAGAACTTATTAGAGTTCCCGACGGTTACATGGGCAGACGTACATAACAGATATGAGTCCAAAATATGGGTGGAGGATGATCAACTCGAGCTTCCTCCGGGATCAGCAGGACAAAATAAGAATTTTGATAAATTAAAGAGGGTAGTTGAGTTGGAGTTGAAATCTTCAAAAGATAGGTATCAACCCTATGGGAAACCGGAGAGGTCGAACTTCTGATCAGATAAGGGTCGCAGTAATTACAACTTCCCATCGGATATGAGAGATAGACGTAATGATTGAGGGTCCACTAGTAGTGGTTTGCAATTCAAAAATGATACTGGAGGATCTTCCTCTAACAGTGTGGAAAACTCGAGGCTTTTTAAATATAATTTTAATGTTGATGCGATCGAGCTTGTTTCGTCCATTGGTCATATTAAGGAGACAATATGGCCAAAACCACTCCTGACTGACTTAGCTCAGATAGATCCAAGTTTGATTTTTTATTACCATGGAACTCATGGTCATCGAACGGAGGATTGTCGCCAACTGAGGGATGAAGTGTCCCGATTATTGAAAATGGCCATCTACACGAATTGTTGAGTGATCGAGCAAAAGAAAACTACAAAAATAGAGAAGTAACAAGCAAGCGGATCTGGTCGAACCCCAGCATGTCATAATATGATTATCAGAGAGATGGACATTCCAAAGGGATTTGTCATGACTTCAAAGAAGATGAAAGTTTCAATAACTCGAAAAAAGAGATCCAGAGATTACGCACTAGAGGAAACAATATCCTTCAATGATAAAGACGCGAAGGGCGTCATTTAACCTCATAATAATGCATTGGTAATTCCTGTCTTTATCAATAAATTTTAGATTAAGCGTATTTTAATTGATCCAGGTAGCTCGGCCAATATTATCTGGTTGAAGGTGGTAGCGTAGTTAGGGCTGTTAGACCAAATTGTATCGGAGGCCAGAGTTTTAACGAATTCAACATGACAAGCAAGGCTACAAAGGGGGAAATCACTCTTCCAATCAATGTAGTCGAGAGTCATTGAAGGCGAAATGAGGTACAATGCACTGTTTGGCAGGCTTTGAATACATGATATGAAGGTCATACCTTCGATATTGCACTTGATGTTGAAATTCCCAACTCTGGAAGGAATTAAGACAATTCGAGGAGAATAACCGGCAATAAGGGAGATGTTCACGGTAGAAGAGTCAATATAAACACTAAAATAAATGACGGTCACGAGTAAAGGCAAAGAAGTGAAATAGCAATCACAAGACTCAGGCATATTAAGTCCAAAGAAAGAAGAGGAAGGAAAGATAAATTATGGGGAAGAAGAGGATTACTACCGCGTCCCGGTGTCATTTGTGCTACCGGATGATTATGATGCCACGAAGTCAACCGTAGAAGAACTAGAGCAAGTTATCTTGTTTGTGCATGTTACACCCCCATAGTTTTACGTCAGATCGTGTCGTTGATAAATCTAAGTATTTATCGGAAGGTATATGTAATGTCCCCTATTTTCTTTCAATATATTTATGACTAAGTTGAGGTTGACGAATGCACTTAAATGCGAGAAGCGGGATTTTACGTGATAAATGAGTTGCTTGCTTACCCAAAACAAGTTGCTTGCTTACCCGCCTACTTGCTTGAGCTACTTAACACATGTCTTAATTATTAAACGAGGATGAAACACATGTTTAATTGGGATAAAGATCTGTAAGTAGCACTATAATTAAGCAAGTAGGTGACAAGTAGGTGCATCACCTACTTGCTTAATGAAAGGCCACAATTAAGTCTCCAAAAGGCAAGGGTGAGGTGGCCAAAAGAGAGCCCTTATAGGGGTTGATTAAGCTCATTCTCACTATAAGTTTTTCATATCATAATATATGGGAGAACCCACGAAATTGTCTCTACAAAATCTAAGTGATTTCAAGAGTTTCAAATGATTCTAGTGCCAAAAACCCAATATTCTTGCTAGTTTCTCTTCCTCTTTCTTCTAGCTGCGTCAGAGGTTATTTCTAGGTGAAGAGAGCCTAAGTTTTGGCTGGTTCTGATTAGTTCAAGGTGAGTTATAATCTTCCCCTTTCTTGTCTAATCTTCTACGAGTTGTAGCTCGATTGTAAAGACTGGAACTTATAAGTTTCGAATGAGTTAACATGCTATTCTTTTTTAGCCATTGTTGGGTTGTTGTGAGCGAATTTTTAAGTTGAATTAAAGGCTGGTTTACATGAGAAGGGGCTTAATTAGGTACGGTTGGTTGTGTTGGTTGATTTGAAAGAAAAGAGAAGTTGGAAATGTGTTTTAGTAATTCAAAAAATCACTTTTAAGTTGTTGTAATTATGTGGCTGTTATAAGGTCATTTTTATAACGTGTTGAGGCTAGAAATCAGTAAGAGTAGCTTATGTATGTCATGGTTTCTATTATGTTGTAGTTGAATATTGTAACGTGTGAAATAATTTGAGACGTTTGTGCGTATGGACTGTTTTGGAGTGTTCTTGAAATCTATGCGACTACATGTTAGTGGGATGACTAGGTATGTTATTATTGTTGTTGTTGTTCTGATTGTTGTGGATATTATTTTAAATTGGGAGGAAGTGAACGTTATAGGGGAGGTGTTGCCCAATTTTCTAAAAATGAGTTACTAGTTAGTCATCGAGTAAACTAGGAGTTATTTCAAAGTAAAGTTAAAGAGTATATAAGTTTCAAACGGGCCAAAAGTGTCAATTCAACTATAGTGTATTATGACCACCACCGGCCTCATGACGGTAGGCATTATATATACATATATAATACACACCACCGAAATAATATCGGTGAGCAGTTATTTATGCGCATACACACCTCGGGCTATAATCGAAGGGCATGCATTTATATATGCATCCATACACACACCTCAGACTATTACCTGACGGAAATACCTGATTTAAACACCTTGAGTTATAAGTCGAGGCTAGATAATACAATAGCACACATGTATAAAAGTTTCAGTATAGTTTCAGAGTTTCATTGTTCACCCTGAGTGGCACAAATGTTATCCGAGTATCAGGTTGCTTCTTATGCCATATTTTATAGCTTATTCTTTCATATAGCTATTAATTCTTCACATACCAGTACATTTCATTCATACTGACGCCCTTTTCTTATGTCGATGTTGTATTTCATGTTGCAGGTTTTGGTAAAGGTATAGATAGACCTCCCCAATAGGATTATGTTAAGTTTAGCTGTAGATTGGTAAGCTTCGCTTCTTCCAAAGCTATCGAGTCAGAGGTTTTGAGTTAAGTTATGTATATATGTACAATTGATGGGTAGGTTAGATCCATGTCCTAACTATATGATAGTTGCACTTCCTAGAGGCTTGTAGATTTGCATGTTTGGTCAGTTGTTTTGTATGGCCTTGTCGGCCTGGATGTTGGTCAGTTGGTCTGTACGATGACCTTGCAATTTTTGTATATATACATATATCTATTTTGGGTTTGTTTACCCTACTTATTGAGTTATCGTGCTATGTTTCCAACTTGCGGCCTTGCTGGCCCTGTATGTATATTGGTTAAACCTACATACTTATCATGATATTTATGGCCTTGTTGGCCCCAGTTTCCATATGTTCAGGTGTTATGTTTAAGTGTGGTACGCTCGGGCCAGGGAGGCACTAGGTGCCGGCCACACCCCCTAGTTTGGGGTGTGACAAACTTGGTATTAGAGCAGGCTAGTCTTAGGGGGTATACAATCCATGTCTAGCAGAGTCTTATTTATGAGTGTGTTGTGCACCACACTTATAAGCGAGAGGTTGTCGGGCATCTAGGGATGGTTTCCGTTGTTCCACCTCATAGATCGTGTGATAAAGCTGAGTCGTATGGATTTAAGTCTAATTCTTGCTTTGTCCATTTACTAGAAAGACTACAACTATTCGACAAGCCAGCGTAGATAGGGGCGAATGTTCTAGTAATGCCTCGTCTGGCCATGAGGAGAGAGTTGAGGCACAGGGTGAGTCCCATTCTCATGCATTAGTTACTCCACCTCCATTGGAGGAGATCAGAAGGGATACAGTACCCCCAACTCCTCATGGCACAGTTCAATCAGTCCCTTAGACTACAGTGCCTCCAGCTCCACAGACTACAGTTCCCCCAGCAACTCAGGATACAATTCCTCCACCCGAGCTTACAAATCAAGGTGTTGTAGGTGAAGTACATTTGTTGACTCAGATCGTAGCTACATATCAACATCAGATTAGAGCCTCTACAAGTGTGGTATCTTCTGATAGTGCGAGTAGTTCCTGGGTCCTAGAGTTTATTGACCTTAGACCCCGCTAGTGTTTACAGATTCTCATCCAGATGAGGACTTGTAGGATTATATTGATCAAATGGAGCGAGTATTGAGAGTTATACATGATTCTGATACTAAGGCAGTAGAGTTGGCATATTTTAGGCTACGAAATATGGCCATTATGTGGTATGAGGCTTGGGAGCAATCTAGAGGTACAGATGCACCTTCAGCTTTGTGGGAGGAGTTTTCAGATGCTTTCCTTGACCACTACTTTCCATTGGAGGTGTAGGATGCTAAGATGGAGTAGTTCTTGACCCTCAACCAGAGGGGCAGGAGTGTTAGGGAGTACAGTCTCTAGTTTGACTCATTGGCTAGATATGCTCCGAATATTATAAACACAATGAGGGCCAGAGTTTATAGATTTATAGCATGTCTTGACCTCTCTCTAATCGGGGACTGTACTATAGCTTCCTTGAATAAGGATATGGATATTTCCAGGATATAGACATATGCTCAGAAAGTAGAAGATCGTAAGCGCCAGTTGAGGGTTGATAGATATACTAAGAGAGAGTTGAGCAAGACAGTTAGATCTGTTGGGTCTTTCGGAGAGGCACATGGTGGTTCCAGACCACGATATCCTAGGTATCCATCTCGATCTATTAGTAGTGCTCCACCTCAGTTTCAGAAGCCTAGATATGATAGATATGCATAGTCCAGACCAGTTCAGAGTTTGAGGGCTTCAAGTTATCAGATACAGGATAGCGAGAGTCAGATGAGACCTCTGTTACCATCTTGTGGTCAGTGTGGTAGGCCACATTCGGGGTAGTTTTGTCAGGGTTATGATGCATGTTATGGATGTAGACAGTCCGGTCAATTTATATGCCAATGTTCGAGTAGAGGCAGATGTGGTATGGCTCAGCTGATAGGGTCGACAACAACTTCTTCATTGAGTGTACGTCCACCAGCTAATGGACCACAAACTTTAGCAGGTAGAGGTAGAGGCAAAGATGGAGAATCCAGTTCAAGCAGTTGTCAGAATCGCATATATGCTTTAGCGGATCGACATGACTTGGAGTTATCCCCGGATGTTGTTACATGTATACTATCAGTCTTCACTTATGATGTATATGCATTAATAGATCTTAGCTCCATATTACCCTATGTTACACCATTCATTGCTAGCAAGTTCAGATTAGAGCCAGAGTTATTATCTAGGCCGCATGAGGTATCTACGCTAGTTGGCGAAATTATTATGGCTAGACGAGTCTATTGAGATTGTACGGTGATAATTTATAGTCGCCATACCTCGACTGATCTATTTGAGTTGCCAATGGTTTATTATAGGCATGGATTAGCTGGCTTCATGTTATGCCAATGTTGTATGCTGGTCCAAGACTGTTAAATTTCAGTTCCCATGAGAGTCGATCCTAAAATGGAAGGGCAATTCAGTTACGCCTAAGGGAAGGTTTATTTCCTACCTTAAGGTGTGGAAGATGGTTTCAAAAGGTTATATTTATCACCTAGTGCGGGTCAGAGATGCGGATGTTGGATCCCCGACCCTTCAGTCTGTTCCTGTAGTGAATGAATTTCTGAATGTTTTCCCAGATGAGCGTCTAGGTCTTCCTCCTAAAAGGGAGATTGATTTTTCTATATATGTGCTTCAGACACTCAGCCAATATCTATCCCTCCATATATAATGGCTCCTGCTGAGCTGAAAGAGTTAAAATATTAGTTGAAAGATCTGTTGGAGAAGGGCTTCATTAGACCTAGTATATCATTGTGGGGTGCGCCGATTTTATTTGTTCGCAAGAAAGACGGTACTTTGAGAATGTGTATTGATTATTGACAGCTACACAAAGTTACAATCAAGAATATGTACCCACTTCCGAGAATCGATGATCTATTTGATCAACTTCAGGGCGCCAAATATTACTCGAAGATTTATTTGAGATCCGGGTATCACCAGTTGAGAGTAAAGGAGAAAGATACACCCAAGACAGCCTTCAGGACCAGGTATGGTCACTTTGAGTTTCTTGTGATGTCTTTTGGACTTACTAATACACTAGCAACTTTTATGGACTTAATGAATCGAGTCTTCAAGCCATTTTTAGATGTTTTTGTTATTGTGTTCATTGATGATATTCTGGTATACTCACGTACTGAGGCAGATCATACGAATCATTTATGAGCAGTGTTACAGACACTCCAGAACCAAAAGTTGTATGCCAAGTTCTCCAAGTGTGAGTTTTGGCTGAATTCAATTGCTTTTATAGGCTATATAGTCTCTTCAAAGGGTATCAAGGTGGATAGTCAGAAGATTGAGGCTGTCAAGAATTGGCCGAGGTCGACTTCTCCTACTGAGGTACATAGCTTCTTAGGCTTAGCGGTTATTATCAGAGATTTGTGGAGGGCTTTTATTCTATCTCTGCACCCATGACAACGCTTACGCACAAGGCGACTAAGTTTCAGTGGTCAGATGCGTGTGAAGAGAGTTTTCAAGAGTTAAAAGATAGCTTGACATCAACACCTATCTTGGCATTTCCAGAAGGTATAAAGGGTTATGTTGTTTATTGTGATGCCTCCAGAGTTGGCCTAGGCTATGTTCTGATGCATCACATCAAGGTTATTGCATATGCTTCGAGAAAGTTGAGAAAGTACAAGCAGAATTATTCTACTCATGATCTTAAGTTGGCAGCTGTTATATTTGCCTTGAAGATATGGCATCATTACTTATATAGAGTTCATGTGGACCTATTCACTGATCATAAGAGCTTACAATATATATTCAGAAAGAAAGATTTTAATCTGAGGTAGAGAAGATGTATTGAGTTACTAAAGAACTATGATGTCGACATTCTATACCATCTTGGCAAGGCAAATGTTGTAGCTGATTCCTTGAGCCGTAAGTCCATAAGAAGTCTAAGTCATATTGAAGCTGGCAAGATAGAGATGATTAGAGACTTGTGTCGATTAGCCAGCTTGAATGTATGGCTACTTGATACAGATGATGATGGTGCGGTAGTTCAGAATACTGCCAAGTTATCCTTGGTAGCAGAGATAAAGGCATATCAGTTTGACAATCCAGAGTTAGTCAGATTGAGAGAGAGAATTCCTCTACAAAAGAAGCCAGTATTTGAGATTACATGTGATAATGTATTTAGATATTGGGATCAGTTGTGTGTACCTGATGTCGAAGGGCTCTAAAAGCGGATTATAGTAGAGATCCACCAATCCAGGTATTCTATTCATCCTGGTTCAACTAAGATGTATCATGATCTTCAATAGATCTACATATGGAATGATATAAACAGAAACATTGCAGAGTTTGTAGCTTAATGTCCAAATTGCCAACAAGTTAATATTGAGCATCAGAAGCCTGGGCTTAATACAAAACATAGAGATTCTAATGTGGAAACTGGAGATGATCAATATGGATTTCATTGTCAGTTTGCCTCGTTCCTATCAGAAGTTTGACTCTATTTGGGTCATTGTTGATAAACTTACAAAGTCGGTGCATTTCCTACCAGTTAGGACTACTTATTCGGCTAAATATTATGCCAAGTTGTACATAAAAGATATAGTTTGACATCATGGAGTTCCAGTTTCTATAATATCCGACAGAGGTGCCCAGTTCACAACTAAATTTTAGATGTCCTTCCAGAGAGGTTTGGGCACTCAAGTGAGCCTTATCATATATTTCCATCTGCAAACAGACGGTCAGGCCAAACGTACTATTTAGACGCTCAAAGATATGTTATGAGCTTGTGTATTGGATTTCAAGGGTAGTTGGAATGATCATTTGCCACTTATTGAGTTTGCTTATAATAATAGTTATCATTCCAGCATTAAGATAGCTCCGTATGAAGCCTTGTATGGGCGAAAGTGTAGGTCTCTGATTGGTTGGTTTGAGGTGAGCAAAGATGAATTGCTAGGCCCCGACTTGGTACAACAAGCGGTAGAGAAAGTGAAGTTTATTCAGGAGCAATTATTGACTGCCCAAAGTTGGCTGAAATCTTATTTAGATATTCAGTGTCGAGATTTAGAGTTTTCCACTAATGATTGGGTATTCTTGAAGGTATGACATATGAAAGGCATGATGAGATTTGGTAAGAAGGACAAACTTAGCCCTAGATACGTCAGACATATAAGATTATTCAGAGAATCGGCTAGGTGGCATACGAGCTTGAGTTACCTATATAGTTAGAGGCAATCCATCCAATAATCCATGTGTCAATGTTGCAGAAATGCATAGGAGATCTTTCCCCTATTACTCCTATAAAGGATATTCATATCACATAGGACCTATCTTATGAAGAGGTCCCAGTTGCTATTCTAGATCACAAAGTCTGGAAGTTGCAGACTAAAGATATAGCTTCCTTTAAAGTATTGTAGAGGAACAAGAATGTGGAAGAGCTGACTTGGGAAGTTGATGAAGATATGAAGTCTAGATATCCTCATAGGTTCCAGATTTCAGGTTTATATTGATAACTCGTACGATACAATTTCCTTATTCCTACCCTAAAATAGTGAGCTTACCTTATATACCTTGTATAGGTAATAATTATAACAAAGGTGCAATAGACGCAACCCAGATTACGAGTACATACAGTTGAGGTGATTTATGACTCACTTTATAAATCTCTTGATAGATAGACGGTCATGTGAGGCCAATATGATACTATATGTTATATTGTGTATCCATGTATGGCTCTTGTTGTGTTTTCTGGCTACGTGGCAAGTTTTGGATAGTCCTATTTATAGAGAAAATTCTGCCAAATTTTTTAGAAATCTCAAGAGTTAGAATCCTCATAAATGTCACCCCAACATTTGAGGATGAATGTTCTTAAGGGGGGAAGGATGTTACACCCCGTAGGTTTACGTCAAATCGTGTCGTTGATAAATCTAAGTGTTTACAGGATATATGTAACATCCCGTATTTTCTTTCAATAAATTTATGACCAAGTTGCGGTTGAATGCACTAAAACGCTAGAAGAGAGATTTTGGGCGAATAAAAATAAGCTTCTTGCTTACCTGAAACGAACTCCTTGCTTACCCGTCCTACTTGCTTGAGCTACTTAACACATGTTTTAATTATTAAATGAGGATGAGACACGTGTTTAATTGGGATAAAGATCAGCAAGTAGAACTCTAATTAAGCCAGTAGGTGCATCACCTACTTGCTTAATGAAAGGCCACAATTAAGTCTCCAAAAGGCAAGGGTGAGGTGGCCAAAAGAGATCCCTTATAGGGGCTGATTAAGCTCATTCTCACTATCATTTTTTCAGATCATAATAAATGGGAGAACCCACGAAATTCTCTCTACAAAATCTAAGTGATTTCAAGGGTTTCAAATGATTCTAGTGCTGAAAACCCAAAATACTTGCTAGTTTCTCTTCCTCTTTCTTCTAGCTGCGTCAGAGGTTATTTCTAGGTGAATAGAGCCTAAGTTTTGGCTGGTTCTAATTAGTTCAAGGTGAGTTATAATCTTCCCCTTCCTTGTCTAAGCCTCTACGAGTTGTAGCTCGATTGTAAAGACTAGAACTTATAAGTTTCGAACGAGTTAACATGCTAATTGTTGTTGAGCCATTGTTGGGTTGTTGTGAGCGAATTTGTAAGTTGAATTAATGGATAGTTTACATGAGAAGGGACTTAATTAGGTATGGTTGGTTGTGTTTCTTGACTTGAAAGAAAAGAGAAGTCGGAAATGTGTTTTAGTAATTCGAAAAATCACTTTTAAGTTGTTGTAATTCTGTGGATGTTATAAGGTCATTTTTATAACGTGTTGCTGCTGGAAATCAGTAAGAGTAGCTTAAGTATGTAGTGGTTTCTATTATGTTGTAGTTGAATGCCGTAACGTGTGGACTGATTTGAGACGTTTGTGCGTATGAACTGTTTTGGAGTGTTCTTGAACTTTATGCGGCTACATGTTGATGGGATGACTAGATATGTTATTGTTGTTGCTGTTTTAATTGTTGTGGATGTTTTTTCGAATTGGGAGGAAGTGAACGTTATAGGGGAGGTGCTGCCCAATTTTCTAAAAATGAGTTACTAGCTTAGTAACACATTTTAAGCTCTTATGTAGCTTAACCATAGTTTTAATGTCTTAATGTAGGTTAAAGTATGTCAGGCAGTATATATATATATATCGAGTTGTTGATTAAGAGACAAAGGTATGTAAGGCTATCGCTTTCTTCTTAAAGCATGAATTCAAAATGAAAATCATTTTCCAAATGAATTGTCAAAAGAACTATTCAAAGACACATGTTGTTTGTCCCTTGTCGAGAGAACTTTCTCGTATTATTATCATGTTCTATATCACTTAGTTGTTAGCTATATATCTGAGTTTCATATACCTCCAAAAGGAGCGTTTCAAAGAGTTAATCATCGAGTAAACTAAGAGTCGTTCCAAAGTAAAGTTAAAGAGTATATAAGTTTCAAAGGGCCCAAAAGTGTCATTTCGACTATGGTGTGTTATGAACACCACCGGCCTCTTGACGGTGGGCAGTTATACATACATATATAATACACACCACTGAAATAATATTGGTGGGCAGTTATTTATACGAATACACACCCCGAGCTATAATCGGATGGCAAACATTTATATATGCATCCGTACACACACCTCAAACTATTACCTGAGGGAAATACCTGATTTAAACACCTCGAGTTATAAGTTGAGGGCAGATTATATAATAGCACACATGTATAGAAGTTTCAGTGTAGTTTCTGAGTTTCATTGTTCGCCCTGAGTGGCACACAGGTTATCAGAGTATCAGGTTGCTTCTTATGCCCTGTTTTACAGCTTATGCTTTCATATTGCTATTCATGATTCACATACCAGTACATTTCATTTGTATTGACGCCCTTTTTGTTTGTCGATGCTCCATTTCATGCTGCAGGTTCAAATAGAGGTGTAGATAGACTTCTCTAGTAGGAGCCTGTTAAGTTCAACTGTAGATTGGTATGCTTCGCTTCTTTCGAAGCTACCGAGTCAGAGGGTTTGAGCTGATTTATGTATATATGTACAGTTGATGGGTAGGTCGGGGCCCTGTCCCTACCATATGATATTTACACTTCTTAGAGGCTTGTATATTTGTATGTTTGGTCAATTGTTTTGTATTACCTTGTCGGTCTGGATGTTGGTCAGTTGGTCTGTACGATGACCTTGTTGGTCATATATATATATATACATATATCTGTTTTGGGTTTGTTTACTCTACTTGTTGAGATGTCTAGACGATGTGCAATGTTTTCATGTTGTGTCCTTGTCGGCCCTGTATGTATGTTGGTTACACCTCCATACTTATCATAATTTTTATGACCTTGTCAGCCTTAGTTTCCATATGTTCAGGTGTTGTATGTAATTGTGGTACGCTTGGGCTAATGAGGCATTGGGTGTCGGCCACATCCCCTAGTTTGGGGTGTGATAGTGCATCTACTGGATAGAAAGGTATACATGGACACCGAGTTATCCCCGGAGCTCAGGCTTAAATTAATTAAATCTAATTCTAATTACTTTGCCTGGTCCCACTTAGACGTGACAGGTATTTCGCTAGAGGTTATGACTCATAAATTAAGTTTGGACTCGAGTTTCCCTCCGATAAAGCAAAAAAAGAGGTCAATCGCTGATTACAAACATAAGTTTGTCAAGGGGGAGATAACAAAGCTTTTAAATATAGGTTCCATCTGGGAGGTAGAATATCCGGATTGGTTAGCATACGTAGTTGTCGTACATAAAAAAGGAAATAAATTGAAAATGTGCATAGCTTTTATAGACTTAAATAAAGCATGTCCATAAGATTATTTTCTTTTGTGGCACATCGATCGAATGATTGATGCTACGACGGAGCATGAGATGCTAAGTTTTCTCGACGCTTACTCTGGGTACAACCAAATCAAGATGAATCCATAGGATCAAGAGAAAATCTCTTTTATAACTAGATACGAGACTTATTGCTATAATGTAATGTCATTTGATTTAAAAAATACCGGAACAACTTATCAACACCTAGTTAATCGCATGTTCGAGGACCAAATAGGTAACACAATAGATTTTTTATTGATGATATGTTAGTTAATTCTCTGGAAGCAGAGGGCCATTTAAAGAATTTGCAGGCAACATTTGACATACTCCGAAAGTACAACATGAAGCTGAATCAGGAGAAATGCGCTTTTGGAGTTGGTTCAGGCAAATACCTAGGTTTCTTGGTCTCAAACCGAGGAATAGAAATCAATCTGGATAATATCAAAGCTATTGAGGAAATTCCGGAGGTACTTAAAGATGTGAAGGCGGTGCAAAGTCTCACCGGAAGGCTGGCCACCTTGATTAGATTCATCTCTCGATCTCCGAAGAAAAGTCATAGGTTCTTCTCTTTGTTAAAGAAGAAGAATGAGATCGAGTGGACTCCAGAATATCAACAAGCTTTGAGAGACTTGAAGAAATACTTATCTAGTCCACCACTATTGCACAAACCGAAGGCAGATGAGCAACTGTTCTTGTACCTGGCAGTATCTGAAGTTGCCGTGAGTGCAATTTTGGTTCACGAAGATAAAAGTACACAATTTTCTATTTATTATGTGAGTAGAACATTAGCCAGTGTAGAGACCAGGTATCTTCACTTAGAAAAATTAGTATTAGCATTAATAACGGCTGCTAGAAAATTGAGACTGTACTTCCAATGTCATCCTTTATATGTAGTAACAACTTATCCGCTAAAAATGTAATGCGTAAACCAGAACTATTCGGTAGGTTGGCCAAATGGGTAGTAGAAATTAGTGGGTACGATACAGAGTATAAACCAAGAACAACTATAAAGTCTCAGGTTATAGCAGACTTCGTAGCGGATTTTACACCTGGAATGATTCCAGAGGTGGAAAGGGAACTTATAATTACATCGGGAATAACTCCGGGTATCTGGACCTTATACACGGATAGAGCCTCGAATGTGAAATGGTCCGGACTCGGGATAGTACTTAAGACACCTCCGGGGGACGTCATTAGGCAGTCAATAAGAACTGTGAAATTGACTAACAATGAAGTCGGGTATGAGGCTATGATTGTAAGTCTGGAATTGGCAAGGAGTTTGGGAGCGGAAGTAATCGAAGAAAAATGTGACTCACTTCTGGTTGTTAATCAAGTGAATGGTGTGTTCAAAGTAAAAGAGGAAAGAATGCAAAAGTACTTAGAAAAAATGCAAGTGTTGCTGCATCAGTTCAAAGAATGGACCATGAAACATGTTTATCAGGAGAAAAACAATGAGGCAGATGCGTTGGCGAATTTGGGATCATCCGTGGAAGCCGAGGAGTTTAATTCTGAAATAGTTGTGCAATTACTAAACTCTGCGATTGATGGTTGCCATGCCGAAGTGAATACCACAAGCATGACTTGGGATTGGCGCAATAAGTACATTAATTACCTTCGGGATGGAAAATTTCCCATAGATCCAAAGGAATCAAGGGCACTTCATACTAAGGCAACTCTATTTTACTTGGATGATGGCTAGTTTTACCGTAGGTCTTTTTATGGTCCTTTAGCGAGATGTTATGGACCCGGGGAAACAGATTATGTGATGTGTGAGGTCCACGAGGGGACTTGTGGAAATCATTCTGGAGTAGAATTGTTGGTCCAAAAACTTATTAGGGTCGGGTACTATTGGTCTCAAATGGAGGAAGACACAAAAAACTTCATCCGAAAATGTGATGAATGCCAAAGGCATGCACAGATGATTCATCAACCGGCAGAACTGATGCATCCGGTTTTATCACCATAGCCATTCATGAAATGGGGAATGGATATTATGGGGCCACTCTCATAGGCACCCGGAAAGGTACACTTTATTTTATTTATGACTGATTATTTTCTAAGTGGGTTGAAGCGAAGGCCTTTAAAAATTTTAGAGAGAAGGAAGTCATTGATTTCATTTGGAGTCATATCGTTTGCCGATTTGGCATACCGACAGAGATTACTTGCAATAATGGATGCCAGTTCGTTGGAAAGAAAGTAAATGACTTTCTTGAACGATTGAAAATCAAGAAAATATTATCGACTCCGTATCATCTGAGTACGAATGGGCAAGTGAAGTCAATAAATAAAATGATCATTCAGAACCTGAGGAAAAGGTTAAAATATTCAAAAGGCAAGTGGAGAGAAATTTTACCAGAGGTGTTGTGGGTATACAGAACAATGCCAAAATCTAGCACTGGGAAACTCCATTTTCTTTGGTTTACAGTGCGAAAGCACTAATTCTGGTAGAAGTAGGCAATCCGAGCTTAAGGTTCAATCTTGCAACCGAAGAATCAAACAATGAAGCTATGGTCGTCAATCTTGACTTAACGGATGAAACAGTGAGTAAGCATTGCTACGGTTGATGGCTCAAAAGTAAAGAATGGGAAGATACTACAATAGGCGGACTAATATTAGTCACTTTCATGTAGGGGACTTGGTTCTATAAAAAGTAACCCTCAACACCAAAAATCACAACGAAAGGAAATTGGGCCTGAACTGGGAATGTTTCTACAAGCTGTTAGGAATAACTGACAAAGGCTCATACCAATTGGAAGCTGAAAATGGTCAAAAATTGCCAAACAACTGGAACATTGCACACTTGAAGCGATATTACTGCTAAGGTATGTGTTTGGTTAATTATTTGAACTTTATTTATTTCAATATGTCTAACTCTTGCATGAAGAAAGTCAAAGTCATCACTCAAAGACCGAACATAGTTAGAATTAGGTATGCAAACACGTGTTGCACTCTTTTTCCCTTAGCAAGATTTTTATCTCGAAAAGGGTTTTTCCGGTAAGATTTTTAATGAGGCAACAATGTAAAGCGTGTTACTAACTAGTTGAAAATCAGGCAAGAACACTGGGAACTTGGGACTGCCTAGTAGTGAAGAGCAAATAGTGTTTGAATTCTCATACTTTGAATACAAACACTAGGAAAGATTGTCATACCCTCGGTAAAGAAGTTTAGAATGAAGATATAATGAATCTTGCCCAATTATTTGACCGAAACTAAATTTGAATAAATTACTCTTTATCCGAAGATTTACCTCGAGAGTCATGTGCTTGTCTCTGGACAGTTGATAAGTAATGTTCTAAGGGCATGCTTCTAAGTCACCTGATCAAATGAATATAGTTTATTCTTAAAGACACTTGAATTGTCTAAAAGTTTAAAAAAATGAAGTTCCAACATTCATGCTCGAAATGAATAAGAGGTGTCTTATTCATAAGCATAAAAATAAGGTCCTTATATTTAGTCATAAATGACCCAAAACCGGAAGGAATTGCCCGGTATGAAGCAAACTAAAGTAAAATTTTGTATTCAAAAATTGTTTAAGTTATTTTAAGACCGGAAGAACTTTCATCCGGCTCGATACAAACTAAGTGATGGTTTGTTTAAATAAAACTCAGAAATCATAGGCAATTAGCCCGAATTGGGTTAAAGGTTATTTTAGCTAAGTTATTGAAAATAATAAAATAATAAAGGATGATGAAAGATAGAAAATTATGATTCAGACAAAAATGATGTTCATTAATAGACAAGGCCGAAAAATGGCCAGAACAAAAGATGCAAAATAAAAAAATATGCAAAGGCATGTAAGCCTAAAGTTCAGTCGGACTCGAATTCGGAGTCTTTAGGGTCATCCTCGGAACTATCACCATTCATCTTATGGTAGGATCTGAGCTCGATGTCTTTTGCCTCAGCAATTTGATTATCAAGATCCGAGATTCCATCTCGAGCTTGCTCCAAAGTGTACCTCCGGACATTCCAAGTTATATGATTGGTCCTAAGAACTGTCCGGGCTTTCTCAACCTCCACATTGGCTAGAGCTTGGTCTCTTTTGGCCAAGGCTTGATTGTGTTGGGCCAAAAAATTGGCATTCCTTTTGTTAGAGGCCTCATGCTCACTTCTCAGCCTTTCGATGGTTTGGGCTTATTGGTTGGATTGATCCTGAGCCACCTTCAGTGCATCTTGTTCATTATCCCTCTCTGCATCCATCACATCAAGCTTGATGTCAAGGAGATCGAGTTCAGCATTAAGAAAATCTTCCTTCTATGCTTGATAGTGCCGAACTTCTTCTTGTTCTCCAAGCTCTTGGGTGAGGACTTGGACGTCATGGTAGAGATTTTCATTCTCCTCATCCAAGAATTTGTTTTCCTTATTAACAAGTTCAAGGTCATTCATAGCCCAGAGATAGTCACATTTAACCAGGTCCAATTCAACTCGGACGATGGGCAAGTCACCGACTTGCTGCAACTGAGATTCTCTCTGTTCAAAGACCCCTTTGAGATACCAGATTTCTTTGTCTTAGGCGTCTAACTGCCCCCTGAGGTCATCATTCTCCTTCATACATCGGATAAAGCCTTCACTAACCAGAACCGATGACTGCAAAAATAGAAGCCGAACTAAAGTTAGAAATAACAAAGACAAATGTAAATGTAAACAGGTAAGGGAAATGCATAGCCGGTTCGATGCATGCATGCCCTCGTGAAAGAGGCATTGCCATGCGACATTTTTCATTGTCTTCCTATCGGAATCTGATATTAGGGGCCTCAAGTAACTGGTGACCCAACTGGCCGAGACAAGAAGTTTATACCGTCGGGGAAGGAAAGAGTGACATTTCTTACTCTCCGCGGATCCACACTCTAGGCCAGGAAGATACTCATGAGTTTGGACCGGGAGCTGGCGTGATTCTTTGGAGTTCGGGTGAATTTGGTAAGTTTTGGGGGAATGACTAAATAGGTGAACCCATAGGTGTTCCCTTGCGGTGCTTGGTTTTAAGAGGTTCCAGCTTAATTGAAGAAGCAGTCAAAATCTTCTTACCCAAAACATTAGGCCGGTTGTGTTGATGGATGAGGAATTGAAGTTTATGATTTCTTAGCCAATGACTCCTCATCCGTGGCTTCATCGTCATCCTCGATAATAATGAGAACTGGCTCGACGACCGATGGTGTGGTGGCAGAAGTTGGTGCAGCATTGGATAACGGCACAACAACTTCGGTAGATATATCTTTTACCGTAGTCGTGGTAGTCTATCTCACCCAAGCATCATCTAGGGATATATCGGTGTTTTGGCCCCCGAAAGGAGCACCAGGGTTTGAGGTTCTTTTTCTCTTTGAATTGACCGAGGGAGACTTAAGAGGATTTGGATTTGGTGGATTTCTTTTTTCTTCGATACTTCGCCGATGCGGTGAGCTTCTACGCCCGGGTCGAGTACCGTATTGGGAATAGTTGGAGCAGCTGAAGGATTGGTCCTTGAGGTCGAAGTACCCTTCGGTAAACCTGGGAGTTCAAAAAACGAAGAGTGAGATTATGTACAAGGTAATTAGCACAGCCAAAAAGGAAGTTAGATAAGGTTATGCTCTCTTTCAATGTTCGTTGTTTATGCGGGGAGGTGCTGATGATTTTCTCGACCCGTGTGTAGAGAGTATCCACGTGAGTCGGGATCCAATGGATGGTTGGAATGGTAGAAAATAAGTAAAAAAACATAAGGCAAGTCATCAAAATTAAAAGAAAAGGAAAGAGTTTTGATACTTACGGTGCATGTTCCATTCCTTCAGGAAAGTCATGTACCTAACCAAGATAATTTCAGTGGTAGGAACCATAACAAAATATTCCATCCAACCTCGGTCTCGTTTTCATCAATGCTGGAGAGGATGGGGAATTTGTCTTGTTTTGAGAGCTGAACGATCCCACCTCGAAAGAATCTTGGGATGTATGAGTAGATCAAATGGTCCAAAGTAAAAACTTGTTGACCAGACTAGCCAGGAATTGGAAGCAGATTACGACCACCTAATAGATGGGTCGATTTGTGCAAGGCACAAATTGTAAGTCCTGCACATCTCGAGGATCACATTGTCAAATGGAGGGACGAGCTTGAAGGTGAAAGGGTAGGTGTATTTATGGGAATACCCGAACCTGAAGGTGGTAATATCTTTATTCAGGATGGGTACAATAATGTCAGAGAGGTCGGTCCAACCGCAGTCATTTCGGACTGATAGAGGACGACCAATTTTTAGCTTTCTCTCCTCTGTTGAATTTCTTAGAGGCAGTCTGAATGGCGAATTCACTATAAAGGTAAAAATAGGAAGGGAGCATATCGAAGGCTCTAGCTCAACGACAACTTGAGCCTTAGAAGATTCACCTGCGTTGGTGGCGTCGTCGGTGGCCGGCAAAGGTGAAGGAGCCGAAAAAGAGTTTCTTGAAGAAGAACAGGTGGTTTGGGCCATCGTAATAAAGATATAAAGCTTTGAAGATATGAAGTTTTGGAGGTTTGAAGTTTTAAAGATATAAAGGTTTGAATGAGATATGAAGATTTGAAGGTTGAACGTTCGAAGGATTAAAGGAGAAGGAAAAATTTGTGAAAGAAAAAAAGGGTTTTATAGGAGCGTAATCATCGTTATGAAATATTTTGGTTCGTGAACTGAAACAGCAGTCCAATCAGAAGGTGACACGTCTCCGAAGTTACAGAGTGATAAGACGTGAGTCAGATCATAGTGAAGGGGAAATGTTTCATTTACCCGCCTATTTAGGAGTAATTTGAAAAGAATCTTGCAAGAGAAGACACCGAAGAAATCATTTTCACTTCCCATCACTTCGGTAAACTTTGATCCGAGAAGTTTGGGGACTATCTGTATACGGTGAAAACCGGCACGACAAGTGGCATGGTTTGGATATGGAAATTGAAGGAAGAAAAAATGTTTTGCACTGGATGCGAGTTGCACCAGGGGTGAGTCCGGGTATCCAAGCAAGATCGGATAGCGACCGAACCAGGTGACACCGGATGGAGGACCGAAAGAGTTCAGCGCATACCCATTCCGGCTATGGCGCCAACCTTTACTCTTTGTTTATTAAGTGGCTATTATTTCTCATTTCATGACATTTAATTAGGAAATGATTTCTCGGGCATAAATGCCTTGCATTGATAGCTATAAAATGAGCTTAACCTTCATGTTGGAAGGGCATCTCATTCTCATTATTCATACTTGCACGATTTACTTTCAACGATAATATCTATTAAGCTCTCATTTTTTGCTCAGACCCGAAGCAAATCAGCTAAGGATCGGACCAAACTCATTGGATATTTCAATCAAGACCACATCATTTTCAGGCTAACTTTCTTGATTATTATTTTCATTTATTTACTTGTTGTCAATTATTTGTTACTCTTTACTGTAAATCCATCCACGTATCTTTAAAACCACTTACAAATTCAATTGTACCTTTTTTGGGTAAACATGTCGATTATAATTTAGGTTTCTTTAACCCTTTTGTAAATATTCAATTGCTTTCTTAAGTTATAAATTTAGTGGTAAACACGTGTGATACTGGCTAGGTAATATCTTGCAAATTTCTAATTTAATGAATCCGAAATGTCTTAAAGAATAAACAATTCTTCTCCCGAGAACTGTGTAATATATGCAACAACTCAGATGACATAATGATTAAAGATAATTCATGATTTAAATTGATGGCCCAATCTTTAAATTATCTCCTCCTGAATATTATTAAATTATGTTAAAGCCATTTTTAAGGATTTGTCATTATCCTCTAATATTAGTGTATCTTTAGCACGAAAAGCCATCAAGACAGTTACCTTTTTTTCTTTTATTACGGGGATTGATTGTTATGTGTGTGGGATACAACAATTGCAGGGAACGGGAAGTAAGAAAATATTACAATTGCTAGAAAGGATAAACTAAATATTACAATAAAACTGGAAATCAAGAATGAAACAAACTCCTTGTGTGATTTGTTGAGTCGAGTGATGGCACTCTGTCTTTAAGACAAGATTGCCCCGTATATCTCCTTTTACGTTGTCGGGCAATAGTCTCCCAAAATACAACATCAACTTAACAATTGAGCAAAGAAAACTCAAGTGTTACTCTTGAAGAACTTTGAGTATAGTAAACTTGCTAGAGAGAAAGAAGAAGATGTTAGAAAATTCTATAAATATTTCTAAGTGTAGTGTTCAACAATTGAGCCAAAGGCCTCAATTTATAGTGTAAGAAGATGACCCCTCAACTAGCCAACTAGTGGCCTTCAATAGCCAATGTAATGACACTTATTGAGGGGTTTCATTCAGCCAAATAATGGTTGAATTCATGTGTCAAGTAATGGAGATTCAATGCTCCAAAACCAGCCCAAAGGTCAGAACTTTCCAACTTCCCATCGCAACATTCTGCCTCCGAAGCGCCGCGGCTCTGTGAATTACTGTCGCGGCTCCGACGGTGTTGCTCCGCAGCCCTTCGCGGCGATTTTCGACTCATTTCATCTTACACTTCTTCCTTAGTTTACCAACGTGGAATCCTTTGTCATTTGGCCAATAACCGTCCATCATTCTATATCTCAAACGTTTCACTTACGTACCAATATCTCTTTCACTAATGAAATTTGTGATACGTGGCACTACGTGTGCACGTGTGTGGAAATGATGTTTCCGACGTACGGGGCCCCAATTGTTCGAGTCATAAATAATGGGATAAAGTTAATTCCACATTAGTAAATTTCCAACAATCCCCTCTTGAAAGAGATTTTTGCGCACTCACATGGTGCCTTTTTCCAGCAATCTTTCAGCGGACTGATATTGCATCATGAGAGGTAGCTTCAGCTTTGAACCTTTGGTAGTTGAATACCATCGGACTTACTTACTGTGCGGTGAATGTGATGTCTTGAACCGTCAGTGTTTAGTGTAAGTCAAGTCAATGGTACCAACACAACAACTTCTCTTACTCTATTCTTCATAATGTTTTGTCTGTTGTGGCCGTGGAAATTTCTTGGATTCTTAAGTGCGTTCAATTGAGGCGACCTGTCCTCGCACTTAAATAGGTGGTCTCCTATAAGGTATCATGTTATACCACAATTTACAAGTGTTAGAAACCATTAAAAGTTTTTCCAAACCTAACCTCAACAGGTGAGGATCATTAAAGGTTTTGGAAACTTAACCTTTACCCACACTGCAAATAGCACTTATAGTATATCGCGGGAACGGCTTTGGATTTGGTATTTCTTTACAGAAATCACTATCCGAAGTGCTCATGCTTCCACCGAAGCGCTCAACTAAACCTTTACAGCTTAGTTTTCCCATTGAACCTAATTCCTGGGATCTCCAGTCAGTAAGGTTGGGTTACCACTGTATTGGTCCTTACACATTGGGTTTTAAGCCCATTCCCCTAGACAGGCAGAACATCTGATCTTTGGGTAAGCCATTTGTCAGTGGTCCGTTATATTATCCTTTGATTGTATGTAATCAATGAATATTATACCCGTGGTGATCATTTGCATAACGGTCTTATGTCTCCGTCAAATATGACGAGACTTGACATTGTACATAAAACTCCGTGCCCTTCCTAGAGCCGACTGACTGTCGCAGTGGATCATTACAGAAGGTACGGGTTTGTCCCAACAAGGAACATCCTCTAATAAGTCGTGAAGCCACTCAGCTTCTTCTCCTGCTTTGTCTAAAGCGATAAACTCCGATATTATCGTGGATCGGGCGATACAATTTTGCTTAAAGGATTTCCAAGACACAGCCCCACCACCAATTGTAAATACATACCCACTGGTGGACTTGGTGTTCTCTATATCAGATATCCAGTTTGCATCACCCCTCTAGTATAGCTGGATATCTCGAATACTGTAACCTGTAAGTTAGCGTGTATTTCAGGTATTGTAGTACCCGATTCAACGCCTTTCAATGATCATTACTCGGATTACGGGTAAACCTAGCCAACTTGTTGACTGCATAAGCAATACATGTCGGGTGCAGTTTGTTATGTACATCAAAACTCCCAATCACCTATGCATATTGCTTCTGGCATACGGGTGCACCATGATTTTTATCAAGCTTTTGATTCCTATCCATTGGTGACTTCATAGGTGAACTGTCAAACATCTCAAATTTTCTCAACACATCATCGATGTAGTGAGACTGAGATAAGACCAGTCAGCCAGACGTCTTAGAGATCTTTATCCCTAAAATGACATTTGTGATACCCATATCCTTCATGTCGAAGCATTGTTTCAACATGTTCTTAGTCTCTAGAATCAAGTTAGGACCGCTCCCTGTGATCAACATGCCATCTACGTATAGGCATATCATGACGAACGAGTCAGAATTACCTTTCATGTAGACACATTTGTCACACTCATTAATGGAGAAATCCTTCGATAGTAGAGTACTATCAAATTTTTCGTGTCATTGCTTCGGGCTTGTTTTAGCCTGTACAGAGATTTGACAGGCCGATAGACTTTCTTCTCTTGCCCTGGAACCACATACCCCTCGGGTTGTTCTATATAAATTTCTTCTTCCAAATCACTATTTAGGAAGGCTGTCTTGACATCCATTTGATGTATCTCAAGGTCACACAATGCTGCGATCGCAATGAATACCTATATGGACGTCATCCGAGACACCGGGGAGTACGTGTCAAAATAGTCAAGGTCTTCTTTCTGTCGATAGCCCTTGACTACCAACCTGGCATTGTACTTATCTATAGACCCATCTGATTTATACTTCCGTTTGAGTATCCATTTACAACCCAACAGTTTATTTCCAAGAGGAAGATCAACCAACTCTCAAGTATGGTTATGCAGGATGGAGTCTATTTCACTCTTAATAGCTTCTTTCTAGAGCGGTGCCTCTAGAGTTGAAAATGCTTCAGCAATTGTCCTTGGTTCGTGATCAACCATATAAGCTACAAAGTCAGGACCGAAGGATATATCTTTCCTGGCACTTTTACTTTGCCTTGGTTCCATCACTGGAGTCTCCAAGTTTTGAGAATCTGGAACACTAGTTTTCGGATATTCATCCACTTCGAAGTCCACTAGATCTGAACCATCTAGATCTGGGCAGTCAGTGACTCCTGGTTCCTGAGAGCTTTGTTCATAACTTCGTTTGCGAAAGGTTATGTCTTTTTCCTTTCTAGGAAAAGTATCCTCAAAGAATTGAGCATTCCTTGATTCCATGATTGTACCCCCGTGGATTTCTGGAATATCTGACTTATGCACTAAGAAGCGATAAGCACTACTGTTATTTTCATATCCGATAAAAATGAAATCTATAGTCTTAGGCCTAACCTTGACCTGCTTTGTCTTTGGCACTTCGACCTTTGCCAAACAATCATATACCTTTAAATATTTATAGGTGGGTTTCTTTCATTTACATGATTCATATGGAGTTTTTCCCTTACCCTTATGTGGGACTCTGTTAAGAATCGTATTAGCGGTAAGGACGGCTTCTCCCCACATGTTTTGGGGAAGACCGGAGTTGATGAGCAAGTCATTCATCATTTCCTTCAATGTACGATTCTTGCATTTCGCAACACCGTTTGACTGAGGTGAGTATGGAGTTGTCGTTTGATGAACAATGCCCGATTTGGCAAAATATTCCTCAAACGGCGCTATGTATTCTCCCCCTCTATCGCTACGAATGGATTTAATCTGCATGCTAAGTTGGTTTTCAACTTCTACTTTGTAACGTCGGAACGCTTCAAAGGCTTCATCTTTACTTTTCAACAAGTAAAGGTAACAATACCTTGTGCTATCATCATTCTCACAAAGTACTTGTTCCCTCCCCTCGGTCTTGAGCTTACGGCAGTCCTTGATCATGTGACCAGGTTTCTCACAATGGTGACAGTTTCCTTTGAACTTCTCTGTCGCTTGGGTCTTGCCGTCTTTCTGGAACTTGCTCTTCTTGCTTGGGTTCCCTTTGGCCTCAGCCAGATTTACCTTTGCCTCAGCGGGTTGTTTCCCCCTAGGAAAGGCCTTCTTATTATCTTCCTAAATATGGAGTTTGATAATAAGTTCTTCAAAGGTCATCTCATTTGTCTTGAGTTTTAAGTAACTCATAAATTCCATGAGAGAGGTAACGTTTCAATCAGTGATGCAACCAAAAATTGCTCATTTGGTTTCATACCTTCCAAATCCAGGTGATGTAGAATCATTTGGAATTCCTGAACTTGGGACATCACTGTTTTACTATCCACCATTTGAAATTTTAGGAATTTCCCAACGATGAATTTCTTTGTACCAGTATTTTGTGCATTGTACTTGTTCTGTAGCTTCTCCCATAACTCTTTGGCGGTGCCTGTGGTGCAATACACCGTGTAGAGTGGGTCTGACAGGCAGTTTAAAATATAGTTCTTACACATGAAATCACTATGACTCCATGCATCAAGAACCATCTTTATGGCATTAATGACATGGATACCTTGGCCCCCTTCACCCGTTTCAGTAAGCGAAGGGTCTATTTCATCTCCAGCTTGTGGAGGATCTTCTGTTAGGAAATGAGTCATTCCCATAACAGTCAGATAAAATAGCATCTTCTGCTGTCATCCCTTGAAGTTGGAGCCCATGAACTTTTCTGGGCGTTCATGATGGAATCCAGCGGGTGGAGGAACAGTAACGTTCCCTTGAGCAGCAGGAAAGGCGTTGGATGAGCCTTGAGCAGTAGTGAAGGCATTAGGTGTGCCTTGAGCAGCAGTGGGGAAGGTAGAGGGGTTCCCTTGAGTAGCAGCATCATCAGAATCAGAAGATAATTATTCTCTTCCAGTCATCTTTCTAAGTACTTACAACAAAACTTGCCTTAAAATTGTGGGATATAATAATTGCAGGGAACGGGAAGTAAGTAAATATTACAATTGCTAGAAATGATGAACTAAAGATTACAAGAAAACTGGAAATCAAGAATGAAACAAACTCCTTGTGTGATTTGCTGAGTCGAGTGATGGCACTCTGTCTTTAAGACAAGATTATCCAGTATATCTCATTTTATGTTGTCGGCCAATAGTCTCCCAAGATACAACAGCAACTTAACAATTGAGCAAAGAAAACTCAAGTGTTACTCTTGAAGAACTTTGAGTGTAGTAAACTTGCGAGAGGAAGAAGAAGATGTTAGAAAACTCTGTAAATATTTCTAAGTGTAGTGTTCAACAATTGAGCCAAAGGCCTCAATTTATAGTGTAAGGAGATGATCCCTCAACTAACCAACTAATGGCCTTCAATAGCTAATGTAATGACACTTATTGAGGGGTTTCATTCAGCCAAATAATGGCTGAATTCATATGCCAAGTAATGGAGATTCAATGCTCCAAAACCATCCCAAAGGTCAGAACTTTCCAACTTCCCGTCGCAGCATTGTGCCTCCGAAGCGCCGCGGCTCCGACGGTGTTGCACCGCGGCCCTTTGCGGCTCCGCGGTGATTTCCGACTCGTTTTATCTTACACTCCGTACACTTCTTCCTTTGTTTACCTATGTGGAATCCTTTGTCATTTGGCCAATAACCGTCCATCATTCTATGTCTCAAACGTTTCACTTACGTACCAATATCTAGTTCACTAATAAAATTTGCGATATTTGGCACTACGTGTGCACATGTGTGGAAATGATGTTTTCAACGTGCGAGGCCCTAATTGTTCGAGTCATAAATAATGGGATAAACTTAATTCCACATTAGTAAATTTCCAACAATGTGTTTGTCTTGATTCTCTTATTATAATTGGATTATTATTATTTTTAGAAAGGACAACAAAAAAATCTTGCGAGGAAAAAGTTTTGTACTTCAAAGAATTGAGGCTCTAATTCTTCGATTTTGGGACTTAAATGCCCTAAAAATTAACAAAGTGAACAAAAATACCCCCAAAAAAGTGTGACAAAACTACCTTTTGCGCATGAATTTTCTGCGCAAAAGGATTCAACTGTAACGGCCCGGTTAAGTTCTTTTGTGCAGGAATTTCATGTGCAAAAAGAGGTATTATAACCCTAGTCAGCCTTCTCCATTTCATCTTCACTCTTCACCTTTTCCATTTTTCACTCTTTTACCATACTTTAGCCCCGAAAATCATGTCTCAAAGCTCCGAAATGTCAAACTTTGCTATGGAATTTGATGTTTGTGGTTCCGATTATTATGGTAAGCTTAGAACATCAAGGACTCAAGATAATCCGGGTTGTTTTTGGCGTTATAAAGTACCCGATATAAGTGTTTTACAAGTTTTTAGGGTTTAGAGTTTTTCCACATTATATACATATTTTACTTTCAAAAACTGATTTTCTTATTATATTTATAGGATATGGATGGTTGAAAATATTATCAATGGGAAGATGAAATTCCCGTGGATAAAATGGTAACGACGAAGTTTAAAGTACCTCATGTTGATAGAGATATCGCGACTTCACGTATCACTCGAGACATCGTGAAATTTGACTTGTCAACTTATGGAAGCTCAAGATAAAATTAGTCGAAAATAGATGACTCAATAGTTTATCTTTAACTTGCTCTCTTTCAAGGTGTATATCATGTGTGATCGTAGGTCGATCATTTTCAAGTTCGCATGCATAATTCCAAAATCAAATAACTACTAAGAGAGCAGCATACGAAGCTAAAGAGCTTACTTGTCCCAATGTTTGCCTAATATCTTGATTATTCTGATTAGTCATTTATCATAAAATTAAGTGAGATGCATTAACTAATTAAACTACGTATACGCAAAAATAATTATGAATAAAAAATTATGATCGACATTACTAAGATTCTTAATTGTTCCAATAAGACAAACTTTGGGTATTACCAATATTATGTTGTCTTTTTACTTTTCCAATAATACCACCTTGTCGGCTGGAAAACCCATCGTCCCTAAACCTCTTCTCTAAAAATCAAGAATTCCTAAAACTCAATTAACTTTTTTTATTATCATTGAGGTGTACTGTTACCACAGTACCTAAACCTCTTCTCTATTAAAATAAAACACTTTTTTTTTCTTGTTTCAATACTAGTAGACATGCATAACATAGAGGTTGTATTCAAAAGCAAACATCCACTCACTTCTACACATTTTTTCTACGGCAGAGATTACTAGTAAGATACAATTCCAAAGTCATGGTTTAACAGAAGTATGGGAAAGCAAAACAAATAAATAAAACATTCTAGGCAGAAAAATATGGAGATTTTTGTTGGATTCAAAACACATAAGTAAGGCACAGCGAAAGTTTAAAATTTTGTTTCTTACTTATCCCAATAACTTTTCTGGTATGGTTATACAACAATCAAACATGTAACATAAAGCATAATACTTACAGGTTATAGTATCCGGAGTCTTTATCTACTGCACACGCTGTTGCCCTTCCGATTGCAAGCTCCAAGCTTCAATGTAATTCTCTTTTCGGAAAGCTAGGAAATCCGGCAGAGGTTCGAGAGAGTTTAATTTTAAGTCTCTAAGGCTTAGAATGATAATCTGAAATTGGTGTGTGAATAATGAAAAGAATTCCACTATTTATAGTTGAAAAATAGGTCAAAACTGGATTAAGGTTTGACCTTGGGTCTGGCCCAAAATTCGAGGCAGAGGCGTCGCGGCCCTAGGGTATGGGTGTCGCGGCGCTCGATGAATTTCTGCACTATCTCGATTTATTTCCCGCGCATTCTTAATTAAATCCAAAATCCAATTTTGACTTAATTAAAATAATCATTATTCATTTAAATGTCTTGATTATAAATCGAACATTTTAATTACTCTCTCAATACATCCTTAGATCAAAAGGACAATCGACATAGTGTGACCCTACAGGCCTTCTCATATCGATATTAATCAAATTAAGGTCTACGTGGAACTCGTAGACGGCGCCGCAAGACGAACTCAATATGTGAAATACGTTTACGCGAATCCAGCAAACTTAACCTTTATGTGGTAAGATAAAATCCTTTCATTCACGACACACCCGATCAAGCTTAGGATTTGTCAAGTGTCTATCAAAATGGCTTAATCATTGTATCACATCTATATTAGTTGACAACTAGACCATATTCTAAATATGTCTATTGCGTTGGCCAACGACTTAGTCAACTTAATATCACTGAGAATCCGAGTGTTCTCTCGAATATACATTCGAGGTATGAATTCTAATCTTGGCTCAACTACCACCTTTAATCCACATCGTAATGTACCCAATCCAAGCGTATCTCAACTTATAAGGAATTTAAGCTTAGGACGGGATCAAAGTACATTACTTTGCAGACAAGGTGCGTATTGATCTCAAGTCTAAGGACTTCTATCTCCCACACGCTGATCATACTTTAGACAAGTATAACAAACAGTACATCCGCAGGGTATACCAATACTTCCAAAGTATCCATGTGTCAATCACGAGTAGCCATTACTCGTAGCAGGTGAGACATACTACATCCTCTAAGGATGTGATGCAGACCACATGTCGACTTATCACATATCATCGATATCCCATTCTCGATGATCATTAGTCGAGGCTATTTAAGAGTTACGTTATAATATTAATATCTCAAACTATTAATAACATTGTAACCTCCAGGGATGCATATTATAGAATATTACAAACAATCAATTAATAATTCAATAATTGCAAATGCCAAAATATTAATCTCCATTAATAATAATACGAATGTGTATAATGTACATTTGTCCTAATACAGATTGTCTCTAGGACATAAATATACTTTCAATCTCCCACTTGGCCTAGAGCCAATCTCCAACATATCTAATGCCCATATTCTCAAAATGACCATTATGCTTGACTAAGCTTAATGGTTTAGTGAATGGGTCAGCTAAATTATCGTATGTGGGAACATAGTCTAATCTAATCTATTTAGTTTCCACCATCTCCTTAAGTATGTGGTACTTCCTTGGTACATGTTTGTTTTTGTTGGTTGATCTTGGTTCCTTAGCTTGCGAAATCACACCAGTGTTGTCACAATAAACTGTTATTGGACAAGTGGCACTTGGAACAACCCCTAGTTCCTTCAGGAACTCAGATATTGTGACAGCTTCCTATCCAGCAATGTACTCAGCTTTTGTTGTCGAATCAGCAATTGTAGCGTGTTTGGAACTTTTCCAGCTTACTGCTCCACCAATGAAAATGAATGTGTACCCTGATTTAGATTTGTAGTCATCAACATCTGTCTGGAAGCTAGCATCAGTGTACCCAGTAGCATCTGGCATTTATTCTCCACTATAGACTAAGAAGTAATCTTTAGTTCGTCTAAGATACTTAATAATACTCTTGACAGCCTTCCAGTGTTCTTCCCCAGGATTCTGCTGGAACTTGCAAGTCATACTAAGTGCAAAGGTCACATCTGTCCTAGTACAGGTCATGACATACATGATCGATCCTATAGCCGAAGCATATGGGATCTTTTTCATGCGTTCAAGTTCTATAGAATTAGAAGGATTATCCTTCTTAGATAACTTGATGCCTTGTCCCATAGGTAGACCACATTTCTTGGAATTTTCCATATAAAAACGTCTAAGCACTTTGTCTTTGTAGACTAACTGTGGCAACCCCAATAATCTGTTAGGTCTATCTCTATAGATCCTAATCCCCAAAATGTAGCAGGCTTCACCTAAATCCTTCATCATGAAGGTACTGGACAACCACTCTTTGACTGACTGCAGGAGAGTCTTATTGTCTCCCATTATTAATATGTCATCTATATATATGATAATGAAGGCAATACTCTCATCCTTACGTTTACTATAAACACATGGATCTTCTTTGCTTCTGACGAAATCAAATGACTTGATAGCCTTGTCGAAAAAAATGTTCCAACTCCTCGAGGCTTGCTTTAGCCCATAAATGAACTTTTGTAGCTTGCATACAGCATTTGGTTTGGACTCAGTTGAAACACCCTTAGGTTGTTTCATAAACACCTCCAAGTAGATTACCATTGAGGAAAGCAGTTTTAACGTCCATCTGCCAAATGTCATAGTCATAATATGCAGCTATTGCAAGAAAAATCCGAATGGACTTAATCTTAGCAACAGGTGAAAATGTTTCATCATAATCGACCCCAGGCCGTTGATTATAACCTTTAGCCACCAGTCTTGCTTTATAAGTCTGTGTCTTGCCATATGCATCAATCTTCTTCTTGAAGACCCATTTGCATCATATGGGTCTAACCCCTGTTGGCAAATCAACCAAGTTCCAAACTTGATTTACGTACATCGAGTCCATCTCAGATTTCATGACTTCTTGCAATCTCTGCTAATCAATGTCCAACATAGCTTCGCTGTAGGTTGTAGGTTCATCGTCATCAGGAATATCTATCTCATTGTGTGTTTCAACAAGGAGATTAAGTCTTTCAGGCGGGCAATGAGTCCTAGTGGTCCTACGGAGTTGATTATTCTATGTTTCAGTGTTTGTTGCATTCTGATTGTGAGAAGGTCTTTGTGTGTTGGACAATCCATCACCTTGAGAGCTTTCAGGAATGTCATTTTTAAGTATTTCCTTAATGGATTGATGTACAACCATTTTATAATCTTCCATTGGTTGTGTATGAGAGCCTTGCATTTCTGCACTATCTCTCACAGCACTTTCACTGACTGAAGGGAGTACTCTAAGTACCCAATCTTCACCAGATACTCCCACTGAATCCTTGTTTAGATCATTCAACAAGGGTTCAACTTCTGTGTTATCTTGGGTTCTTGAATTTTTTCAAGTTCTATCTTTGTGCAACTATGTTCCATGTAGACATATTCTTCTTCAAGGAAAGTTGTGTTCCTGGAAACAATGACCTTGTGTTCTCCGGGAAGATAGAAGTAGTATCCCTTAGTTTCCTTTGGATACCCCACGAAGTAACATTTCTCACTTTTGGATTCCAACTTGTCAGTGAGCATCTTCTTAACATATGCACGGCACCCCCAATGTCTCATATGTTTAAGAGCTGGCTTTTTGCCACACCATATCTCATAGGGCGTCTTTTCTACTAACTTGGAAGGAACCTTGTTCAGAATATATATAGAGATTTGTATAGCATGTCCCCAAAGGTATGTCGGTAGAGCTGAGATCATGGATCGAACCATATCTAATAAGGTTCGGTTTCTCCTTTCGATAACACCATTCATCTGTGGTGTTCCAGGAGGTGTCCATTCTGACTGGACTACATATAGCTTTAAGTAATCTAGAAACTCCTTGCTCAAGTATTCACTTCATCGATCCGATCGAAGGGTCTTGATACTTGTTGCAAGTTGCTTCTCTACTTCCGACTTGTACTCCTTGAACTTCTCAAAAGCCTCGGATTTGTGTCTCATAAGATACACATACCCATACCTTGTGAAGTCGTCAGTAAAAGTGATGAAGTATGGGAAGCCTCTTTTAGCTTGAGTCGAGAATGGACCAACTCAAACACCTCCTTGGCTCGCACACCTTTCTCAGAAAGTGGTTTATTGGTCATCTTTCCTCTCAAGCAAGATTCGCAGTTACCATAAGACTCCAAGTCAAATGGTTCGAGGTAGTCTAACTTCTTCAACCTTGCTATCATTGATTCGTTGATATGACCAAGTCTGCAGTGCCATAGGTAGGTAGAGTTTCTATTACTTATTTTGGCTCGTTTATTTTGTACATTAAATATCTCTCGACTACAGTTTAGTAAATATAAGCCATCCACAAAAGGAGCAGTTTCATATATAATATTATCAAAAGACAATACTTGACTGCCATTATAAATGTACGAGGAAAACCCCTACATGTCCAACACTGGGATAGAAATGATATTCCTCGTTAACGATGGTACATAAAAGCAAGCATTCAACACTAAATAATAGTCGGAAGGTAAATTTAATCTATAAGTCCCTACGCGCTCAGCATCTACTCGTGCTCCGTTTCCAACGCGTAGGTCTACCTCCCTTGGTCCAACCTTCCTGCTATCAGTTAGCCCCTGCACATTTGTACAGATGTGTGAGCCACAAGCGGTATCCAATACCCAGGAATGAGAGTTATTTATAGACATATTTATTTCAATGACGTACATACCTTGTCCACCAAAGGAAGGAGCACCTGGTGCTTTTCCTCCTCCTGGTGTCGTGCAGACCTTTTTCCAATGCCCCTTCCTATGGCAGTTGAGGCATTCATCCTTAGCTGTGTTCACCTTCTTCTTTACACCTCCATTGGGCTTCATAGCTGAGGGCGCAGCGACTGCTTTTCCCTTCTTCTTCTGCCATTCATTGCCTTTCGGCTTAGGTCGGCTAGAAGAGCTCACCATGAGCACAGCTTTGCCTCTAGAAGTGGAAGACTCAAAGGTCTTGAGCATGTTGTACAGCTCCGGTAGAGTTGTCTTCGTTCCATTCATATTGAAATTCACTATGAAGTTCTCAAAGGAACGAGGGAGAGAGTTCAGGATGAGGGTGGTAGCGACATTCTTTTCAAGCTTCGTTCCAATTGAAGCAAGCCTCTCTATCAGCCCTATCATCTTCAACACGTGCTGCAAGACCTGGTCCCCTTCATTGAGCTTACAGTTAAAGAGTTCTATTAGCAACTCATATTCCATAGTCTGGGATTGAGAGTCATAGAGAGTCTTCAAGTGTTCGAGCATCTCATTGGGTCTCATGTTGTCTCTGAAGTTCCATGGACATGGAAGACAACATTACACATTGCGCTGAAGTGGCATCATCTAGATGTTTCTGGTAAGCATCCTTATCAAAAGAGGCATATTCAGTAGAGTCTGTCGCATGGACTGTTGGAAACACCGTGTCGAACACGTATTCTATTTTCTCTTGTCTCAGTACTATTCGTAAATCCATTAGCCAGTCAAGGTAGTTCGGTCCAGTAAGTTTATTCATCTCAATCAACATTTTCAACGATAAGCTCGACATCTTTAATAATCTGAATAATTAGATAGACCGGAAATGAAACTCAAAATCTATTTCCTATTATACACATTCATTTAGGCTAATCAACAAGCCTTTTTTTTAATTAGTTCCCACTATTTTAACATACTTCTACGACCCCATGATAGAATACAGACCTATTTTAATTGAGGTCATAATGGGCCAAGATCCAAGCATATGCTATCTCCGCGTATGCTTTGGCTGATAACTTCAATAACACATCCTTGGTAGGTTCTAAACCAATTGCAAAACTTATTTGCAACTCTTGGCTGATCAAATATTACATTTATTCTTGCGTCCTTAGATTAGTCCGACACTTTGGCGCCAAGATTTGTCTAAGAAAGTCAACCCCATTACACGACTGCGTTTATGTATCTAAGCAAATTTGGCCTTTGTGAGCAAACACTTTGGTGTAAATACCCACAAAAGTTTATCATTTACTTTTACATTAAAATACATCTATGAAAGAGTTTGGGTCCTCGTAGACTTGGAGCAAATGCTTTGGCATAAATATTCGTATCGCCGAAAAGGATTTTGCACTCAAACAATTATAATGGACGACGCATTTTAATATAGACTTGTACATGTTGTATTCATAAGCAAACATCCACTCACTTCTACATATTTTTTCTACGGAAGATATTACTAGTAAGATACAATTCCAAAGTCATGGTTTAACAGAAGTATGGGAAAGCAAAACAAATAAATAAAACATTCTACGCAGAAAAATAAAACAAGAAAGTGCATAAAAGCAGAATACAAATAAGAACATGCAACTTTGAACAATTGCAGAACAATAAGAAGTTTTAAAAAGATGGTTATGAAGAAAAAGAAGTACTTGTAACTTTGAAACATTAGAAAAAAACTTAGCAAAAAGCAGAGTATAAAGTTAGAAGAAGGAAGTAGACGTAAGGAGCAATACAACAAAGCTAAAACGTAGAAGGAGATAGAAGAAGGAAGAAGACGTAGGGAGCAGATAAACCATACCTAGAAAGAGACACAGGAGGAACGTAGATGTAGGGTATGATATTTTGGTGGGGTTAAATAATATAGGGTAAACGGTAAAATAGGATTATGAAATATTAGGTAAGGGCATAATTGAAAAGAGAAATTAGGTAACAATGGGATAATACCAAATCGGTTGTTCATAAAATGGGGCTTTTCATTGTTACATAAGAACGGAATTTAACAATACGATATAATACATTTTAAGTAACAATCAAAACAAACATTGTATTTATGATATTGACACAATATAATACAATGGGTAACAACGTTCTAAACATAGTGTTAGTATTCATTACTTTGAGATAAAGGATAATGCACTTGTTTATAAAAATTATTTGATAATGATCTTTATATATATAGAGGGAGAGGTGGTAAATGAAAAGATCTAAATATATCACTATATGGTTTCAATCGTGTTAGTCAGATCAAATCATTTTCTCAATATAGAAAATCGTCAATGGGACGAGCATATTGTAGACAAAAGGTAACAACGAGGCCTCTCCTTTGATCCGATGGATAAACATAAGACAGATATAAAACACATTGCAAAATGAAAGACAAATTTGAACCTTTTCTGTTTCATTCTTTAAAATTATGAATTATATATTCAAATTCAAGTCTTTTCAATTTTGAATTTAGTATTGTTTTGGATAGAGGATAATACAATGTATTATCCTATATCCTAGAATATATTGTGTATATAATTCGCTTAAAGTCATCGTTTACTTTAACTACCATAATTACATATGTACATGATCATTAATAATATCAAAAGAATATACTGTGTATATTCTATCACACCCCCGCAGTCATAGTGGGCGGTTGTCGTACGCTGAGACTGTCCCTAAAATCTTTAAACAAAACTAAGGGAAGACCCTTAGTAAATATGTCAGCAATTTGATAACGTGAGGGGACATGCAAGACACGTACTCGTCCACGAGCTACCTTTTCGGAACAAAGTGAATATCCATCTCGATATGTTTAGTGTATTGATGTTGGAAAGGATTCCCCGAGATATATATCGCACTAACATTATCATAGTAGACCAATGTAACTTTCCGAATAGAAAATGAAGCTCTAAGAGGAGGTTACGCAACCAACATGATTCAGACACCACATTGACAACCCCCAATATTCAGCCTCTGCGCTGGAGCGCGATAATAACTCAAAGACCCCAAGTCTTTTATAGAAAATTCGGAGCTGGGAAGGGATATGATAGACTTGTACAGTTTGTCAGGGGAAGCAGTCAATATAATATCATCCACATATAACATAATATATGCCATAGAATTATCGTGACGGTAGATTAACAGATAATGATCAGACATGATGTGAGAAAACTCAAGAGTAGACATATAATCTGCAAACCTTTTGTACCAGGCCTGAGGATCCTGTTTTAGCCCATACAAAGAGTTGTCCCTGAAACCCAAGAGTTGATGCATGTATACAGTTTCCTTGAGTTCGTCGTGTAAGAACGCATTTTTCACGTCCAGCTGATAAATGGGTCATGCTTAGAAGAGAGCTAAACTGAGAACAATGCGAATAGTTGTCAAATTGACCATCTGACTAAATGTCTCTCCACAATCCACACCAACCTGTTGAGTTTTGTCATCACCTACAAGACGGGCATTATGCCTCTCAAAACAACCATCAGATTTTTCATTATGAGTAAAAATACACATAGAACGAATCACATTGATACTAGGCGGATGTGGAACCAACTCCCACGTCTTATTCTCAATAAGAGCATTATATTCATCATCCATGACCATTTTCTAATTTGGGTCACGAAGGGCAGACACGGGGTTATGTGGTATGGGTGATTTAGTGCTAGTAGAGTTGAGATTAAATTGTCATTTTGGTCTAAAAATACTCAGTTGGCTATGGGTAATGGGCCCTTAACTCGAAATAGAAGTGGGTTGGACCTGGGTCGATGTAGTGATGTCGGTGTAGTGATGTCGGCATCGATCCGGGTTGGGAGAATGGATCTTGGGCCTTACTCAACCGTAAAAGCTAGTTTAAAGTGAGGAGGATTGCGCAAGCCATATAAGAAGATCAAGGACCACGTATCTCACCGATATGAGAGAACTATGTAGGTTAAAAGTGTAACAGAAAGGTTAATCAAAAAGCTGAGTCGAGAGATGACTCTCTTTCTTTAAGACAAAATTGCCTCGTATAGAAGCTTTTACGATATTGGACAATAGTCTCCCAAGATAAAATAGCAACAACCAACAATACAAAGCTAGTAAGGTTGATTTCGGCGAAGAAAAAAAATATTGAACAGATTGCAAATAGATGAGAGGATTTTCTGGTTTTGTTTTTTTCCCCTATGTTTGAACTGAACAATAATGTTCAATTTATAGGTGAAGAAGAGGGTGGATTCTGATTGTTGAAGTCAGATCCGTTGGCTGGCACCGTTTGGATAAGATAGAGTCGTTGCAGCGTTTCCAAAATCTTTAAGGACCAAAATGTAAATAAGAAATATTTCAGGGACCAAAAGAGAATTTTAGAAGAAAACCTACAGACCCGACCAGGCGGACGACGGCAGCGCACGTGGGGATTAGCCCCGAACTCAAGCTCACCTAGGTCCTCCCCCTTCTTAAAACTTGGGTCACCCTTTGGGGCCCAAACCGTCACTCAAAACTATAGTTAATATAGTCCTCAATCCTTCCATATTCAATCGATGTGGGAGTTCTATTATTTGGCCAAACCAATCCATCTATTTGTGTCTCCTTGCTTTATGCATCAATATCTCTTTCATTCCTCAACGAAATTTGACGATACTTGCCACTAATATCATCTACTCATTTAGTATATTAGGCATGTGCAAAGAAACGATGTTTCCGTTATGCGGGGCTCATATGTTTAAGTCATTAAAGATGAGAACAAATCAATCCCATATAGTTAAATTTTCAACAATCCCCTCTTGAAAGAGATTTGGTGCACATAAGGTGCCAAAGTTTAGCAATCTTTCAGCGAAAAGATATTATTTCAGGAGAGGTAGTTTTTGGCTTTGAACCTTCCTTAGTTGATTACCATCAGATTTACTTACTGTACGGTGAACGTGATGTCTTGAACCATCAGTGTTTAGTGTAAACCAAGACAATGATATCAACACAATAACTCCCCTTATTCATTTCTTCTTATAGTTTTATTCGTTGTGTCCATGGACAACTCTTGGATTCTTAAGTTCGTACATTTGAAGCGGCCTGTCTTCTCACATAAATAGGTGATCTCCTATAGGGTATCCTGCTATACCCCACTCGCAAGTTTTAGGAATCACTAAAAGTTTTAGAAACTTATCATTTACCATTTATGCAGGTAGCACTTAATGTCTATCGCGGGAACAACCTTGGAATTATATTTCTTTAAAGAATAATAATCTGAAGTGCTTTTACTTCAAGTGAAGCGCTAAAACTGAACCTCTATAGTTTAGTTTTCCCATTAAACCAAAATTCTTGGGATCTCCGGTCAGTAAGGTTGGGTTACAACCATAAAGATTCTTATTGTTTGGGTTTTAAGCCCATTCCCCTAGACAAGCAGAATATTTGATCTTAGGATAGGCCTTTAGTTAATGGATTCGCTATGTTATCCTTTGATTTGACGTAATCAATAGAAATGACACTCGTAGTTATCAAATGCCTAACGATCTTATGTCTCCGATGAATATGTCTTGACTTTTCATTGTACATACTATTATGTGCCCTTCCTAAAGCTGATTGGCTGTCACAGTGAATCATTATCGAATGTATGGTTTTATCCCAATAAGGGATATCCTCTAAGAAGTCGTGAATCCATTCTGTTTCTTCTCCTGCTTTATCCAAAGCAATAAACTCTGATTCCATCGTAGATCAGGCGATGCATGTTTTCTTAGAGGACTTCCAAGACACAGCCCCACCACCAATTGTAAAAACATACCCACTGGTGGATTTGATGTTCTTTATGTCCGATATCCAGTTTGTATTACTGTATCCTTCCAATACGGCTGGATATCTAGAATAATGTAATTCGTAAGTCAACGAATATTTTAGATATCGTAGTATCTGATTTAACGCCTTCCAATGATCAATTCCAGGATTATGAGTAAACCTAGCCAACTTATTGACCGGATACGCGATATCGGATCGGGTGCAGTTTGTAATGTATATTAAACTACCAATGGCATGCGCATATCACTCTTGGGAAACGGGTTCACTACGATTCTTATCAATTCTATGATTAATATCCATTGGTGACTTCATAGGGGGACTGTCAAATACATCAAATTTCCTCAAAACATCTTCAATGTAATGAGATTAAGATAAGACCAGCTCGTCAGAAGTCTTAGAATTCTTAATTCCTAATATTACATCTGAAATACCCATATATTTCATGTCGAAACATTGTTTCAACATATTCTTGGTTTCCAGGATCAAGTTTAGACTACTTCCGGTGATGAACATGTCATCTACGTAAATGCATATAATGACAAATGAGTCAGAGTTCCCTTTGATATAGATACATTTATCACATTCATTTAGCAGAAACCTTTTGATAATAAAGTATTATCAAACTTTTCATGCCATTATTTCGAGGCTTGTTTGAGTCCGTACAGAGACTTAACAAGTCGACATACTTTCTTTTCTTGTCCTGGAACCACATACCACTCGGGTTGTTCCATGTATATTTCCTCATCCAACTCTCCGTTTAGGAAGGATGTCTTAACATCCATTTGATGTATCTCAAGATCACGCAAAGCTGCAATGGCTATGAATACCCTTAGACACAGGGAAGTATGTGTCAAAGTAATCGAGGCCTTTCTTTTATATATAGCATTTGACTACTAATCTGGCCTTATACTTGTCAATAGTTCCATTTGCTTTGTACTTTCTTTTGAGTATCCACTTACAATCCAAAGGTTTGTTTTCCGGGGGAAGATCAACTATTTCCCAAGTATGGTTTTACATGATGGAAACTATTTCGCTTTCTATAGCTTCTTTCCAAAGCGGAGCTTCTGTAGTTGACAATGCTTCCTTAATTGTACTCGGTTCATTTTCAACCATATAGGTTAGAAAATCTGGACCAAATGTTTTATCCTTTTTGGCCCTTTTTCTCCGTCTTGGTTCAACCTCTGGAACCCCTACGTTCTGTAGGTCTGGAACATTATGTTCCGGATAGTCACTAACTTTTGAGTCCTGTAGATCTGGAACGTCTAGTTTCAGATAATCGGAAACTCCCGGTCTTGTTGATTTGAGCATTTTGTTCATAACTTCGTTTACGCGAAATTATTTTTTTCCTTTCGAGGAAAAATCTGTTCAAAGAATTCAGCATTCCATGATCATACTCTCGTGGATATCAGGTATCTCCGACTTATACACTAAGAAGCGATAAGCACTACTGTTATTTGCATATCCGATAAATATGCAATCTGCAGTCTTAGGTCCAATTTTGACCTGTTTTGGTTTAGGTACTTCGACATTTGCCAAACAGCCTCACACTTTCAAATATTTGTAAGTGAGTTTCTTTCCTTTCCATGATTCATATGGAATTTAATCCTTACGCTTATGCGAAACTATATTGAGAATTTTATTAGCGGTAAGAATCGTTTCGCCCCACATGTTTTGGGCTAAACCAGAATTGATAAGTAAAACATTTATCATTTTCTTCAACGTACGGTTTTTGCACTCGGTAATACCGTTAGACTGAGGCGAGTAAGGAGCGATCGTTTTATGAACAATATCGAATTGAGCACAGTATTCTTCAAACAGTGCTACGTATTCTCCCCTCTATCACTACGAATTGCCTTAATCCGTAGATTTAGTTAATTTTCAACTTCTGCTTTGTAACGTTTAAATGCTTCAAACGCTTCATCTTTACTTTTCAATAAGTAAACATAACAATATCTTATACTATCATCAATGAAAGTCACAAAGTACTTGTTCCCCCCTCTAGTTTGCACAAACTTTAAATCGCATATGTCGGTGTGAATAAGTTCTAGAGGAGCAGTGTTTCTTTCGACTGAATGGAAAGATGATTTGGTTAATTTTGCATCTACGCACACCTGGAATTTATGTTGAGTGTTTATTCAAAGGAAGGCAACAATTCCAACTTTACTAACTTTTGAATGGATTTGTAGTTAACGTGTCCTAATCTATGATGCCATAAATTAGAGGATTCAAGCAAGTAGGTAGAAGTCTTTATTTACTTAGATGAACGGATTACAGACATAGTATTCACTTTGAAGAGGTCGTCACAAGCGAAGCCCCTTCCTACAAATATACCATTCTTAGTTATTACAAATTTGTTGGACTCAAAAACTAGTCCAAAGCCAGCCTTGACCAACAGTGGCCCTGAAACCAAGTTCTTGCGGATGTCAGGGACGTGCATCACTTCCTTTAGAGTAAGCTCTTTGCCTAAAGTCATTTTGAGGACAACATTTCCAACCCCTTGCACTTCAGAGGTAGCGTCATTGCCCATGAACAATATTTTGCCCATGATTGGGGCGTAAGAAGATAATGCACTCTTGTCAGAACAGATGTGACGGGTTGCACTTGTGTCTATCCATCATTGCCTTAGATTCTCCACCAGATTTGCCTCTAGCACTACATCTGAGAAATCCACAATTATGTCGTCAAGGTTCGAAGGACCACTCTCGTCTTGTACATTGTTAGCCTTGGTCTTGCCTTTGTTCTTGGCCTTTTCCTTCTGCTCTCACTTCAGTTTGCGTCACTTTTTTATCACATAGCCATGCTTTCCACAGTGATGGTTGTTTCATTTTAACCTCTCCATCGGTTGGCTTTTGCAGTCTCCCTGGAACTTGCGCTTTTTGTTAGCATTTCCCTTCGAATCAACCAGATTCACTTTTGCCTCCATTGGCTGCTTTCCCTTAGATATATCCCTTTTAGTGTCTTCCTGTATTTGCAATTTGATGATAAGGTCTTCAAACCCCATTTTTTGTCTTTAGTTTGAGATAACTCATGAACTCGTTCCATGAGGGAGGCAATTTCTCAATCAAAGACGCAACCAAAAACTGTTCATTTGGCTTCATTCCTTCCAAATCCAGATGATGAAGAATCATTTGAAACTCCTGGATTTGGGACAACCATTTGAAATTTCAGAAACTTTCCAAAGATGAATTTCTTAGTACCCGCATTCTGTGCGCTGTACTTTTTCTCGAGTTTTTCCCATAACTCATTTGTCGTCTTCACGGTACAATACACAGTATAGATTATATCCGACAGACCTTTCAGAATGCAGTTTGTGCACATGAAATCACTATGATTCCATGCATCCAGTGTTAAATTCAGGGCATTTGTGACCTGGATATCTTCGCCCACTTCAGTAATTGTGTTAGACTAAGTGTCTATTGCATCCCCACCAGAAGGAGAATCTTCTGTCAGAAAGCGTGACAAGTTCAACGTAGTAAGATACAACATCTTTTGTTGCCATATCTTGAAATTGGTACCCATAAACTTTTCTGAGAGTTCGCTTTGGAAACTGGCAGGAGCAGAACCATTGGCAATGGTTGAAGAAGACATCTTTCGAACACTTAGAAATATAAATTTTGTCTTAAACTGTAGGTTAAAAGCGTATCAGAAAGGTTAATCAAAAAGTTGAGTCGAGAGATGACTCTCTTTCTTTAAGACAAAATTGCCCCATATAGAAGCTTTTACAGTATTGGACAATAGTCTCTCAAGATAAAACAACAACAACCAACAATACAAAACTAGTAAGGTTGATTCCGGTGAAGAAAAAGAATATTGAACAGATTGCAAAGAGATGAGAGGATTTTTAGTATTTTTTCCCCTATGTTTGAACTGAACAGTAATGTTCAATTTATAGGTGAAGAAGAGGGCGGATTCTGACTGTTAAAGTCGGATCTGTTGGCTGGCGCCGTTTGGAAAAGATAGAGTCATTGCAACGTTTTCAAAATCTTTAGGGACCAAAATATAAATAAGAAATATTTCAGGCACCAAAAGAGAATTCTGAAAGAAAACCCACAAACCCACAGACCTGACCCGACTCGACCCGGACATGGCGAGCAGCGGCGCGCATGGGGCTTAGCACCAAATCCAAGCTCACCTAGGTCCTCCCCCTTCTTAAAACTTGGGTCACCCTTTGGGGCCCAAACCCTCACTCAAAACTATAGTTATTTTGTGCATCAATATATCTTTCATTCCTCAATGAAATTTCACGATACTTGGCACTAATATCATCTACTCATTTAGTAAATTAGGCATGTGCAAAGAAACGATGTTTCTGACATGCGGGGCCCATGTGTTTAAGTCATAAAAGATGGAAAAAAGTCAATCATATATAGTTAAATTTCCAACAAACTCAACACTCCGCCTCATGCCCAGGGTTGGCCATCTGGAGCGTGGACAATATAAGAGGGGGATCCAACATCGGAAACAGTGAATTGGGACAGGTCTGGCTCTGATACCATGAAAGAGAATAATCCGTTCTTGATTTTATTAATGTAAATGGTTTATATACATGATATACAATAGTCATCCTAGGCTGTAATTATGGAAATCAAATATACACTTACATAATACAAAAGATTACTATCATAATTACAAATGTACAAGATTATTAATAATATCAAAAGAATAAACTGTGTATATTCTATCAGTGAGCATATCCTTTTAAGAAATCGACGAAGATGTAAAAAATATATTGAAGAAAACACTTAAAATTTCCACAACATCAAAGTAGAGGACTCACTTAAAATGGTTAAAGATTCTACGAATATTATGTTGGTTATGTAAAGCAGTACGGGAAGTAAATAAATATTACAAGTGTTCGAAAGGATAAACAAGTAGCTAATATTCAGAACTGCCGCAAGTTTGTTGAGCGTTAGATCTTGATAACCTGAAATCAAGAAACACTAAATCTGGATTGTTACAACTGTGCGCTGAGTCAAGAGATGGCTCTCTATCTTTAAGACAAGATTTCCCCGTATATATGCTTTTACGTTAACGGGCAACAGTCTCCCAAGATAAAACAACAATTAATCAACACTACAAATCAAATAGGTTGATTTTGACGAAGAAAACAAATACGAAACGACTTGCTGAAGAACGGAAAAGGAAGGAAGAGTTTTATGTTTTCGTCACAACGTTTCTGCTCACGTTTTGGACTGACTTTCTGTTTGTCTCTATGTATATACGTTGTCTCATTTTTTCTGTGTTCTATCTGTATCACACAATTAAGCCAAAAGGCATCAATATATAGCATAAGGGGAGACTACTCAACTGCCAAGACATGGCTATTAATGACCATTGAAGGAGGGAATTAAACAGCCAAGTAATGGCATGTTTATGGCCATTGAAGGATGGCTATTTATGGAGGAGTTAATCAGTCAAATAATGGTTGGTTCCCAAATTAGCTCCAAAAATCAACTCAAACGGTAGGCAGAAACTCTCTGCCTTCTGTCGTTCCCAAATTCATCTTTCCAGAAATTCCAGGGACCAAACTGTAAATATTAAACAATTTGGGGGTCTATCAGAATAAGCCCAAAGCCCAAGACCCACGACCCGAGACCCGAGCCCAGACCGGACGGGACTGGCGGGCGGCGGGCGCACATCTAGGTCCTCCCTCCTTCAAACACATGGATTACCCCTTGGGGTCCCAAACCCTTAGCCAATTTTGAGACTTATAAAGAGAGCAATTCTTCCTTTTCCCACCGATGTGGTAGATTTGTCCCACACCATATTTCTATGCCTCAAACACCTTACTTCGTGGACCAATATCTCTTTTATTTCTCAACGAAATTTGACGATTCTTGGCCCTACGGCCATCTACTCACTTAGTAGATTATGCACGTGTGAAGAGACAAAGCCTCCAGCATGCGGAACCCTAGTGTTTAAGTCATTAAATACGGGTGGACGCACCTCCCAACCAAAGGCAAATTTCCAACATATTAAAGTTAAAGATTCAAAAAAGAGAAATGAAGATCGAGTAGAAGCAGTTAAAGACTCGAAGACAAAAGTTACGGATGTCGCAAAACGCGGGCTTGATTTGAACAAATTTCCTGAAGAAGGAAAACAGATATGTGACTATCCAGAATTACAAAAACTGTTGATAAAATGTTGAAAGCATTAGTTCCAATATCTTATTAAGAGAAACACATGAGTACTCTGTTCTTGTGAAGTACAAGTAGTACATTTTAATCCTTTCAAAAGTCATGGCATCAGTAATGCAACTTCTGTTTTTTTGCTCTTTCTCATTTAAGTCTATATGAGATTTTGTTATATTTTACGTATGAATTATACACTCTTTAACTCTTTATTGGTATATGAATGTGAAAGTATTAACACACATTAATTTAGAAACCATAGAATTGTAGTTTATCTTTACTCTACTAAGGTTTCTGAATTAATGTGTTTCAATAATTTCACGTTATATACCAATAAAGTGTCAAGAGTGTACAATTCATACTTAAAATATAACAAAATCTCATATATAGAGTTAAAGAGAAAGAGTAATAAAAAACAGAAGTTGCATTACTGAAGCCATAACTTTTAAAAGGATTAAAATCTACCACTGGTACTTCACAAAAACAAAGTACTCCTGTATTTCTCTTAATAAAATTTTGGAAGTAATGCTTTCAACATTTTACTAACTGTTTTTTGTAATTCTGGATCGTCACAGATCTGTTCTCTTTCTTCAGGAAATTTGTTCAAATCAAGCCCGCGTCTGCAATATTCATAACTTTTGTCTTTAAATCTCAATTGCTTTTACTCGATATTCATCTGTCTTTTTTGAATCTTTAACTTCAATATTCTCTGAATCTTCAACCATTTTAAGTGAATCCTCTACTTCGACATTTCTGAAAATTCCAAGTGTTTTCTTCAATATTTTTCACTGTAGGGTTTTGTTGGGTACAAAGCACATAAATAAGGCACAGCAGAAATTTAAAAGTTTTTGTTTCTTACTTACCCCAATAATAATTCTGGTATGGTTATACAACAATGGAACTTGTAACATAAAACATTTACTTACAAGTTAGTATTATCCGGAATATTTATCTACTACAAGGTGCACACGCGGTTGCCCATTCCGATTGCAAGCGGAAGCTTCAATGTACTTCTCTTTCGGAAAGCTAGGAAATCCGGCAGAGGTTCGGGAGTATTTGATTCTAAGTCTCTAAGGCTTAGAATATTTTTCAGAATTGGTGTGTTGAATAATGAGGTGAATGCCTCTATTTATAGTTGAAAATTATGTCAAAACCGGATTAGGGTTTGACCTTGGGCCTGGCCTAAAAATTGAGGCAGAGGCTCCACGACCCAAGGGTATGGGCGTCGCGGCGCTCGGCATGCGCCTGCACTGTGTCGCGGCCCTAGGGTATGGGCGTCATGGCACTTTACTTTATTTTTCATGCATTCTTAATTAAATCCAAAATCTAATTTTGACTTAATTAAAATAATCATTATTCATTTAAATGTCTCGATCCCAAATCGAATATTTTAATTACTCTCTCAATACATCCTTAGATCAAAATGGACAATCGACATAGTGTGACCCTATAGGCCTTCTCATATCGACATTAATCAAATTAAGGTCTACACGAAACTCCTAGACGGCGCCGGAAGACGAACTCAATATGTGAAGTGCGTTTACACGAATCCAGTAAACTTAACTTTTATGTGGTAAGATAAAATCCTTTCTTCACAACACACCCGATAAAGCTTAGGATTTGTCAAGTGTCTATCCAAATGGCTTAATCATTGTATCTCATCTATATTACTTGAAAACTAGACCATATTCTAAATATGTCTATTGCGTTGGCCAACGACTTAGTCAACCTAATATCACTGAGAATACGAGTGTTCTCTCGAATATACATCCGAGGAATGAATCCTAATCTTGGCTCAACTACCACCTTCAATACACATCGTAATGTACTCAATACAAGTCGTATCTCAACCTATAAGGCATTTGAGCTTAGGACGGGATCAAAGTACATTACTTTGTAGACAATGCGCGTATTGACCTCAAGTCTAAGGACTTTTATCTCCCACGCGTTGATCATACTTTAGACAAGTATAACAAACAGTATATCAGCAGGGTATACCAATATTTTCAAAGTATCCATGTGTCCGTCACGAGTAACCATTACTCGTAGCAGGTGAGACATACTACATCCTCTAAGGATGTGATGCAGACCACATGTCGACTTATCACATATCATCGATATTCCATTCTCGATGATCATTAGTCGAGGCTATTTTAAGAGTTACGCTCTATCATTAATATCTCACTCTATTAATGACAACGTAAGCTCAAGGGATGCACATTAATAAATAATTACAAATAATCAAATAATAATTCAATAATTGCAAATGCCAAAATATTAATCTTCATTAATAATAGTATGAATATGTATAAAGTACATTTGTCCTAATACAGATTGTCTCTAGGACATAAATATACTTTCAATCTCCCACTTGGCCTAGAGCCAATCTCCAACATATCTGATGCCCATACTCTCAAAATGACCATTATGCTTGACTAAGCTTAATGGTTTAGTGAATAGGTCAGCTAGATTATCGTCTGTGGAAACATAGTCTAATCTAATCTCTTCAGTCTCCACCATCTCCCTGAGTGTGTGGTACTTCCTTGGTACATGCTTGTTTCTGTTGGTTGATCTTGGTTCCTTAGCTTGCTTGTCACAATAAACCGTTATTGGACAAGTGGCACTTGGAACAACCCCTAGTTCCTTCAGGAACTCAGATATCTTGACAGCTTCTTTACCAGCTTCCGATCCAGCAATGTACTCAGCTTTTGTTATCGAATCAGCAGTTTTAGCTTGTTTGGAACTTTTCCAGCTTACTGCTCCACCAATGAAAATGAATGTGTACCCTAATTTAGATTTGTAGTCATCAACATCTATCTGGATGCTAGCATCAGTGTACCCAGTAAGTATCTAGCTTTTATTCTCCACTATAGACTAAGAAGTAATCTTTAGTTCGTCTAAGATACTTAATAATACTCTTGACAGCCTTCCAGTGTTCTTCCCCAGAATTCTGCTGGAACTTGCAAGTCATACTAAGTGCAAAGGTCACATCTGTCCTAGTACAGGTCATGGCATACATGATCGATCCTATAGCCGAAGCATATGGGATCTTTTTCATGCGTTCAAGTTCTGTAGAATTAGAAGGACTATCCTTCTTAGATAACTTGATGCCTTGTCCCATAGGTAGACCACATTTCTTGGAATTTTCCATATAAAAACGTCTAAGCACTTTGTCTATGTAGACTAACTGTGACAGCCCCAATAATTTGTTTGATCTATCTCTATAGATCCTAATCCCCAAAATGTAGCAGGCTTCACCTAAATCCTTCATCATGAAGGTACTGGACAACCACTCTTTGACTGACTGCAGGAGAGTCTTATTGTCTCACATTATTAATATGACATCTATATATATGATAATGAAGGCAATACTCTCATTCTCACGTTTACTATAAACACATTGATCCTCTTTGCTTTTGACGAAATCAAATGACTTGATAGCCTTGTCGAAGCAAATGTTCCAACTCCTCGAGACTTGCTTTAGCCCATAAATGAACTTTTATAGCTTGCATACAGCATTTGGTTTAGACTCAGTTGAAAAGGTTTCATCATAATCGACCCCAGGCCATTGATTATAACCTTTAGCCACTAGTCTTGCTTTATAAGTCTGTACCTTGCCATATGCATCAATCTTCTTCTTGAAGACCCATTTGCATCATATGGGTCTAACCCCTATTGGCAAATCAACCAAGTTCCAAACTTGATTTACGTACGTCGAGTCCATCTCAGATTTCATGACTTCTTGCCATCTCTGCTAATCAATGTCCAACATAGCTTCGTTGTAGGTTGTAGGTTCATCGTCATCAGGAATATCTATCTCATTATGTGTTTCAATAAGGAGATTAAGTCTTTCAGGCAGACAATGAGTCCTAGTGGTCCTACGGAGTTGATTATTATGTGTTTCAGTGTTTGTTGCATTCTGATTGTGAGAAGGTCTTTGTGTGTTGGACAATCCATTACCTTGAGGGCTTTCAGGAATGTCATTTTCATGTATTTCCTGAGTGGAATGATGTACAACCATTGTATCATCTTCCATTTTTTGTGTATGAGAGCCTTGCATTTCTGCACTATCTCTCACAGCACTTCCACTGGCTGAAGGGCGTACTCTAAGTACCCAATCTTCACCAGATACTCCCACTGAATCCTTGTTTAGGTCATTCGACAAGGGTTCAACTTCTGTGTTATCTTGTGGTTCTTGAATTTCTTCAAGTTCTATCTCTGTGCAACTATGTTCCTTGTAGACATATTCTTCTTCAAGGAAAGTTGTGTTCCTGGAAAAAATGACCTTGTGTTCTCCAGGAAGATAGAAGTAGTATCCCTTAGTTTCCTTTGGATACCCCACGAAGTAACATTTCTCACTTTTGGATTCCAACTTGTCAGTGAGCATCTTCTTAACATATGCAGGGCACCCTCACGGTCTCATATGTTTAAGAGCTGGCTTTTTGCCACACCATATCACATAGGGCATCTTTTCTACCGACTTGGAATGAACCTTGTTCAGAATATATATAGAGGTTTGTATAGCATGTCCCCAAAGGTATGTCAGTAGAGCTGAGGAACTCATCATGGATCGAACCATATCCAATAAGGTTCGGTTTCTCCTTTCGGTAACACCATTCATCTGTGGTGTTCCAAGAGGTGTCCATTCTGACTGGACTCCATGTAGCTTTAAGTAATCTAGAAAATCCTTGCTCAAGTATTCACCTCATCGATTCGATCGAAGGGTCTTGATACATGTTGCAAATTGCTTCTCTACTTCCGACTTGTACTCCTTGAACTTCTCAAAAGCCTCAGATTTGCGTCTCATAAAATACACATACCCATACCTTGTGAAGTCGTCAGTAAAAGTGATGAAGTATGGGAAGCCTCCTTTAGCTTGAGTCGATAATGGACCAACTCAAGCACCTCATTGGCTCGCACACCTTTCCCAGAAAGTGGTTTATTGGTCATCTTTCCTCTCAAGCAAGATTCGTTGTTACCATAAGACTCCAAGTCAAATGGTTCGAGGTAGTCTAACTTCCTCAATCTTGCTGTCATTGATTCGTTGATATGACCAAGTCTGCAGTGCCATATGTAGGTAGAGTTTCTATTACTTATCTTGGCTCATTTATTTTGTAGATTGAATATCTCTCGACAACAGTTTAGTGTATATAATCCATTCATAGAAAAACGTCTAAGCACTTTGTCTTTGTAGACTAACTATGACAGCCCCAATAATCTGTTAGGTCTATCTCTATAGATCATAATCCCCAGAATGTAGCAGGCTTCACCTAAATCATTTATCATGAAGGTACTGGACAACCACTCTTTGACTGACTTGCATGAGAGTCTTATTGTCTTCCATTATTAATATGGCATCTACATATATGATAATGAAGGCAATACTCCCATCCTTGCATTTACTATAAACACATGGATCCTCTTTGCTTCTGACGAAATCAAATGACTTGATAGCCTTGTCGAAGAAAATGTTCCAACTCCTTGAGGCTTGCTTAAGTCCATAAATGGACTTTTGTAGCTTGCATACAACATTTTGTTTGGACTCAAGTGAAAAACCCACAGGTTGCTTCATATACACCTCATCAACTAGATTACCATCGAGGAAAGTTGTTTTGACGTCCATCTGCCAAATGTCATAGTCATAATATGCAGCTATTGTAAGAAAAATTCGAATGGACTTAATCTTAGCAACAGGTGAAAAGGTTTCATTATAATCGACCCCGGGTCGTTGATTGTAACCTTTAGCCACCAATCTTGCTTTATAAGTCTGTATCTTGCCATATGCATCAATCTTCTTCTTGAAGACCCATTTCATCCAATGGGTCTAACCCCTGTTGGCAAATCAACCAAGTTCCAAACTTGATTTATGTACATCGAGTCCATCTCAGATTTCATGGCTTCTTGCCATCTCTGCGAAGCAATGTCTAACATAGCTTCGTTGTAGGTTGTAGGTTCATCGTCATCAGGAATATCTATCTCATTGTGTGTTTCAACAAGGAGATTAAATCTTTCAGGCGGACTATGTGTCCTAGTGGTCTTACGGAGTTGAGTATTCTGCGTTTCAGTATTTATTTTATTCTGATTGTGAGAAGGTCTTTGTGTGTTGGACAATCCATTACCTTGAGGGCTTTCAGGAATGTCATTTTCATGTATTTCCTGAGTAGAATGATGTACAACCATTGTATCATCTTCCATTTTTTGTGTATGAGAGCCTTGCATTTCTGCACTATCTCTCACAGTACTCCCACAGGCTGAAGGGCGTACTCTAAGTACCCAATCTTCACCAGATACTCCCACTGAATCCTTGTTTAGGTCATTCGACAAGGGTTCAGCTTCTGTGTTATCTTGTGGTTCTTGAATTTCTTCAAGTTCTATCTCTGTGCAGCTATGTTCCTTGTAGACATATTCTTCTTCAAGGAAAGTTGTGTTCCTGAAAACAATAACCTTATGTTCTCTAGGAAGTTAGAAGTAGTATCCCTTAGTTTCCTTTGGATACCCCACAAAATAGTATTTCTCACTTTTAGATTCCAACTTGTCAGTAAGCATCTTCTTTACATATGCAGGGCACCCCCAGGGTCGCATGTGTTTAAGTTTTGGCTTCTTGCCATTCCAAATCTCATATGGAGTTTTCTCTACTGACTTTGAAGGAACCTTCTTCAGAATATAAGTTGAGCTTTGCAAGGCATATTCCCAAAGGTATGTTGGTAAAGCTGAGAAACTCATCATGGATCTAACCATATCTACTAGGGTTCGATTTTTCCTTTCAGCAACATCATTCATCTGTGACGTTCCAGGAGGTATCCATTGTGATTGGACTCCATGAAGCTTCAAATAATCTAGAAATTCTTTACTTAAGTATTCACCTCCTCGATCCGATCGAAGTGTCTTGATACTTGTTTCAAGTTGCTTCTCTAACTGACTTGTACTCCTTGAATTTCTCAAAGGCTTCGGACTTATGTTTCATAAGATACACATGCCCAAACCTTGTGAAATCGTTTGTAAAAGTGATGAAGTAAGGGAAGCCTCCCTTAGCTTGAGTTGAAAATGGCCCACATACATCAGTATGGACCAACTCAAGTACCTCTTTGGCTTGCACCCCTTTCCCAGAAAGTGGCTTGTTGGTCATCTTTCCTCTCAAGCAAGATTCGCAGTTACCATAGGACTCCAAGTCAAATGGTTTGAGGTAGTCTAATTTCCTCAATCTTGCTATCCTTGATTCGTTGATATGATCAAGTATGCAGTGCCATAAGTAGGTGGGGTTTCTTGGATTACTTATCTTAGCTCATTTATTTTGCACATTGAAAATTTCACGACTACAGTTTAAAATATACAATCCAACCACAAGCGGAGCCTTTCCACAAACAAAACCATTAAAAGATAATACATAACTGACATTGGCAATGAATGAGGAAAACCCCTCAATGTCCAACATTGGATAGAAATGATATTCCTCGTTAATGAGGGAACAAAATAACAATTATTTAGTTCTAAACAAAATCCTGAAGGTAAATCTAGTCTATAAGTTCACACGCGTTCAGCATCTACTCGTGCTCCATTTCCAACACGCAGGTCTACCTCCCAAGGTCCAACCTTTCTGTTGTTAATTAGGCCCTGCACATTACTACAAATGTGAGAGCCGCAAGCGTATCCAATACCCAGCAGTGGGAGTTACTTATAGACATATTTATTTCAATGACAAACATATCCTGTCCAATAGAGGTAGAAGCACCTAGTGTTCTGCCTCTTCTTGAAGCATTGTAGTCCTTCTTTAGAACATGATGTGGCATTTGTCCCTTTTCATTCAGCTTACATTTGAAAGGGTCTCTCAACAGTTCATACTCCATTGTTTGAGACTGTTTTTTATAGAAATTCTTCAAGTGTTCTAGCATTTCGTTGGGGCCCATGTTTTCATGTTGCCTCTGTAACTCCATAGTCATAGAAGATAACATTACACATTTTGCCGAGGTAGCATCGTTCAACTGTTTCTGATAAGTCACCTTGTCAAACAGGACATACTCATCAGAGTTTTCAGCAGGGATTGTGGGGAATACTGTGTCTAACACATACTCAATTCTTTCTAGTTTTAACACCAATCGCAGATTTCTTAACCAGTCAAGGTAATTTGGTCCAGTAAGTTTGTTCATCTCAATCAACATTTTTAATGATAAGTTCGACATCTTTAGTAATCTGAAGAATTAGATAGACCGAAAATCAAATTCAAAATTTATTTCCTGTTATACACATTCATTTAGGCTAATCAACAAGGTCTTTTATTTAATTAGCTCCCACTATTTTAACATACTCTTCGACCCTATAGAAGAATACGGACTCATGACAAATATGGTCATAATGGGTCATGATCCAGGTTCATGTTATCTCTGCGTTTGTTGTGGATGATAACTTCAACAGCACAACCTGGTAGGTCTCTAAACCAATTACAAACAATTTGTAACTCATGTTTGATCGAATGATCTAAACAGTCGATCTGCGTCCCTCGGCTTGTCCGACACTGTGGCGCCAAGACAGCCTAGCAAGTCAGCCCCGTTATACGACTGCAATTATGTATCTAAGTGAGTTTTGCGTTATAGAGCAAATATTGTGGTGTAAATACTCATAAAGGTCAAACATTGGGCGTCGCCTGCCCAGACAGTTATAGCGGACATTATTCTAGAAATGTAAACAACAAACAATTTGACATTTAGCACATAAACAGTATACTTATCAAATAATATATTATGTAATAATAATGTCGGGTTAAACATTCTGAACTCAAAAAAAAATTGTGTTTCTGGACAGGTGGAGCCGCGGCGCCACTGAGGCAGTAACCCTAATTTTCTGAAAAATGCACTAGCACCGCGGCGCTCCATCATGGAGCCGCAGTGCCTGTTGTCCAGTGAGTTCATATTTTGAAACGAAGCATTAGCACCGCGGCGCTCCACCATGGAGTCGCGGTGCCTCCTTGAAACCCTAGTCAGCGCCGCGGCGCCCTACCATAGGGTCGCGGAGTCGACGTCCTTACAAATGTTTCTGTGTTGATTTTCAAAAAATCGTTCAACCCCTAAATCCAATTTAGGGATCAATTCACACGTCCTTTATCATCACCCATTATTATCAATAACACACATATCAACCATCATCCCGGTCTTTACTAATTCTTAGTTGTGCACCGTGTAATGAGTCGGAAAACACTTGGCTTTGTTCGAGTTAGAGTGGAATGACTTCCTCGAGTTAGCGTAGGAGATAATTTAGGGTGATTCCAAAAGGTCAACATTCGTTCAAGACATGTAGGATTTCAAGAAACCTTGTTTTAATCCAATTTTATGTTTAACCATATTATTATTCTATTCAATTATTATATAACCATTTAACCAGCCTGAGCTCTGATACCACTGTAGGGTTTTGTTGGTTAAAAAGCCCATAAGTAAGGCACAACGGAAGTTTAAAAGTTTTTGTTTCTTACTTACCCCAACAATAATTCTGGTATGGTTATACAACAATGGAACTTGTAACATAAAATATTTACTTACAAGTTAGTATTATCTGGAATCTTTATCTACTATAAGGTGCACACACAATTGCCCTTCCGATTGCAAGCTCCAAGCTTCAATGTACTTCTCTTTCGGAAAGCTACAAAATCTGGCAGATGTTCGAGAGTATTTGATTCTAAGTCTCTAAGGCTTAGAATATTTTTCAGAATTGGTGTATTGAATAATGAGGTGAATGCCTATATTTATAGTTGAAAATTATGTCAAAATCGGATTAGGGTTTGACCTTGGGCTTGGTCCAAAAATCGAGGCAGAGGCGTTGCGGCCCTAGGGTGTGGGCGCAGCGGCGCTCGACATGCGTCTGCACTGCGCCGCAGCCCTAGGGTATGGGTGTCGCGGCGCTCGACTTTATTTTTCGTGCATTCTTAATTAAATCTAAAATCCAATTTTGACTTAATTAAAATAATAATTATTCATTTAAATGTCTCGATTCCAAATCGAACATTTTATTTACTCTCTCAATACATCCTTAGATCGAAACGGACAATCGACATAGTGTGACCCTATAGGCCTTCTTATATCGACATTAATCAAATTAAGGTCTACACGGAACTGCTAGACGGAGCCGAAAGACGAATTCAATATGTGAAGTACGTTTACACGAGTCCAGTAAACTTAACCTTTATGTGGTAAGATAAAATCCTTTCATTCACGACATACCCGATCAAGCTTAGGATTTGTCAAGTGTCTATCTAAATGGCTTAATCATTGTATCTCATCTATATTAGTTGACAACTAGACCATATTCTAAATATGTCTATTGCGTTGGCCAACGACTTATTCAACCTAATATCACTGAGAATTCGAGTGTTCTCTCGAATATACATCCGAGGAATGAATCTTAATCTTGGCTCAACTACCACCTTCAATCCACATCATAATGTACCCAATACAGGTTTTATCTTAACCTATAATGCATTTGAGCTTAGGACGGGATCAAAGTACATTACTTTGTAGACAAGGCGCGTATTGACCTCAAGTCTAAGGACTTCTATCTCCCACACGCTGATCATACTTTAGACAAGTATAACAAACAGTATATCAGCAGGGTATACCAATACTTCCAAAGTATCCATGTGTCTATCACGAGTAACCATTACTCGTAGCAGGTGAGACATACTACATCCTCTAAGGATGTGACGTAGACCACATGTGGACTTATCACATATCATCGATATTCCATTCTCGATGATCATTAGTCGAGGCTATTTTAAGAGTTACGCTCTATCATTAATATCTCACTCTATTAATGACAACGTAAGCTCAAGGAATGCACATTAATGAATAATTACAAACAATCAAATAATAATTCAATAATTGCAAATGCCAAAATATTAATCTCCATTAATAATAATATGAATGTGTATAAAGTACATTTGTCCTAATACAGATTGTCTCTAGGACATAAATATACTTTCATTCAAATCTTCGTCCATTTCTTAATGAGATGCTCACAATATTTTTTGACTAACTAAAGAGTTGAAGCAAAAAACTTTTGAAGAAAAAAATATTTCAAAGAAGAGAAGAAAATATGACTTTAAGTGGAGTAAGTTGCATATTTTAATACGTTACTAAGAGGGTAAACGGAGAAGTTTGTGCCAATCTCATTATTAAGTAGTGATTAGCTAAAATTGATCATTAGTATTTCAAGAAGTCTAGGTTAAAATAGAAAAAAAATATTTCAAATAATAAGTAAAAGTGAAAATCTATTATTGAAATACTAGACAACTACTCCCTCCGTCCCATATTATTTGGCGAATTTTCCTTTTACATGCCCCTTAAAAAATCATAAATAAGTAGGGTATTTTTACTACACTGCCCTTATCTCTCTCTAAGTAATTGCACTTTAATCAATATTAGTTACTTTAATAAACAATTAATGTTAAGGACAAAGTAGAAAAAATTAATAATTTTATCTTGTTTTTAGAAAGTGGCCAAGTAATTTGAGATGAATATTTTTAGTAATGTGGCCAACTAATATGAGACGGATGGAGTAAAAGTCAATGGAGGAAGTATTTATTTAACTAGAGTGGCCTCATCATGGTTTAATTTGAACTTCATTTATTTTACGTTAAAGGGTCCGAATTACCCTTAGCCTATATGATATTGCGCACGTTTTCCCTCATTTTAAACGGTGTCCCAGTCATGCCCTTAACAATATGTTTTGCTTATACTCGTGCCCCTCGATTTAACAGAAACCTGAAAAAAATATTAGAGGGCATATTTGTTCAGTTTCACATAGTATAGAATCATATTTGATCCATTAAAAATTCTGAATTACATATTATACCAATAGTTCTCAGATTTTTTTTATAGCCCATTTTATGCTAACCAATACTTTTTTTGGTACTGCATTTTGAAACTCCACACTTATCGTGCTACTCCACACTTTGCTACCTTATTCTTTCACTTGCTTATGAAATGTCGGAAGCTTCGAGTTCTCCAAATAGTGTGGAAGGGTATGTGGATGTGGAGTTGTTTCACTCCATCTCACATCATGGACTCCAAATAATTGTACTAAATTTCTGTAATTCGTGGAATTTGCGAAAGGGAAGACCATGTTGAATTTATGTAAGAAATTGTATAAATGCTTAAAATGTAATATTTTCTCTGTTATTATTATCAAAATTCCAGCACTGTGAAAGCCGTTTTTCAAATTTCATAAGTCTGATGTAAGTTATCGCTTTTTCTTTGTGATTATGTTTATTTTGTGGCAGATCTGTGATTTTCTTTTTCTTTTTATGTTTATGTTTATTTTGCGGAGATTTCTTCCCTTGTGATTTTGGCTGCATGCATTATCGTGTAGATAGGGACTGTGAAGACGAATTTTTTTTAGCAAAAACTGTCCAGGTCATCAACAAAATTGAAAAAAAAAAAAGATGTTATGATAATTAGTGAGAACAATCTTTTGAAAAGGAAAAATAGTGCTCTTATTAGTGAAATTAATCTTTAAAAGATGGATGTAATTGCATTTGATCTTTTAGTTGTATAATTTAGATGTAATGTAATGGTGGATGAATTGTAATTGCAAATATTTTTTGTGTTTTGAAATGCAATGATACTTTGTGTCATATGGTTATTGTTGTGCCATAATATTCAGGAATTTGAATAGATTAAACATGCCCTATAATATGTGAAACTGAACAAATATGTCATCCAATATTTTTTTCAGGTTTCTGTTAAATCGAGGGGCCCTAGTATAAGTAAAACATAATGATAAATGCAATAATTGGGACAAAATTTAAAACGAGGGCGTTAGCACAATATCATATAGACTAAGGGATATCTGGCCCTTTTCCGTTTATTTTAAGATTCAAACCTCATTACATCATTCACTAACGAAACCCAAAAAGGGTGCTGGTGCAAAGTTTTAGATGTCTCCCATAAGAAAATTATTTTTAATGAACTCCAGTATTAACTTGAACATCTTTCATGAACTCCAATATTAAATTTAGTATTTTCTTGAACTCCAGCACAATGTAGTGGAGTTTTATTTGTAAAAATTCGAACTCTAACACAATGTACTAAAGTTTTATTTGTAAAAAAATCGAACTCTAGCACAATATGCTGGAGTTTTAACTAATGATTTGTTTAAATTTTATCTCCACATTAAAAATGGCTTTTTTTTAATTACTTTACAAACTTCTGTTATTTTTCAATTACTGGTCCAGAAAATGTTACATGAACTCATAAAGTGATTGGGCCCTTGTTCTTGAGTGTTTGATGTGAACTTTAGGCTGAAAAATGTGATTGTCAATAAAATGCATTTATCAAGTAAAAAAAAACTGAGGAACTTTAAAGAAACAAGCTACCAATATTATTAAATTAAGCACATCCCAATTACAACGGAACTTTCAACTCCATTTTGAATGCACATTGACTAAAGCCACCCTTTGATTACAGAATTTTCCAGTTTCTCGACAGCCAAAAGGGATTAGAATTTAGACTTTTCCCATGTCAAAATAAATATATGAAGTTCAAAATCTTAAATATCTTTGACCAATACCATGTTACCTTAAAAGTAAGGACAAAGTTTTTAATATTATCACCAGAAATCAAGCTCAGAATTCTCACTTCTCTTATTTCCCTTCCAGCTTGTTTTTCATAGAAAAAAAAATGTTGGGCCACATAGAGCCCAAATTTTCTTCTTTGGTTTCAACTCATAATGAAGAAATGACCACATCTCCAGTTCTTGAAGTTCATTTCACATTATAACATCTGGAATTTTGGTAATGTTGAACAGATGTTAACTTTTCAACACACCATTTGAATTTTGAGTTGGAATATCCCCAAAAAAGTTCCAATCAATCAAGAAAACAACAAATTTCGAGCCAACAAAATAATCAAAACTAAAGAATGTTGTAAAAAGTATAGTATTCTATTCAAATATAATGAATATTATGATCTCTTTAATTCATCTGATTCTTCTTTTCCCTTCATAAATACATTCAGGGCCTTTGAGCTTGATTCTGAATTTATATTGTTGACTGATGATCTTGAATTCAACTAGTGCTGACTTAAAATCGAACTCCTTAAATCTTGATTTGTTCTTTGTTCTTGAGCTTGAAATATGTTTGATCTTGATCTTAAACTTGATTTCTTGAGTGTTAAAATACTTGTAGCTTGTAGAGAAGTTTGAGGCCATTGATCTATGAATTCGCTCTTGCTTTTTGTTATGAATTATAGTTCTTTTTTAGGTGATGAGAACCTCTCTTTATAATTGTGAGAGCACAAAGTTACGAGGAGGACAAATTCTTTTCCTTTAATTTGGCTGACTTGAATCACCGACCAATCAGATTGAAGTAGTGACACGACATTATTGATTGGTCGGAGCATGTAACTCGCAAGTAATACATTTTTTTTGATATTTTGATTTGACTAGGCATGTCACGTTATCTAATATTGACATGATCCTATTGACTCCTTCATTTGACTTGGCGTGTTATGTTACAAATCGCATAACACAAATTTGGATCTGTATGATAAAGATGATATCCAATAAACCTCGATAAAATGGATTCATCATTTGTAGTCCAATACAATGGACAAGCCTGATGAAATTGAAGTCCTTATTAGATCTGTATTTATTGAAATTAAATAATTAAAACGAATTATAAATAGCCCACAATATTAGTTTGAAAAAATATATTTTGAATATCGTCTAAATTATTTTATGAATTTAAATGTGAGGTAAGACTGCGTACAATAAACCCTTATAGTACAGCCCTTTCCCGAACCCCGTGCATAGCGGGAACTTAGTGCACAGAGCTGCCCTTTTTAAAATTCAATAAAATTTAAATACCTACAAGGTGAATTTGCATTGAAATGACACATTTTCAAGAATCTTAATTCAACATTGATCAAAATGGATGATAAATCAAGAAAAGTAATACAAGTGGAAGTATCACATATCAACTTCTAAAAAAGTTATACACTTATACCACAAACCAGATACAAACATCACTATATGGATGCAAAATAACTCTTGTTTCTCAATGGTTTCTTATTTTCCTATTCCCCTTTTCTGGAACAAGTTTCTCTAATACTCTTCAGTTGCCTTAAAAACAGAATGAACACATTAATAATATTCATTATTCAATGAACTTCTTCTTCCTTGTGTGTGTAAATAACACAGTCCGATATCGGGTACGAAATACAGGTCAGCAAATAACCCTTCTCCATTTGATCATCGTCGAGGAATGCACCTTCGGATTGGTCAACTGAACCCGAAACCAACTGTCCTGCACAAGTACAGCAAGAGCCGGCCCTGCACGAGTAAGGCAGCTCCAAACCAGCGTCCTCTGCTGCATCGAGGATGTACTGATCATCGGCCACTTCAAATTCGTTCTCATCACCATCAGGGCCTATCAGTTTCACCTTGTATGCTGTCATTGCAGAAACTTTGAACGAGGATGAAGACTTTAAGCCAAATGCTTTTGAAATACTCTTTACAGAACCTAACGAGCATCGAGGTTTGGTAAAGGCGGAGGATCTTATTGATGGAGCAACCTTGAGCAAGGAAGACGAAGAGATGCTTATACTCGACATATTATACCTGGGAGATGCATAATTTGATCAATTAAGCTAACTCACGCTAAAACACATGACCAGAAAATTTTACTGTATCAATTAAGCTAACTCGCGCTAAAAACCATGACCAGATCAAAAATCTTCACAAATAAGAATTGTGTCTAATATGCTAGCAAACAAAGTCTAAACAATGGACTCTTTCTCGATGAGACTGATATTCCAATCTGTCTTCTTAAAACGTATTGATTAGACTGCATTGGCGGGACTAACCATGTTGCTGCCAGTAGTAGAACCCTTCCAGAGAATCTCCTAATTGTTCTAGAGCTAAAACTTGTTCCAAACAAAGTCTAAACAATGGACTCTTTCTCGATGAGATTGATATTTCAATCTTTTTTCAATGTATTGATTAGACCGCATAAGCGGGACCAACCATGTTACTGCCAGTAGTAGAAAGAACCCTTCCAGATAATCTCCTAATTTTACTATATCAATTAAGCTAACTCGCGCTAAAAACCATGACCAGATAAAAATCTTCACAAATAAGAAGAACAGTATCTAATATGCTAGCAAACAAAGTCTAAACAATGGATTCTTTCTCAATGAGACTGATATTCCAATCTTTCTTCTTAGAACGTATTGATTAGACCGCATAGGCGGGACCAACCATGTTGCTGCCAGTAGTAGAACCCTTCCAGAGAATCTCCTAATTGTTCTAAAACTAAAACTTGTTCCAAACAAAGTCTAAACAATGGACTCTTTCTCGATAAGGCTGATATTCCAATTTTCTTCTTAGAACATATTGATTAGACCACACAAGCGGGACCAACCATATTGCTGCCAGTAGTAGAACCCTTCGAGAGAATCTCCTAATTTTACTGTATCAATCAAGCTAACTCGCGCTAAAAACCATGACCGGATCAAAAATCTTCACAAATAAGAAGAACCGTGTCTACTATGCTAGCAAACAAAGTCTAAACAATGGACTCTTTCTCGATGAGACTGATAATCTAATCTTTATTAGACTGCATAAGCGGGACCAACCATGTTGCTGCCAGTAGTAGAACCCTTCTAGAGAATCTCCTAATTGTTCTAGAGCAACTAGAAATTCATTAACTAGAAAGAATTTGATTCAAATATAGGATACCTATCTAGAAGTTTTTGCAACTCAATCATAGATGATGGAATTTGTCATTATCATATATACATCTACTTCATGAATAAACTACCCAATTAACAAACTAAATCGGCAATCATCACCTCAAATAGTCAGTGATATCCCGTTTAAAAAATCCTGTTACAAGACCTGTCAAAAGCGCTATCAAGTTATTTAAAAACGATTGCATCCTGAAGTTAGAATAAGACGCAGCATAGTTAACTGAACTGTGCATAGACATAAAATAATCTCTTGTCTAGTTGTCTTCAGTTTATGGAAAGCCAGAAGTTATTCCTATGCTGTGTCTTATTCTAACTTCAGGATTCATAAACTTCAAATCAAGACCTTACGGGAAATTCATCCCATCAACTTGTGCATTGGAAAGATATAAATAAATCCACCTTTTGCTTTCTCTGAAGTATTTAGATCAATATGCACAACTAAATTTGCTCTACTCTAAATGTATACTGACAAAGTCACAGTGACACACATATATGGAACATTCCATTTTGCCAATTGTTCTTTTCATGGAGATGTGTTTTTTTTTGTGCTTCGTTCTTTTCCAGGAGTCTGCCACACATGTCAGCTGATTTGTACTCTTGATTTTATCAAAAAAACTACAAAATTAAACCTAAACGACAGAATGATATATGTGTTTTAGACTATGTTGTTCTGGCTCTCCAAAAATATTGCATCAGCTATGTCAAATACTCAAAAATATACTACTTTTGGAGGATCCGACGTGGGGTGTTGGTATTTTTGAAGAGTTCGAGCAACATAAGTTCCAAACTTGCCAAAGAACTCATGCTGCAAAAAAGGATAGTTTTCTTTGTTACTGAGCAGTGATACTAGAAGTTAGAATAACTCATGCAAAGGTGACCTCTGATTCTGAACTTATCAGTCCACACTTCACAATAGCCAAAAGTTTTGTTAAATTTCCCCCAATGACAACAAATGCCACAGTTCACTAGGCAACTATGAAGTCACTCAAAAGGATATGAATCTTTTACCCTATCAGGTTATGCTACAGATATGTACGAGTAAGTCTCTCCAAAATTTAAGATTTATAATTTTAAAAATAAGAGAAATTATTTGCCAGAATAGGTGCAGGTTACCTAATGATATAAAAATTCTTTAGGCTAACAGTAGGGAAACAAATAACATTGTTGTCATAGGTAAAAAATTAGTGATAGCCTAAAATTCATACATATAATTAATAACACCAAATAATCTGTCACTTGTTAGAGGTTTCAATAGTTTAAACTCACAGCCAGTTAATTAAACAGGACTTATAGATCAAATAACTTGATGATCATTCAACAAAATAATCAAGAAAAGACGCATGATTGCGTAAATAGAAATCAGAAGATAATTAACATTATAGAGAAGGGAACTTACTGAAGTAGAAGATCTAAGTTTGCAGAAAAATGAAGAGAAGTTAATTACAAGACCAAAGAAATTATAAATATAGAAAATTGGGAGAGAGCTTCACTGACTTTTGAATCGAGCAAAGAAGCACAAACAAATAAAATTGTCCTTTCGACTCTTCATAAGGACATATATAGGTTGTGTATTATTGACATAGTCATAAACATTGATGAATCAGTAACCACCTCAATTTTCAAGATGTAGTTATTAGAAAATGTATATATTCATAAATAAATACTCCGTATTAACTTTTCGACGGTTCACCGCATATGCTTTCGTCACTGCACATAAATTACGTTGCCTTTTTTTTTTCTAGGGTGGCCGGGATTAGAGCAATAATCCACTTGTTTTTTTGTTTAATGTTTTGTTATTAAAAAATAAATAATTTATACTACTTTTATATAACTATTGAATTATAAGCACTTTAAATTAAGTAAAAAAATCATTCCTTTTATGGTGAAATATTACTCTCTTCATTTTAATTTATGTGACATATATTTGTTAGTTTAATTAAGAATATACTTAAATTAACGTAAAGTTCACATTTTACTCTTAATGACAAGCTTCAATAGCCACACATATATTGTGACGAGTTTAAGATTACAAGTTCCAAAAGTCTTACAATCACACAAATATATAAAATATTTAAAATAATATTTTTTTTATAAATTTTTATTTTTCTCTTAAATTTTGTATTTAATTGATAGGCTTATATAAATTGAAAGAGATTGAGTGGTAAGATTTAATGAAACAAAAATCATTTGTGGCAGAGGGGATGTAAATCTATATACTCCCTCCGTCCCAATTATGTGACACTTTTAGGATTTTGAGATTCAAACAAGTTTTTCTTTGATCGTGATTTTTTATATGTTTTATAGTTATTTTGAATTGTTAATTATTATGAATTATAATACTTTTTATATAGTTTCCAAATATGTCAATTTCACTTCAAAAAATTGAAGGATTTTATCTGGGGCGGCTGAAGCATGAAGCAGCTAAAGCTGATGCTTTAGGCCCCCTAATTTTGAGGCTCTAAATTTCCTAATATGTGTATATATTATACTCTATAAATTTCTATTTATGTGACGGTGTTTGAATTATGAGAGTAGGAGTTATTTTGTATATGTTTTTAAATACTTCAAATTATTAATTATTGTGATTTATAGTATTTTTTACATGTATCTAAATATGTAAATTTTATTTTGAAAAATTTAAAAATTGTATATCTAAGCACACAGTCAAAATTAAGAAGTTTGCATTTCGAAAAGTATCACATAAATTGGGACAACGAAGGTATTTAAATTATTGTCAGTATACTATTAGGTCATCTAATGATGTAAAAATTACTATTAAAATGTGTGATTTGAAATCTTGAAAATAAGATATGCTCCAGCTACAACACATAACTATGATCTAATGATGTAAAAATTGTTTACCATGACCGTTATATAACTTATCATATATATTAATTTATTTTTAAAATTTGAATCTAGCTGATTTTTAGCGAAATCTATTTTAATAGGCTATAATATTGATGGCCCGAGGATCATCCAAAACTCAAAAACAAAAAGAAAGAAAGATTAAAGCTTAACTATTGTCCCAAAAAGGAGTCGTTGATAAGTTTTCTACAACCAAGAAACACCCTAAATTATATGTTTCAAAAGATTAAAAAGTTGAATATATTAGAAATTAAAATATTATTAGAAGAAATTGATTAAAATTGTTTTTAATAACTTTGCATATAAAAATCAGAACAAAATAGACTTCCAGAAAAATTATATTAAAAAAATAAAGCATGTTGTAGAAGTTTTACTTTAGGCCACTATATTTGTTGAGTCACCTCTGAATTTCATGCCCAATTTTACTATCATAATTAAACTATTTGACTCTCGAAATTCATACTATGCCACATAAATTGAAACAAATAAAATATAAAATGCGAAATAATTTTTTATAAGAGGTGGAAGCAGCCAAGTTGGCAGGGGTGAATTTAGGCATAAAATTTAGGTCACGTGAACCCATGGTCACTCGACTAAACTTAGTATATTATGTGTATAATTCTCAAAATACATCTAATATTAAGTGAGGTCAAATGAGATTGAGCAGTGCAATGACTAAGTATTGAGTTTAATTTCTTCGAGTCTAAGAATCAAACTCAATTTGCTATACTTTTATATCTTTTTCTTAAAAAATGCATTCATCTTCTTGGCAGGGGTGAATTTAGGCATAAAATTTAGGTCACGTGAACCCGTATTTAGTAGAAATAAATACGCGTATATATGAGATGAACGACTTTATAGAAAGTATAAAATCAGATTTAAGAATGGAAATAGAACACTATGGATGAAACTAGATTAATCCAGCAGCAAGAACAAAAAGTACAATTAGAAAGAGTAGCAGAAAAACCGCTTACATATAATAGAGATATAAACCAGCATATTATAAGTTGTAGAATAGGAATAAAAATAATTGAAGAAAAGGATAAACAGTTATTAGAACAACATATAACAATGAATGAACAGGAAGATAAAATAACGTGTTTAAGAAATTTATCAGCCTTAAGAGAAGAACGAATAAGGCAGAAAGATGAAGAAATCGAAAGAATAAAAGAACAGAACTTAGCAAAAGAGATTAGCAATGAAAACGAAATAAGAGATTTAAAAGATATCATACAAGAACAATATAGATATATCGATTTACTAAAATATGGACGATAAATTGGAACCTAAAGATCTTTATTATCAAATGAATACTTATGAAGGAGGAACTAGTCAAACACTAAGTTTTAAACCAGATACATACCAGAAAATTCAAGACGAAAAAGAAGAAGTATCTATAAAAAATATATTTAAAACAAAATGGTTTGAAAGAAATAAGGAAATAAGGTATATAGCACAGAAACATGAAAACGTAATTGATACTATGAGTACTAATGGTAGAACTAAGATTAATTTAATTACCGATGAATTAATTAAAAGGGAATTGGCTAAATTATCGACTAAAGAAGCAAAGAAATATAAAAATATTTACTTTGGAGGAGTAGAATTTACAATTAAAGCATATTTTCAAAAGAACATTGACACACCTATACAGATTTACGTATTAGACGACAGAATATTAGGAAATTTACAAGATGCATTAATATCAGTAATTAAAGGAAATTTAATTTATCAAAAGTTAAAATTCACAATACAACCAGACTTTAGCGTATCAATAAAAGACGAACATAAAGATTTAGCTTTAACACTATACTATAAGTTAGATGGAATAAACATGCCACCAGGAAGTAAAGTAATGAGTATAGAAACAAAGATGATATACGCCCTAACAGGAAACCACCATGTAAAGAAACAACATGAAATGAATATCATAGTACCAAAAATGTATAAAGAAATACTCGAACAGATAGAACATAAAGAAAACTCTAAGATTACTATACCAGAAGAGATAACTATGGATTTTTATACACGAACAATTACACCATCTAAAAGATTAATACCACGAGTAGAAGGATCTAAACTAAGTATAACTAGGGAATCGTTAAATAGTATACCAAGGATAAAACCCAGAATAATAGATTTGATAAACATAGAGTGTAATAGATTAAAAATCAAGGTTATAATATTCAAGAATATGATAACTATGGATGGAATAGCAGAAATAAATACTGGAGCAATTAAAAGTTTTATACATATAAGTAAAATAGATGAAAATGAATGTAATATAATAGAACCACAGACTTATAATTATCCAGAAAATGAAAGAGAAATAATAATTACTAAGAGTATAAATTTAAAATTCAAGATTCAAGACTTAGAATATAAGATCAACATCGGAGTAATAGAATATGATAGCCTAAATGAATTATTATTAGGAAGTGATTTTTTGACTATGATTACTTATAAGATAAATAATAATGGAATAGAGATAACTGACCAAGGAAAGACCAGATTTATAACTAAATTATGAATATACAACTAAAAATAATAAAGAAAAAACAAAAACTAAAGACTATAAAGACGGCCTTATCAGGACAAATATACAGCCAGTTGAAATATCTTGAATACAACGCAAAAGAAATGAAATTAGAAAAGGATATAGAACAACTAGAAAAACAATGTGAAAAGTTTAGCAAAATATGGATAGATATGGGAAACGGTTGGAAAAAACGAATAAACAATCCTGACTATGAGCAATAACGAAAAAATAGATGCGTTATGGGAAGAAGTTGTATTAAAAAAAAATGAAAAATATACTGTCATTAATGAATGAAGTAAGAGATAATCAGAACAAAACCCAACAAATGATTAGGGAAGAATTAACTAGCTTATGGAATGTATCTGAAATACCAACATTTAAATTAATATTAGAAAAATTGAATATGTTATTAGAAGAAAAAAGCAAAGGAAAACAAAAGGAACCCAGTGAGGAAGCCAGTACGAGTAGAGAAACGACTATAGCAAAGACTACTATACATAAACCAGAAATAGTGCCAATAGATGCATGGAGAAGAAGTAAAATACCCGTAATGGTAGATATAAGCAAAATAAAACCAAAATTACCGAAAGATGTAATAGATGCTTTGGGAGGACTAACAAAGCTAAATAAAGAAGGAAAATTCTAATGGAACCTGGAGCGATTACATTTTTAAAAACTCACGGTAAGGATATCATCGAAAAAGAAAGATATAAATATGAGCCTATAAGATCAAAACCAGTGAAAGAAGAAAAGCTGAAAGAGGTAAAGACACCCGTAAGAGAAATAGAGAAAACAACTTATGAATACCTAAACCTAAGATTAGATAAACAGGAACAGCAGATAAATGAATTAAAGGAAGAAAACCTGAATCTAAAAGCAAGCGTCTACCAGAATGGTATAATAAGTATAGAAAATATAAAGGAAAATATAAGAATACGCAAACCCTTTTAAAGGAAACTAAAGTAGAGCTAAAAGAAACCAAAAAAGAACTAAAAGAAACTAGAGAAGAATTAAGGGAGGTAAAACAAGAACTGTTAGAACTCAGAGAAGAAATGCAATTTCTAAGAGAACAGTTAGAAGAATTGAAAGGGAAAAAGAAAATCCAAAAGATTAAATTAAGTGATGAAAACACCTCGAAAAGCAATAGTACTGATGAACAGACAGACCATGAACTACAAGCAGTAGAATTCATAGAAGAAGAAGAAAATTCTGAGAATATGGAAATAGTAAAAGAAAATAGCCAAATTATAGAGGCTTTACAAAAGATGAAAAGAGTAAATGCTATAATAGAAGATGAACCAGACAGTGATATAGAAGATGGTTACAATGGACACATAGCAACCGAAGTAGAATCAGATGATATTATCAACGAAGATGCAGACGACTATCCAGAAGAAGACCTAATAGACCCAAATTTGGAAGTTATAAACAGAAGAAATACCAGACTACCTGATCATATACCTGTAGGACAACAAGCCGAATTTAAAGAATTCATAGGGTCAATGACACAAGGAGTAAATTATAACGGATATTTTCTAGATTTAGATAATGTTTATGATGAGCAAGAAGTAGGAAGAAGAATAACAGATTGGAACTTAGGAATGTATATTGCATTAATGAATAGCACGCAAACAGAAAACCTAGATTACATGTATGATTTAATATCAAAAACCTTAATTGGAAAAGCGACATCTTGGATAGAATCAATTGCATATCAACTGAGAGGAGAAGTATTAAGTTATGCAACAGATTGGAAATCAATGTTAATGATATTTGATTTGTTGTTGAAAAGAGAATTCTTAGGTGAAAAATGGTTAGTAGCCAGAGAAAATGTTTTAGCAGAAAGAAAAACAGAGATTATCATGAACCTGAATAACATGAAATGTTGTAAGATAAACAAACTACCAGAATATACGATTAGCTTTAGTAAGTTCTTTTATGAAGCTAGATTCCTACCAGAAGAAGGAGTAATTTATCAACAGTTATATTATGATCATTTGCCTGTACCATACAATATTGAGATATCTAAAGAATACGTACAACTAGAACCTAAGGAAAATACTCTAGGAGAAAGAATACGAGTATTACGAGCATATCTAATGAGAAAGTGCGAAGAATATAGGCTACAGCAAAAGATTAAAAAAGATAAAAAGATAGGACTAAGAGAAATATGTGGATTCACTGAGCGTAGATTAATATTTGGATGCGATGATAACAGAAAAGAAAAGAAGTATAGAAGGCATAAAAGACATAAAAAATATAAGGATAAGTATGAGAGAAACTACAGAGATAAGAAGTATAAGAAATATAAGAGAAAACCTTATTACAAATCCTATAAGAAAAAGAGATTCAAACGATATAGGAATAACCAAGATACAAGAAATAAGTTTAGATATAAAAGAAAATTCAGAAGACGAAGAAATGTAAACCCTATAGAAGCAGACAAGTCTAAGACTAAAGAAGAAAAGGTTAAAGAATGCAAATGTTGGAATTGCAATGAGAAAGGACACTATGCAAACAAGTGCCCAAAGTTAAAGAAAACAGGAGTAAAATATGTAGATACAGAACAATTTATAATGAGCTTACAACAGATTAAGGAAGATAATGATAAAAAATGGTATGATTATGAAGACTTCTATGTTAGCGAAACAGATGAAGAATCGGAAGCAGAAAGAGTAAGTTATATTAACCAATATTCAGAGAGTGAAGACAGTTCTGAATAAAAAATGAATCTGTTGGAAAGACAGAAAAATGCGATAAGAGAAAGAGAATCTGGATACAATGTGAAGAATATACTCGCATAAACTGATTATGACTTCAACAGTTAGTGAAACAGGGAGTATATATTACAATGATAGGTACAAAAAGATTACCAATCGATTATCAAAGATAAGAGAAGAAATGAATAATATACATTGGAAACAAATAGAAATAGCAAGACTCATAGAAGAATCACTAAGAAATGAGGTAATACGACAGGAAGTACAAGAATATGAACAAGATGAAGAACTTCGCAGGAGATTAAATGAACCTGACTAAAATGGTAGCAATTCACATAGAAGCCCATATAGAATACAAACCGAACAAAATGATAAAACAAAAGATATTCATAGATAGTGGAGCAGATATATGCTTAGCAAGAAAAGATGTATTAGAATCACATAAATGGAAAAGATCAAGAATACATAGAGCTAAAGTATCAGGATTTAATGAACAGTCTAAAGAATTAGATATAATAGCGGAAAATATGAGAATTGTTTTAGGAAAAACTATTTTCAGATTACCAATAGTATATCAATTAGATAACATGAAGCAACAAGTGTTATTAGGAAATAACTTCCTAGATTACTTTAAAACTCAAGTGATTAACAGGAATACATTTTGTTTACAATCCCCCTGTGATAAGTGGATTATACTAAAAAGAATATTACCAGTAAACACCATAAGACTATGTACTATAAAAATGAATAGAAATAATAATCTAGAATTATTAAAAGAAAAATACTTAGGTATGTTAAAAGGAAACTTCGGAGAAAACCCGATGCAACTATGGGAAAAGGAAAAGATATATGGAGAAATAAAACTGATAGATCCTAGTGATTTAGTCAGAACAAAACCAATAAGATACAAATTTCAGATCAAAAGGAATTTGAAACCCAGATTAAGGAATTACTAGAAATGAAAGTAATAAGAGAAAGTAAAAGTCCTCATAGTAGCCCAGCCTTTTTAGTAAGGAAACATAATGAGCTAAAACGAGGAAAAGCCAGACTAGTGATTGACTATCGAGAACTTAATAAAAAGACTATTTTTGATGGATACTTTCTACCTTATAAAAGGAACCTGATTAACCGATTAGGAAACAAAAAATAGTTTAGTAAATTCGACTGTAAAAGTGGATTTTGGCAGATTAAGCTGACTAATGAATCCAGAGCTTTAACAGCATTCAGTGCCCCGCAAGGACACTACGAATGGAATGTTTTACCAATGGGATTAAAAAATGCACCACAAATCTTTCAAAGAAGAATGGATCAAGTATTTAGAAAGCTTGCAGACTTCTGTATCATATATGTTGATGATATATTAGTTTACAGCAGTAACTTAGAAGATCATATTAAACATGTGGAGCAATTTATTGAGACGATAAACCAACACGGAATACTTCTATCAGAAAAGAAATCAGAAATATTCAAGAATACTATTGAATTCCTAGGCTATATTGTAGATAGTGAAGGAATACAATTACAGGAACATGTGGTAACAAAGATTAAAAACTTTAAAGAAAGATTAGAAAACAAAAGAGAAGTGCAGCAATTTCTTGGAGTAATAAATTATGCAGCAGACCACATAAAGGATTTACCATATTTGAGAAAACCATTGCAAGATTTGATTAAAAAAGATGTAACCTTCGACTGGAAGGAAGAACATACCAATGCGATTAACAAGATTAAAGAGAAGGTGAAATCATTACCAAAACACAGAGTACCTACAGACCAAGATCAATTAGAACTCTTTACAGATGCTAGTGACATAGGATGGGGAGCAGTCCTAATAGCATATGATAAAGAAGATGTTGATAAAGAAAAAATGTTGATTTGTGGATATGGAGGTGGAACGTGGAAGCCTAACGAGAAAAACTACCATATCAACGAAAAAGAATTATTGGCGATAAAATTTGGAATTAAAAGATTTCATTACCATTTACTACCAGTAAAATTTATTGTTAGAACTGATAATACTTAGGTAAAGGCATTCATCACAAATCGAATAGATCCTTTACCAGAACTGAATAAAAGAAGAAAATGACAATCATTCTTCTGTTGTTATGATTTTATTGTTAAGAATATATCTGAAACTAAAAATGTTTTAGCTGATTTTCTTAGCAGATATAATGTCAATTAACAGCGAAGACTTTGAAGAATACATAGCCAAGGCTATGCAAGAAATTATCAAGAATATTTGATTAATGTTTACGATTAACCGTGATATTTTATGCAGCAGCAAGCTAGCAGCAAACGAAGGATCAGTATGAAGACTCATCCATCGTTCAGCAAGATTAGAGAATTAAATAAAGACAGGTCTCAGTATGTCATTGAGAGGAATATCCTTTACAAAAAGATAGATTTAGCTCGGAAAGAGTTACTCTATTACGACGTAATGAAACCTTCTGAGTTATTAAGTGATCAAGGCAAAATAATAGTCAGACAGGTAATAATAAATAAAATGGTTAGTATATACAGGACTATCGAATATATTCGATATCTAATAAATGGAAAGGAAACGAGTATACGAGCGATTGATTGGTTACTCGCATACTACCCATCACATTGTTAGATGATTGAAAGCCAGAATAGACTACATCATGATCCTTTTGAAGGAAAAATGATTTTGAATAGAATCCTGATCCTTTTGAATAAGGAGGGAGAACTGATTATTTTTGCAGGTACAATGTGAACCTTTGCGAAAAAGGCCTTATGGCCTAAAAAGATTATGACTTAACAGTCCAAAAGAGGCTTAACAGCCCAAAAGATTATTAAAGGTATTATGTAGATTTATCTACCTAAAACCTAAAAGAGGCTTATGGCCCAAACAGATTATGGCCCAATGTAGTGTTTTATACTACAGAAAGCCCAAAAAGAGTATCAGTTAGGGAATGTAGTTTACTGCATAACCCATAAAAGAGGTCCTACGGACCCAAAAAGATTATGGCCTTCATGGCCCAAAACAGATTAGGAGCCTCACGGCCCAAAAGGATTATCAAACTGGTAACCCAGTACAAGAGGTCTTATTGACCCAACAGAATAAATCAATGTAAGTTTTATTTACATAGATCCTATGGATCCAGACTGTTAACTCAGAAAAGAGGTTATAACAGACCCAACGGAATATGGCCCAATGTAGTTTAAACTACAGAAAGCCCAAACAAAAGAGGCCTTAGTGCCCAAAATCAGATTATGGCCCCACGGCCCAAAAAATGATTAAGAAATTAACCGGACGATAGCCAAGATAAGGACAACAGCTTTACAGAAAGGAGCGGCCAAGGCACTGCAGCCTTTACGACTTTTTTGGAAAGCACAGGAGAAGACGACAAAACAACTTTACGGAAAGGAGCAGACAAGGCACTGTAGACACTGTAGCCTTTATGACTTTTGTAAAAGTATTTTGTCAGATTACTGTTTACTTTAAGACTTTTGAAAAGTAATACTGTTTACTTTAAAAAAGTTAGGAATAGTGAATAGCTGAGGTTATCTATATAAGGAGCCTCTTGTAAAGACGAAGGGGATTCAGAGACCGGAGCTGGATGTTGTGGAAGGATAACGACAGTTTCCGGACTCTTCATGGTCTTATTCATCAAAGCATCAAGAATATTCTATATCTTTCTTTGTAAAGTATTTTTAATTTATAAAAAAATTAAAGTGTTTGATTAAATTTTTGAAAAAAAATTTAAAAAAATTAAATAACTGCAGAAGATGAAAAAAGTAATCCTCCATAAAAGTACTTTTTTAAAGTTTGAACAAGCACAAATTGATGTTCTAATATTAACAACTAAAAGTATAAGTTAAGTTTCAAACATGAACCACTACTTTCCTTTTTCAAAAACTATTTCCAATAAAAACGAAATAGCATGTATGACCAAGTTGTTGAGAAGTCAAAAATACTTATTTAGAGAATAGATGTATTTGGCCGAGAATTTAGGATTTTTTTTAAAATTGTGGTCAAACACCAATTGCTCCTTTAATATTAGTAAAAGTGATTTTCAATTTGATTAGCCAAACACGAACCAGTACACTTTATAATTTTAAAAAACACTTCTGATAAAAAATATTTTTCAAAATAAGCAAATCTTGAAAGTTTAGCCAAACAAGCTATATGATTCATCCATTTCAACTTTAGATCGTGTTTTTCTTTTTAGTCCTTTTAAGAAAAGAATACTTTTTATATTTTCTAGTCCTTAATTCTAACATGATATGTGTCATGATTAAGATCACAAGATTCACATTTTGATAATTACACACTTTTTAGTTTGCGACGACGTCTAAACACCACCCATTTTCGAAGTCAATGATGGAATTTCCCGTAAATAACGATTTGTGCCCCAAATCCAACCAAGCCCAAATGGCCAAACCTGTGATTATCAAGGCCGAGTTATCCATTTCATAACAACCAATGGTCTCCCAGTCGGGTCAAGTCCAAACCCATTACAGTATAGTACTGGAAAGGAAGGCCCAGTTTGCTTACTTCTGTCAATTTCTTTCTGTGTGAGTTTGAAACTAATAATTGATCCTAAAAATCCGTGTTATGATCCTAAACGCGGATTAAAAATAAATTAATTATAACTACTCGTGATCAGTTAAAATATAGAAACCCTACCATCTAATGACGAAACTAAAATTTTGAGTTTATAAATTTTGAAATTTTAAAAAGATAATTTTACTGAATTCTGAATAAATTATTTATACATATTAGGTATATTATTAAGCACAAATACTGCGTCTGGACCAAACGGCTCCCATGATAGAGTAGTGGGTGTAGGAGGCTGGGAAAGGTGAATCTGTTTAGGAAATATTTATATACTGTTATCTATGTTGGGAAAATTTTGTTTACTGTTACCAATTGGGTTTAAAGAAAAAAAAAAAGAAGGGAAATAGGTTATAGATAAAGAGCATGAGAGATGGAGGAGAAGAAATGGTATTGGCATCGAGGGAAAGATTTGAGCTTTTCTGGGTTTGAAATACTTTTTCTTATTTATTGATCATTTTGGTTTTAAGGCCATTTGAAGTTGCTTGCTAATATGGAAGCAATAATGTCATTGTAGCTCAAATATCTTTAACTTTATAGTTCCTTTCACATAATCACATCTATCAGAAACTAAATACATTGCATAAAATCTACCCCTCTGCCCTAGTTTATATAACTCTCTCTCCATTTTGGGAGGTCCAAAATGCTTGAACCATTCCACAAATAATATATTACTTTACACAACTTTCACTAACTTTCAAGAATTCAAATTCATATAATGTGTGATATTCTCCATGTCTAACTCAACCATACCTACATTTCTTTTTTGTAATCGTTGTGTCCAGGCCAACTTTCATGCATCTCGACTAATTTCACGTGATACCTAAAGAAATATGTTCTTTGGTTTTATTCATCAATAATGTACAATATATATAGTAGTACGAGAATATCTAAACTAGGTAACTAATCAACCTAATTGCAATATGAAATATAATTTTACCTAAAATAGGAGACATAATTACAATAGGAATACAATTCTACATAAAATAAGAGATATACAATTAATGTAAGAATATTTGGTGAATATACTATTACACCCCCGCAGTCGAAGCGGGAGGCTCACGAACACCGAGACTGGCTCGAAAATCATCAAACAGTATGCGCGGAAGTCCTTTGATGAAGATGTCGGCATTCTGATATCTAGAAGGAACATGAAGGACACGAACTTGACCACGAGCCACTTTTTCGCGAACAAAATAAATGTCCATCTTAATGTGTTTGGTGCGCTGATGTTGGACGGGATTCCCGGAAAGATATATCGCACTAATATTATCGCAGTAGACCAGTATTGCCTTTTGAATCGGGCAGTGAAGCGCAAGTAGAAGGTTATGGATTCAACAAGACTCAGAGACGACGTTGGCTACACCTCTGTACTCTGTTTCGGCACTGGATCGGGATAGTGTTGATTGTCTTTTGAAAGACCAAGACAATAGGTTATCTCCGAGAAAAACACAGTAAATAGACATGGAGTGCCGGGTGTCAGGACATCCACCCCAGTCAGCATTAGAATAAGCAGTGAGACCAGTGAGTGTAGACCTGTATATATGTAAGCCAAAGTGAAGTTTGCCCTGGACGTATCGTAAAATACGTTTGAGGGCATCCATGTGTGCTTCCGTCGGATTGTGCATGTTCAAACAGATTTGTTGCACAGCATAAGATATGTCTGGTCTCGTGAATGTGAGGTACTGCAGGGCCCCAGCCAGGCTACGTTAGTGAGTCGGGTCTGAATACGGAGGGTCAGAATCAACGCTGATCTTGGAATTGGTGTCCACTTATGTTTGGGATGGATTGCAGGACGTCATGCCTACATGATCAAGGATCTCTTCAGCGTATATCTTCTGACATAGAAATAGGCCGCCAGAATGGCAAGTGACAAAGATGCCTAAGAAATAACTCAAGAGGCTCAGATCCTTCATAGCAAACTCAGATGAAAGAAGAGGCATAATGGACCAGCGGAGGGCATCAGATGATGTGGTGAGGATGATGTTATCAACATATAATAAGAGGTAAGCCATGTCTGGACCCTTGTTGTAGAATACAGGGAATGATTGGATTTGTTGTGTGAAAAACTTATAGATAAGACATAATCAGCGAACCGCTGGTACCATGCTCGATGAGCATGTTTCAGTCCATAGAGTGATTTCCGCAATAGACACATATAGGATTCCTGAAACCCATAGGTTGATACATATATACCATTTCATAAAGATCCTCATGTAAAAAAGCATTCTTGACATCAAGCTGATGAATTGGCCAAGACTAGGATAGGGAATGGTGAGGACGGTCCGGATGGTTGCGGGCTTTACGATCGGGCTGAACATTTCATCACAATCCACTCCCACCTGTTAAGACATGCCATCACCTACAAGACGGGTCTTGTACCTCTCAAAAGAACCATCATATTTCTTATGTCTAAAAATCCACATAGAATGAATAATGTTAGCATCAGGTGGACGGGGTACTAGGTCCCACGTCTTAATATCAATAAGAGCATTATATTCATCAATCATTGCGGCTTTCCAATTTGGGTCGGACAAGGCATCCTTCGGATTACGAGGGACAAGGGAAGGGACAACTAAAATGGATAGGTTAAACAGTCATTTAGGTTTGGAAATTCTGTGCATGGCACGAGTTTCTATTATCCGAGAACGTGCCTCATGTGGGATGGGAGGAGGGGGGTGCCGCGAAACTATTGGGAAGAGAAGGAAGGGCATGGGTGATGGGATCATCTGGCCGAGGCTCGGTTTTCTAAGAGGTGGTTACCGTATCACCCTGAGATGGGCTGTTCCAAGCCACCGTCGGTAGAACTGGGTGGGCAGCGTGTCTTGAACTAACCATGGTGTGTTCGGGTGTCGGGGATGTCAGATTATGTAAATGATGAATTAGAAGAGGGTTCATGCGATCATTTATGAGTCATAGGAATGTCGAGGTGGCGAGTTTAGTGAGGCAAAAGGGAATTGAGACTCATCAAATAGGACATAGCATGAAATAATTATATTACGGCTTGATAAGTCATTGCAAGAGTAACCACGATGATTGGTGGGGTAACCCAGAAACACACACATAGAAGACCAGGGTTAGGTTTGTGAGTGGTCGTATGGAGAGGATAGCAGAGACATCCAAAAATACGCAAGTGTTGGTAGGAGGGGTTCTACGAAACAGAACTTGAGTGGGCGACCGTAGAGCTAGAGACTTGTTTGGAATTTTGTTGAGTAGATAGGTGGCCATGGAGAGTGTGTAATGCCAAAATTGAGAGGGAATTAAGGTGTGGGCAAGTAGGGCACGAATTAGGTTATTTATGGTTCGAATTTTCCATTCGGCTTTACCATTTTGGGATGAGGTGTGAGGCAGGAAAAATAAAAGATAAGACCATTTTTGAAGAAAAATTATTGAATTGGTTATTATCGAATTCCTTGTCATTGTCACATTGAAAAAATTTAATGCTCTTTTCAAAATGTGTTTTTACGAAAGCACTAAATGAGGAAAAAATGGGGTAGACCTGGATTTATCACCAATTGGAAAAGTCCATAAAAAATTGAAATAATCATCCAAAAACAACACATAATATCGATGGTCAGTCGTACTTAAAATAGGGAAGTCCACAAATTACTATGTATTATATCAAAAGACATTAAAGTACAATTTGTGGATGCATAAAATGGTAATTTAACATGTTTCCCAAAAACACAGGATTCACATATAGGAGTCTTAGAAATACGGTTGCATTGAATAAAATTATTGTTCTTAATGGAGCGTAAAACAGAATCTCCCGGATGTCCTAATCTAGAATGTCATAAGGAAGACGAAAGAGCAGCAAAGGTTGATGGAATTGAGGCTAGTTTGTTGACGGCATTTGAAATAGGGTAGAGATCTCCGGTGCTATCACATCTCATTATTCGTCTCTCTATCGTAAAATCCTTCTAAAAAAACCAAAAGAATCAAAGTCAAGGGAAACATTATTATCAATTGTGAAACGTTGAGTTTATGGGCATAGAGGACATTTTTAAAAATTGGTGGTAGATGTGGCGGGGATAAGGATGAATGACCAAAACCACGAATAGGAATGCCTTGTCCACTACCAGCAATAATATTCTGATTTAAATTACTCAAATTGGAATAAGACGAGAGAGTACCTTGTGATGCCGTCATGTGAGATGTAGCGTCTGTGTCAATATACCAATTTTTTTCCGGAGCATTGAGTGACATTGTGTTCATAGCTGCCTCAATGTTAGTTGGTGTATAAGTTGAGGGCGGGGGGCCTGTGTTGTGTAGGCCTATTGTGAACGTGCGCTGAGTATGACAGGTTGGGCTTGTCGGGTCAGAGATAGAGTCCACGAGGATATCAGATACTGGCAAGGAGGAGAGGCTCATGATGGTGGGGCCCACGGCGGGTAGGCAGCCCACTGGGAAGGCTACTACCACTGCCGTTGTCGTTGCTGGTTGTTTCCTACCGGCGGGGACTGTCTCTTCCTGCCGTCGTTGCTGCCAGAATTCTGTCCTATGTGACCCTTGCTGGACTGCCGCCCTCGACTGTTGTTGCGAGTCGATCCAGCCTGCTGCGGGTCCTCGGGTCAGCGGTGCTGGCTGCCAAAATTAGGATCCCTGCCGTCGGTGGAGGGCCCGATGGTGGTGCTGAGGGTAACATCTGCAATGCCGGCCTGAGTGGTGTTGCGTTTGATTTTTCGGGTTTCCTCAAGAATTAGCTTTGAACGGGGCTCATAAAAATAGTGGTAAAGGCGTGCATTGCTGAAAGATGGTAGCAACGCCGTCATATGATTCGTTCAAGCCTGCAATAAGTTGCATAACCAATCGTTGATTAGTGACTGGTGCGCCAACATTGGAGAGTTGGTTGGCAAGCATCTTGAGTTCTTGACAATATGCATATACGTTTAGAAAATCGTCATGATGAATGTCCTTAAACTGATTTTCAAGGTATAACGCACGTTGAGTTTTGTTGTTTCCAAATGTTTCCATGTTTGGCGGGCAGTGGCATCGGTCTCAATAATTATGTGCAACAGATCATTATATATCGTGTCGTATATCAACTGGAGGATTGCGGCATCCAAACGAGACCAAAGTGCATCATCAGAATTCGAAGTCGAGGGTGGGTCTGTGGACTTCGAGTTAGGAGGGATGATGTAGTCGATAACTTTGTAGACACAACAATGGATTTTAAAGAGTTCCTCCTACGAGAAGTATTGACCATTTTCCATCTCAATAGTCAGATGGATGAAATTTTTAATGTTGTTGACTGCAAGTGCAGGATGAAATTTGGTTTTGTTATCCATGGAGGATGAAATTTATGAGGAGAATGGAGATGGAGTGGCCGAAAAAACTAGGGTTCCATCGTGGGGGAGGGGGTTGGCGGCCGAGAGTGGGTCGACAACGTGGTGGTTATTTTGTGTAGGGTTATGCTACTGATACCATAAAGGAATATGTTCCTTGATTTTATTCATCTATAATGTACAATATATATAGTAGTACAAGAATATCTAAACTAGGTAACTAATCAACCTAATTACAATAGGAAATATAATTCTACCTAAAATAGGAGACCTAATTACAATAGGAATACAATTCTACCTAAAATAAGAAATATACAATTAATGTAAAAATATTTGGTGAATATTCTATTAGTACCTTCTAGCTCCCACTGGCACAGGTAATAGGTAGACCTGCTATTTATAGATACATAAGTCAAATTAACATCTTAAAAGTTGTGTTCGACTAAATGGAGTAAAAATAAATGGAAGGAGGGACTTCTTGCCTTGTTATATTAAATTATATAGAGTTAGAAAGAATGATGAAATATATCCTCTCGGCTTGCTCATTTCTGATTTGCCTAATCCAAGACTTCTGCACCAATGTTGCCTACCATTATGGACTAATGACTTTGGTTTTGGAAATTGAATATTGATCCAAAAGGAATGGTTTTGGAAAATGATTACCATCTTCCTAACTCTTTTGCCATCCTTCCAGATTTTCCTTTAAACTGTTCTAACTGCTAATTATCTGCATCTGATAAATAAGAAAAGTCTTACATCCGCTCCCCCCTTCCTCGGGGCTTTGGTCTAGCGATAATATTATAGCGTATTGTTAGTCAATATAGGCAGCAGCAGCCTATTGTTAGTCAATATGGGCAACAACAGCCCATGTGAAAATATTTTCTTTCTTTTGATGTCACCAATGACATCAAGAGGAGGTAGTTTGATGTCGCCTATGACATCAAGATGAGGTTTTACCCCTATAAATAGATGCACTCCTTCTCTTGTAGAGATCATCCAAAAATAAGAGAGAAAAACTAAGAGAAATACTCTTAGTGAAAAGCTTAAGCAAGAGAAGCTTTTGAGAGAATTTTGTTGAGAAAATTCTTGGGTGTAATTGGGATTGGGGTTGTGAGGTTGAGTATTATAAATACTTTTGTAATATTTCTCCCTTAATAATAGTGAAATCTGCAGCGGCAAAATGGACGTAGCTCTCGCATTAAGAGTGAACTACTATAAATTTGTGTGTGTCATTTGTTCTTCACTTATTTTCTGATTAGGTCGGATTTGGGACTCAAATCCTAACAACTGGTATCAGAACAACAGGTTGTGTTGCGATTTAGAAAACGATGGGAGGCGAAGATTGTTCGACGCACGGCATCGGAAAGTTCGATGGTACAGATTTTGCATTTTAAGGAATGCAGATTGAAGATTATTTGTATGGTAGAAAGCTTCATGAACCGCTGAGTCCAAAGCCAGAGGAGAGGAAAGATGCATATTAGAATCTCCTTGACATACAGGTTCTGGGAGTCATTCGATTGACACTGTCGAAGAACGTTGCTCACAACGTGGCGAAGGAGAAGACCACCGCTGGTATGATGAAGGTTATGTCCGATATGTATGAGAAACCTTCGGCAAACAATAAGGTATTTCTCATGAAGAAACTCTTTCATCTAAATATAGGGGAATGTGCTCATGTTGCAACGCACGTGAATGAATTCAACACGATTGTCAATCAATTGTCATCTGTGAAAATCGAGACGATGAAGTGCAAGCCCTAATTTTGTTGGCCTCTCTACCGAATAGCTGGGAGCCGATGACATCAGTGGTTAGTAATTATGTTGGTAGTGCTAAACTGAAATTCAACAATGTTAGAGATCGTATTCTTGCTGAGGAGATTCGCAGGATAGATTCTGGTGAGGCATCGACGAGTTTTGCTTTTAATGTTTAGAATAAAATCAGAAATTATGACAGAAACTATAACCGAAATAAGGGCAAGTCGAAGTTAAGAAATGGCAGGAGTCAATCCAGATCTGGGCGAACACTTGAGTGTTGGAACTGTGGAAAACTGGGTCACATCAAGAAGAATTGCAGGGCACTGAAGAAGGAGGACAATAAGGTGGGTGGAGTCAATGCTGCTATTGAAGACATTGATGATGCGTTGGTGTTGTCTGTTGACAACCTAATTTATTCTTGGGTGCTTGACTCAGGAGCGTCTTTCTATACCACCGCACATCGTGATATAATGGAAAATTATGTTGTGGGAATCATGGGTACGTCTATTTGGTAGATGGTAAGCCTCTAGACATTGTTGGCACTGGAGACATTAGATTGAAGAATTCAAATGGAAGCATGTGGAAGATCACAAAGGTCAGACATATGCTGAAGCTGATGCATAATCTAATCTCAGTGGGTCATCTTGATGATGAGGGACATGATGTTAACTTTGGTAATGGGTCCTGGAAGGTGACGAATGGTGTTATGGTGGTTGCTCGAGGTAAAAAAACGGGTACTCTTTACATGACTATGAGCTATCGTGATATAGTAGTTGTTGTTGAAAACACCAAAAAGACAGAGTTGTGGCATTGCAGACTAGGGCATATGAGCGAGAAATGGATGAAGCTTCTGGTGACTAACAACATGATTTCGGAGCTGAAGTCGGTGGATCATCATATGTGCGAGAGCTGCATTCTTGTAAAACATAAGCGAGTAAGTTTTTCAAATACAGGTTGAGAATTGAATGTTGAGAAACTTGAATTGGTGCACACTAACGTGTGGGGGCCTGCTACTATCCCCTCACTCGGAGGATCACATTACTACGTGACCTTCATTGATGATTCAACCAGGAAGCTATAGGTCTATTTTATGAAAATAAATCTGATATGTTCACTGTTTTCAAGAGGTGGAAAGTCATGGTCAAGAATGAAACAAACCTCAAGTTGAAGAACCTAAGGTCCAAAAATGGTGGAGAATACATTGACGGTGACTTCAAACAGTATTGTGCTGATAATGGGATCAAGATGATCAAGACTGTTCCTGGAACTCCCCAACAAAATGGAATAGCGGAAAGGATGAATCGAACATTGAACGAGCATGCACGGAGCATGAGAATACACGCTAGACTATCCAAGACATTCTGGGCAAATGCAATTAATACCACAACCTTCTTGATTAACAGAGGACCGTCTATTCCTTTTGGTTTCAGAATTCCAGAAGAGGCTTGGAGTGGTAAAAAGGTAAATCTATCTTTTCTGAAAGTGTTTGGTTACTTATCATATGTTCATATTGATACTACTACTAGAAGTAAACTTGATCCGAAATCTAAGAAGTGTTATTTTATTGTCTATGGTGACACCGAGTTTGGTTATCGATTCTGGGATGACCAAAATTGGAAGATCATCCGAAGCAGGGACGTCGTCTTCAATGAACAGGTGTTGTACAAAGATAAGTTGCGGGAAAGCTCAGAAAGCAAAGACTGTACGAATAAGGAATCGGAAATAGTTGATTTGAGAGCCTTCTTAGCACCCGAGCTGCAACCAGGTACTTCTGCGGTAGAGGAACAAACAACCAGATAAGGTGCTGATGAAAATGTTAATCTTGAAACAAATGTTGATACTGAAACAAATCAGCAGACGTCGATCACAGAATTACGCAGATCATTCAGGATCAGTAGGCCGGTTCACATGTTCTCTCCGTCCTCAACTACATTCTGCTCACTGATAGAAGGGAGCCAAAATGTTATGAAGAAGCGATGCAAGTTGATGAATCGGTCAAGTGAGAGCTGTCAATGAAAGATGAAATGGATTCACTGTTGTCAAATCATATATGAGAGTTAGCTGAGTTACCAGAGGAGAAGAAGGCATTACAGAACAAATGGATCTACTGAAAAAATGAAGAACACGATGGAAGTAAGCGCTATAAAGTGAGGTTGGTTTTGAAGGGATTTCAACAGAAGAAGGCATTGACTACACGGAGATCTTCTCTCATGTGGTCTAGTTGGTGACAATCAGAACTGTTCTTGGGCTGGTAGAAAAGAAAGATCTGCATCTTCAATAGATGGACGTGAAAACTAGTTTTCTTCACGGTGACTTAGAGGAGGAAATATACATGAAGCAACCTGAGGGATTTGAGGTCAAATGGAAAGAGAAGCTGGTGTGCAAGCTTCAAAAGAGCTTGTATGGATTGAAACAGGCTCTAAGACAGTGGTATTTGAAGTTTGACAACTTTATGAAGAAAGCTGAATTTTCAAGGTGCGAGGCAGATCACTGTTGTTACTTTAAGAGATTTAAAGACTCATACATGATATTGCTCATTTATGTTGATGACATGTTGATCGTAGAAGCAGACCTACATGAGATTGATATGCTGAAGAAGAAGTTGTTAGAAGAATTTGCAATGAAGGATCTGGGAGACGCAAAGCAAATCCTCGGGATGAGAATCATCAGGAGTAAGGAGGACCTCAAGCTCTCACAAGAAGAATACGTAAAGAAGGTTCTCAAGAGGTTCAACATGGACGATGCCAAGCCAGTTAGTACTCCCTTGGCTGGACACTTTCGTTTGTCCAAATGATTGCAGAGATATGTTGATGCTGACAATTGTGGTGATGTTGATAGCAGAAAGAGCACATCCGGGTATGTTTATACCTTCGGAGGTACTACGATTTGCTGGGTTTCAAAGTTGCAGAAGATAGTAGCTCTCTCTAGTTGTGAGGCTGAGTACATTGTTGTGATGGAGGCCACGAATGAGATGATGTGGCTACAATCTTTTCTGCGGAAATTGGATCAGGACCACGAGGGGAGTGTGTTATACTGTGATAGCCAGAGTGACATTCATTTAGCAAAGAACCCGGTCTACCATGCTCGAACGAAGCACATACAACTCTGGTACTATTTCATCAGATCAGCTTTGGAAGATGAAGTATTAGTGCTTGAGAAGATCCCAGGGAGTTAGAATCCATTAGACATGCTGACAAAGGCGGTGACGATAGACAAACTGAAGTTATGTCCAGCTTTAGTTGGCCTTCACAAAGGATGAAACTAGGAAAGAGTTGATGCATCGATCAAAGTGTGAAGACATATTGAAATTAGTCTTCAAGTGGGAGATTGATAGTCAATATAGGCAGCATCAGCCCATTGTTAGTCAATATGGGTAGCAGCAGCCTATGTGGAAATGTTTTCTTCCTTTTGATGTCACCAATGACATCAAGAGGAGGTAGTTTGATGTCACCCATGACATCAAGATGAGGTTTCACCCCTATAAATAGATGCACTCCTTCTCTTGTAGAGATCATCCAAAAACAAGAGAGAAAAACTAAGAGAAATACTCTTAGTGAAAAGCTTAAGCAAGAGAAGCTCTTGAGAGAATTTTGGTGAGAAAATTCTTGGGTGTAATTGGGATTGGGGTTGTGAGATTGAGTGTTGTAAACACTTTTGTAATATTTCTCCTTTAATAATAGTGAACTGCAGCGGCAAAGTGGACGTAGCTCTCGCATTGAGAGTGAACCAATAAATATGTGTGTGTCATTTGTTCTTCGCTTATTTTCTATTTTCTGATTAGGTCGGATTTGAGACTCAAATCCTAACACGTATGATATGTGGGTTAGGTGCATATCACGGGTTCTAACCCCGTCATAGTAAAAAATCTGATATTTAATTGGAGAAGGGCCGAGGAGTGGACCCATTATCCATCAAGTTTCGAACCTTGCGCAATTAACCCTCAGGGAATTCTTTGTGATAAAAAAAAGACATGTCATGCATCCGTCATAATTTGTGCTGCACTTAATGTATAATTGGTCTTTTGATAGTTTAAAGTTTTCCAACACGAGTGAAATCAGTATAGTGCATCATTCACCAAATGTGTGTGCGGGTTCACAATAATAGTCTTTATTTATTTTGTGTTCAAAGTTTCAGTACCCCGCTATCAGCATCTGCATAGAGCTAGTTCTAGCGATTTGTGAAAGTGTATCCCTACAGATTAATCATAATTAATTACTTTTAGAGCTTGCATATTCTATAGCTTAATAATTGTTGTACCCTCTGAAATTTCTTAAAGAAAAAGTAAGCCATCTTTGAACTTTCTCAAATAAAAAGTAAGCCATATATGGATGAGTAAGGAAGAATAAGGTGTAACAGAATAGCAATTACATTATCTGATTCTCTTTTGCTTGTCGTGTCTATCTCTTCTTTGCCATTTGAAGTCTCATTCTCTTAATACAAATATACAATGTACCTTCTTTACTATGGATGAGTATAAGAAAATATTCACCCATGATTCATGTTTTTCCTCTTTTTTTTGTGAATTTACCACCCTTGTTTCCCCCAAATAAACTTTTGTGATGGTTTCTAGAACAGTTGATTGGATAGTGTAGTGTCTCCCATTTTGATACCCCTAGCCTAAAAACATATGCTCTCTCTTTTATGGGCAGGGTATTCTGTCTTTTTACAAGTTTTGATTCCATTATGTTCCTATGCAAATTAAACATCTACCCAAGGAAGAAGGCTGAAGCCAAGATCCAATTTCTATTCTAAAAGTAAAATCCCAAGTTGATCGTGTGAATATTCCAATGTAATCAACTGCTTAAATTCTAGTGGCACCAACTTGCATTCTAACACAAACCTTGTTAATCTTTATTTGTGTCTCCATAAACATCATTAAATGCTACAAATCTGACTTCATATTTATTAATCCTGCGGCATGACAACAACCAGCTCATAAGCTGCTAAGCTGATAGCTTTATGCTATGTATGTTATAAATACACTTACAAGTGTGAGTATATATTCTGGAGTAAAAAATTGACGAGTTAATGGTCAGAAAAAATATATCATTTTCTTCCTTTTAATTTATAATCTTTTGTTCTGTACATAGTGTAATGCTGTTTTTCACCCCCAATAATTTGAGTGGATGTGTGTATTACTTACCGCAGTAGCGTTGTACAGAATAAGATTTCCCTTTTGCATTAGAGTTATTATTTGGTAATTAAAATTGTTTCTGTTTCTGACGCTAGTATAGTTTTTCACTTGCTTTGCTTCAATCTGCACGTCTCACTTGTATCATTAGACTATAAGTTTTGATATTTGAATTAGTTGTCACTAGTAGATTCACAACAATATGAAGTTTCAATTCTTTGACTTCGGTCACTTACATGACTATGGATAAAAGATGCATTACACCATAATAAAGCATGAAACCGATACAAATGAAGAAGGCCATGTACCAAACCGTAGAGTGAATTTATGGAAATAATTACGTAAATAAAAGTGCACATTTTTTTACAATTTAAACTTTTTTAGACGAGATGATTACACACAGAATTAACTAGATTTCTCCACTTTATCTGGATTGTCCACTTGAGATTTCTTGGACTCAAATTTTAAAATCACTCTCTGCATGGCTGCTTTGAATCTTTTCACCTTCTGCTTGTCATGATCTGCTAACTCATTCTTCTGACTGCTGCTATCACAATTACCATCATCTTCTTGGCTACCATGGAATTTGTAAAGCTTCACGTACTTCATAATGTCCTCCACAAAGTTCTTGTGAAAGTTTAATGAACTTATAATCAAAAGTGAAGTTATTTATAGTATGTGAAGATTCAAAAATTGGATAGAGAGCCAAAAGAAACGACAAAAAGTTCTGCTAAACTAGAAAAAATCCAAGAATTTTGTTGGTGGTTGGTTGTACTTGTCGTAAAGATTTGATAGATTGACCCAAACAAAAGATGTCATTTTGCCGTGATGGGAAAAATGTTAGTTTCTTCAACTATGTAAAAAGTCACAAGTCACAACAGATAATTTTCCTATCTAACTAGTACTTGTACATTCTCATGGCCTTTAATTATTTTGTTGTTGCTTCTGCTAATCCATTTTGGCCACCTAATTCAAGAATGCCAAAGCCAAAGAATTGCCAGGCAAATTAATGGTAGATTATGTGACAGTGACCCTTGACCCAATTACTCCATTAACAAGGTTTTGCTTTCATAATTTATTTTCTCTCTCTATAATGTTCTCCTATTCAAACTAGTAATATTTTGTCACATCAAGTGATGGAAGAAGAAAATTTCTTCTTTTTCTAAAGAGACAAATGATAATGTGTACTTTGCACAAGTAATTTTGGGTCGGTAATTAAATTGTGTCCTCGCTTTAAATATTTGCATGAATTGGTTATTTTGAGTTTACTAAAAATCTTTTAGATTAAATGATAAAGAGATGTCGGTAATCGGAATCAAAATCATTGAACTTTGGCATGTAAGTTATGACGTATCGGAATGACTATGTATATTAAACTCAACTGTCAAATTGGAGATCTCATAAATCATGTTGCATCGTCATTATTTCAAAATTACAAATAAAGAAGAAAACATATAAGTCATGACAGATTAATAGTGACTTTATGCTATATGCTACCTAATTATTCTATTGGATCACCTACAAATCATATCAAATCTTTACAAGTGTTTGCGGAATCGTGACACGCTCTTGCTTGTATTGCAAGGGTAATTATCACATTTGACGTACCCATAAGACCACATGAAATTTTTGCAAGATATATAAAAGTGGGGACAAATATTAAATAGCTGTCCCTGGGAAACTCCCACCAACTTATTGGCTCATACTCAATTTACAATTCTGTATGATGATGGATAGTTAAGTTCACAAATGACTTCTATAGGAGTGGTCTTGATTTTTTGGCTCCACTTAACAAAACTTTTAAGAAATAGTTTTCGTTTCAGAGGCTTTTATTGCCTATCGGACATAAGTTGTGAACATAATTAATTTTACCTACAAGGCAGGAGTTTAGGATATTTTAAGACAGTGAATATGCCCAATCGATCACAAGTTCTGCCTTATAAACAAAAGCTAAAACTTATGTCTGATGTACAACATATGCAAAGTTTTTGTTGCTTATGAGGCATAATATCTAGTTTTTGCCTATAAGGCATAAGTTTAAGATATTTAAGATAGTGAATTTGCTCAATTGGCCACAAATTCTTTCTTATAGACGTAAGTTAGAACTTTTATCCTTGCTTAACAAAATCTTTAAAGTATGATTTTAACTTATAAAAAAATTGCTGGTTTTTTGCTCATCAACATAAATTCTAGTTGTAATGTGCGCATAAGGTAGTTTTGCATATGAGACAGGAGTTCAAGATATTTCAATAAGTTACGAAGATTGAAGATAGTGTAATGTGTTGCCCAATTAGACATGATATTTTGTTGTATTGATTGACTTACTCTGTTTTTAAAATTAATCAAGATCAAATTTAATCGTATTTTCCAACAATAGTTTAACAACATCATTTCCAATTAAGATTAAGGTGTAGAATATTATTTTGTGAGTCATAAGATGACTTAATAAAGTGGAGGAATAAGTTATTAATTATTGAATAATACATATAACTTTTTTTAATACATCATAACTTGATCAATTTAACATGATAAATACCCGATTTAAACTCACAACCTATTCCTTCTTCAAATCTTGTTGCATTGCACTACCCTTTCCGCATGCCATAAATGACCTACGAACAAAGAATTCAGAAATACTAATATTTTTTGCTCATCATCAGACAATCACTTATTTATAAATTCGCGTGAAAAAATTATTAGGAGAGTAAGGTTGTGATGTAAGAAGGAACCTCAAAAAATCAGGATTGCAACTTTATAGGTTCTTGATGAAAGGTATATCAAAATTTCCATCATAGCGTGTGAATCATTAAGCAACACATGTAATTTTTGTCTGTGAGGTAGAACTTGTGGTCAATTAAACATATTTATCATCTTTGACCTACAAAAATATCCTAAACTTTTGCCTCATAGATGAAACTAATTTATGTCCACAATTTACTGTCAATATACAACAAATAATTGGCCGAAAATATTTTCTGAAGCGAAAGTTATTTTTGGAAAATTCGCACAAATGATCCTCTTTCAAGGCGGCCTTTAATTTTTGTTACTCAAATTGGAAAATTTAATTTTTTTCTTGCCTAAAAAATTTTGCGTCCTGGGTTCTGGGTTCTGGGTTCGAACCCCAACTTAGTCAAAAAACATTTTAAAAAAAAATCACAAGGCAATATTTGCCTTCAGTCATAAGACAAACTCTACCTTAAGACAAATTTTTCCTTATGCATGAAGGTGCAGACAAACTATGCCTTGTGAAATTCAAACTCTGCCTTACGAATTCTTTTTTAATTTTTACTAAGCGGGGGTTCGAACCCTAGGACCTCGGGTATTTTCAACCACTTTTTTAAGCGAAGAGCAAAAATTAAAGACCAACAATTTGTGGGTCAAAAATTAAATACCATTGCCTTTGAAGGAAAGCCGGGCAAAAAAGTGGTTATTGTTTAAATTTTTTATTAAGCAGGCCATAAGTACAAGATCAGCCAGGAAGGCCATTCATGTAAATTCCCCGTATTTCGGACACTGGCCGGCAACAATTTAGGAAGAGAAGACTGAAAAGTTTGGAAAGGGCAATGGAGAAGGGTGTTGAGAGATGGATAGTTGACATTTCTAAATGGAACCCTTCTCCCCATAACTTCTCTTTTTCTATGTCCTTTCTTCCCCACCATGAACACACCTCCATTACCAGGTTTCTTGATTCTTCCTACTAAAAGTTTATGTAAAGTTTTCATCTTTAACTTTATTATACACTTATTTGTTTCTTGATTGCAAAAAGTGACAATGGATTTTATATGAGTGTCCTTTGATTGTATAATGTGTCCATGGATTTTATATGAAATGCTAAAATTTATGTAGATCATGTAAAGCTTTCATCTTTGAGTTTATTCTATACTACTTTGATTCTTGATTGCATAAATTGTCCATGGATTTTATATGAAATGCTAAAAGTTTATGTGTATATCATGTAAAGCTTTCATCTTTAAGTTTATTCTACACTAGTTTGGTTCTTGATTGCGTAAAGTAACCATGGATTTTACAGGAAATGCTAAAAAATTGTGTATATCATGTAAAAGCTTTCACCTTTAAGTTTATTCTATACTACTTTGGTTCTTGATTGCATAAAGTGTCCATTGATTGCATAGAGTGTCCATTGATTGCATATGAAATGCTAAAAATTGTGTATATCATGTAAAAGCTTTCATCTTTAAGTTTATTCTATACTACTTTGGTTCTTGATTGCATAAAGAGTCCATTGATTGCATAGTGTCCATGGATTTTATATGAAATGCTAAAAAATTGTGTATATCATGTAAAAGCTGTCATCTTTAAGTTTATTCTATACTACTTTGGTTCTTGGTTGCATAAAGTTTCCATAGGTCTTAGGAATTATTTGAAAGTGTCCATTGATTGCATAGTGTCCATGGATTTTATATGAAATGCTAAAAAAATTGTGTATATCATGTAAAAACTTTCATCTTTAAGTTTATTCTATACTACTTTGGTTCTTGGTTGCATAAAGTTTCCAAGGTCTTAGGTTTTATTTGAAGTGCTAAATTAATGTTTTCAAGCAAAGTTATCTTTAAGTTTATTATGTACTTTTTTATTCTTGATTGCACAAAATTGTCTATGGAAGCAAATTGTGAATTTGCACTTTGTTGTACTTACCTTAATTCTATATTGTGACTATACACTTTGTATTTCATGTAAAGTTTTCATCTTAAAGTTTATTCTACAAATTCTTTGGTTCTTGATTGCTAAAAAGTGTCTATCAAAGCAAAAATTAGAATATGCACCTTGTTTTACTTGCTTAATTCTATATGGGTGTCTAAAGAAGCTTGTTGAGGAATTTGGTTATCACGATTACCCCCTTGTAAAAACTTGAGTGGATTTGTCATTCACTGATAGGTTCTTTAAAATGGAAGATCGAAAACGAGCTCTTGTGAGCAGATTGTTGCAGTATGCACTGATACATCAAGTCTTGGGGATCCCATATAACAAAATTGTCACCAGGCGCACTGCTGAGGGGAAACCATATCTGGTATTGCGTTTGGTATACCCCTGGCCAGTTTGGTCATGTTTATAAATGAAAATATATTTACTTGATAAAAAAGCAATGCTGAAAATGCAGTTGCTTTTGGTTCTCATTTTTTGTTGTTGAAATTTTGTTGTTGCTGTTTGCTTATTATAGTACCTTAGAAGTGTGTCTTTTATCATTAACTAGCTGGATTCTCACGTTTTTCCAAATGTTCCTGTAGAGTCGAAAACTAGAGTTGGAAAAATGACTCATCCTTGGCTGGAGTTTCGCTATGAAAATAGGAATTATTTTCAGTAGTCGTACTAAAATGTGTTCAACATAGATTGATTATTCATTAGACTATTTGCACAGACAGGTACTTGGAATTAATATGATGTGAGAAACATGATATCAAACCTTTTATGCATAGTAAAATACGAAGTCTCCTTTTTCAAGAAAAGGTAATTGGATTAAAATAGCAGCACTAGGGAAGTGCTGAAGTATGTAGAAGTGAGCAATAAACCAAAAGAAAAAATCCCTTTCTAATCTTGTAGGAAGTAAATATGAAATCTCCTGCTGCGCTTAATTGATAAATTAGTTTCTCGCCAGTGTCAATCACATACTATCTATCATTTCCTTTGATTTGTTTCTCCCAGTTACTTGTGCTTTCTCATATTTTTTTATATTTACATTATCGATAAAGATTCAGAATCATATATTTTTCTAATTTGTTCTCCAATATGTTGTCCACTTGTAGTCAATTGAAAAGGTTTCTCCCTGTATATGTTTGAAATTACATTCTTGGATGCTAGATTAAAATGGATTGTGTAATTTCATATGCCACAAGGATTTGATGATATTCTTCATGCTACCTGCTATGCTGTTGCCTGCGGTCGATATCTTCGCATTTGTAATATTGTTAATCCTATCTTCTTCTAGGAATGTGACAAACCGAACTTGGAGGTGCCAAATTTTAACTTCAATGCATCACATCATGGTGATTTTGTGGCTATTGCTTCTGAACCAATATGTCTTGTGGGATTGGATATTGTTTCTCAAACCATTCCTGTGAAAGAATCAGTGGAAGAATTCATTCAGAGCTTCTCATCATACTTCTCAAGACTCGAATGGTTTAACATAATCAATGCTGGCTCTTCTCCTCAGATTTTAAGTGAGTTTTATAGGTACCTATCTATTTATAGGTCTTACTTAATGCGAATGTAAATGCCACTACTGAAAATATTTTATTCTTGATTAACCTCAAACTCCTATAATTATGTGCATTTCAAATCTTTCTTCCATGTTCAAGTCAGAGGCACGGAGAGTTTGGTTTGGTAAAAATGTCGAAGGTAAACCCCAAAATATTTTATTCTTGATTAACCTCAAACTCCTATAATTATGTGCTTTTCAAAGCTTTCTTCCATGTTCGAGTCAGAGATCACACAGAGTTTCGTTTGGTAAAAATGTCAAAGGTAAACCCCGAAAACGTAATATGTATGAACACATACACTTGTTTTCTCTTCCATTGCTCACTAGAGCTTGGTGTCTCATTTTTGGATAAGCCTTAGCTGACTGTGCGGGTCAATTTATTTTTCAAGATGTTACAGAACATAGATAATTTATGTTAACACATTATTGACAAGGTATACAAAGAGAACTTCTCTTTTATCCAAGAACTTGTATCCTGTTTGGCCAAGCTTTTGGGAAGCCAAAAGTACTTATTTTCCCCAAACAAATGCATATTTCCCCCCCAAAAATGCTTATTTTAGAGAATTGAGGTGTTTGGCTAAGCATTTAGGGGGAAAATAAGTGATTTTGAGTAGTTCCAGAAGCTAAGTAGCTTTTTTCCAAAAGCATTTTTGGAACTTTGGTCAAGCATAAATTCCTGCTCTAATATTGGTAAAAGTGTTTTTTTCAAAATGATTAGCCAAACGCAAATTGTTACTCTTCAAAAAAAAAAATTGAAAAGCACTTCTGACAAAAAACACTTTTCAAAATAAGCAGAATTTAACAGCTTGCCCAAAGAGGCTATTAGTCTCAGTTCCCTGTGATCCAGTTGAGCTCAGATGGGTAATGATTAGGCTAAATGAACCTCCGTATCTCCTTTAGGGAAAGAATATCAACCTTTGTACTGCTGGGAACGACCATATATTGCCTTGACCAACGACCTTTTCTTTACTGTGATAGTGTTACAATTTGTTCTATTTTCATAGTTTCAAATTGGATGTTATAGTTTCTACTTCTAGCCTCGCTAAATTAATGTCTACTTTCCTGAAATGGGTATATCACATTTTCCACTTTCTTGTTGGGTTCCGCTTTCATCCTTCCAGCATCAACACGAATCAAAGAGTAATCTATCACATCACTTGCCAGAAAACAGTTCATACTTCACAACAAACTTAAGAAACTAGAAGAGTATGAATTTGAAATAAGATATTGGGAACATTTTTTTTTTGTGATAAATTTAATGACAGGTTTTGTCACCCGAGAAACAAAATTCATGCTAAATGGTAGAAATATTACATTGACAGAACTGACAACTTATGCAGATATTGGAGTCTGAAGGAAGCATTTGTCAAAGCTATCGGTGAAGGCGTGGGTTACAAGTTGGACACTGTTGAATTTCATCACCAAAACTGGGAAAACATAGTTGTCAAGGTTGATGGCAAAGAACTAAAAGATTGGAGATTTTGGCTTCTCGAATTGGGGAAAGATCACGTGGTTAGTTCTTCGATATTGCTAATTCATGTTTTGAATCTCTGATGCTAGAGATCAACTAGAAACCTTCATATAATCAACATCCCCTCTTTAAGAAGCTAGGACATTAGCTGTTTTAAGTTGTGAATACCCATTAATGATTTCCATTTTATCTTGGTTGTCACAACATGCATTCCTTTGTCTCTCTTGGAACCTAATTTTTAATTACCTGAATTTTCTCTAGAAAGCTACAGAATTTATGAGATAGGGTTTGAGCTGAAAAGTGCATATATTCCAAAAAACTATAATGCAACTTGTAGGAGTTCATACAAAGTACTGATGCCAGCAACATTGAGCCATAAAGCGTGATATCTCTTCATCCATGTCAGCAAACTCGTGCTACAAAGCACAATCTGCTCATGCTAGAGAACTATATGGAACGCACCCAAGGATGTGATCTAGTGGTCAATGAAGTGAATTGAGAACCATGAGGTCTTTGGTTCAAATCATAGCACAGACAAAAACACTAGGTGACTGGCCTTGGTGGTCAGAGTTACCTAGTACATGTAGTTGGTGGGAGGTGGCTGGTATCTCTGGAAATTAATCGAGGTGCGCGTAAGCTGGGCTGGATACCACGGTTATCAAAAAAAATATGGAACTAAAATTCTGCATTTTGAATATTTAAGCTTCATGTTAGTCTAGCCAAGCTGGCCGAATTAAACTAGTAAGCAAACATATTAGCTGCCTTAGTTGCATGGACAGTAGAACCATTTTTCAATTGCATGATCAGTTTTGCAATCTGCCTTTACATTAAGACTGACTTTTCTGTAATGTTGCAGGCATCAATTGCTAGGGGTCACCCTATGTATGCCACTAGCAGTTACAAGACAACGTTGAACCGGACACATTTTAGTGATGAGCAATACAATTTGGGACTTCATCTTCCAAATGCAAGCTTCATTTTCCGGAAGGTAGAAGATCTTTTGCCCTCCGATGAAACAGGTAGAGTGCCACCATGTTTATAGCAAAATTGTGCTGTGTTGAAGGATTAAGAAGAGCTCAAAGAAGCTATTTGATCGATTCGTTCTGTGGAACCTGGGTTCTTCTACCATGACAAGTGCCACTTGGTTTTTCTGGTGATTTTGGACTAGAGTTGCATCCTGTGGCCAATTTTTTTTTTAAGGGTGTGTTTGGTAAGAAGGAAGCTATTCTTGGGAAAATGGTTTCCGGTGTTTGGTTGGAGAACAGAAAACTTTTTCCTGGGAAAAAAAGACATTAGCAACTAGATACTGTTATCATGAAATTTTTGAGTTTCTAAAGATTGATAATAATATTAGCAACATGATATGGATCTTATGAATTACTGATAAGTAGAGTTGAGAAAATTGTGAAGGAAAATGACTTCAGCCCAAAAGTGCGGAAAGGCATTTTCCGCGAAAATATTTTCTGGCAACCCAACACCAGAATATGACTCTATGGAAAACATTTTCCAGAAAATATTCTCCATTATACCAATTACCAGGCACCCTAATTTGTTTTTTTCCTGTTTGATTGGTTGTCTACTTGTCTGTCTCATTCGTTTCTAGTGGTGTTTGTAACTCTAATGTATAAATTTGTAATTGTTCAGAACAACTGTTCCATTATGCAAAATTTACTTTACATTCGTCATGTATTTCAATATACCTCGTCTTAAATTAAGAATCCTCATAATATTGCTCTTTATTTAGAACTAAACTAATATCTATATATTTTATTTTTGTAGATGATTATATTATACACTATCTTTAACTACAAATTGTGAAAATTAAGTAAAGTAAGCCACGACTCAGTGCAAAACATGATAGACTATTATTATTTATTCATCATATATCCAAACTTTAATACAATTAATCAAACACCCTTTAATAGTACAAGTACCCAGTAATTTTAATTTATCATACTACAATAATTGTATTTTGATCCATGTATTAACTGGTTCATGAAGTAGAAAACACCATAGGGTCGTTTGCTTCCTATGCAAATTATACAAGAATTTTAATATAAAAATTATTTACGCGATGAACAACAATGTGAAGAATGTTATGCGATAGGGGTGAGCGGGTTCGGGTACCCTAACCTTTTTGAACTACTCGGACCCTACCCAGTAAAAGATCGGTTCCTAAATTTACTATCCGGAACCTACCCGTAGCAATCATTACCCGAAACCTACCCGTAGCAATCATTACCCGGAACCTACCCGAACCCTGCAGTTCCGGGTAGGTTTCCGGGTACCCGGAATCGATGTTTCTTTGTGCAAAATAATGCCTTCGTATAACAGCTTTGGTTTTGGAATAAACTCATTTGTTTATCCTCTGAAAGCCAGTGCCACAAAACCCATAAAGAATCCTTTCGGAATATCCCAAGAATATTTCAAAAATTTGCTTTGATTTTTGTTTCAACTTTATTTTTCAATAACTTAAAAGAGTACATAGTTTAAAAAATCCAATTTTTCATTTTTCTACCGCTTTTGACTTTTTCTCTGCTTGTGATTGTCACTTTGTATTATTTGATTTATTTCTTGATGGTGAAAGTGAATGTTCTGCATTTGTTTTTTTCCCCCTTAAATGGTGTACTTTAGTATGACTTTTTTTCTTTTTTTTTTATTTACTAAAAAATAATGAAATTAAAAAAGTAAAAATATTTAATATTAAATGCAATAAGCAATATTATTTGAGGTACCTATTTAAGGATATTTTTGTTCTTGAATTATATCAGTTACACATTTTTATTTCACATAGAATAAGCTAAATGATGCATTAGCTGTGCTAAGCGAATGTGTTAATTTTCCTACTGCAAACCACCGGAGTATTTTGCTAATGCGGCCAGCCTTCTGGATCTTCCAAGTATAAAGAACAATTTCGACCATCGACTATGGGTAACAGGGTACGTAAGAGTTAAATCATGCATCATTTTATAGAGAAAATGACAAAAACAATCCCTTATGTTTGAGAAAGTTCAAAATAATCCTTTAAATATGCATTGAACAATATTGGTCCTTCAAGTTTGCTTTATTTTTAATCACCGTCAAATATTTAACAATTTATGTCCGTTAGGTTTGACGAAAAAGGTGGAAAAAAGATTTAATCATAAATATCAAGAGTCTCATCAAACCTAAAATATGCACACAGAAAACTACACTAGATACGAAAAAAGAAATTAAAAATAGCAAAAATTACACTTCAAAAATCTACACCAAACTCTAGAAATAAATCAAAAATAGGAGAAACTACAAAAATTGTACCTCTAAATGTGTGTTTTCAATAATTTCCTTTTTTTCATAATTCCGTCAAATCTAACAGACATAGTGCAATAAATATTTGACAAGAGGATAAAAGTGTTCATATTAGCTTCACCTTCACTGACGTAGTTAATCAGAGAACCATCTACACTCCAACAACTGCAAAAAAAAAAACGAAAAATAAAGGCTCCTCATACTTGTACTGCAGACACGAACACTTCATACATAACAGCTCCTGCAACACTAGTGTTCCATCTCAGAGTTAACCTTATTCATGAAGTGAACGGAAATTAGTGATCGAGCAAGTGTACATTAAGAAAAAAAAAAGAGCAATAGCATACACAATGAAATATTACAAACATAAAACAAGAATAGTACCAATTGGAAGAAGCATGATGATATAGCATCTTCGCGTCGTGCATATAACTTCAGCATTATTGCAGGAGTGATGCTGGAGGAAGAAAGTGTTTTGAGGGATGAAAACCTGAAAAGTTGAGAGATCATCATTCAGACTGAAGACAAGGAAAAGAGGCAAAGCCAAAACATTTCCTTTTCTCCAGAATATAGCAAGTAAAAATCAAAATAGAAGTTAATGGCAGAGCTAAACAGCAAAGAGCAGAGATTGAAGAAACAGATGAAAGCCTTGTGTGAGACAATTTTCAGTATGCGTCTTATGGACTGCATGGCCAGAAAGAAACAAGAGACCTCTGGAGGGATTAGAAAACATCAGATTTTGGTATAATTGATGCTTACAGTCATCAAACTTTCGGTATAACATGACAGATGAATATGCTTCTGAAAGTATCTGGAGCTGATGGATTCAATGAAATGTAATAGGCAGGCAGCCAAGAGGTAGCTCCCGAGTATTTCGGGCCTACGACTTCTTACATATCATTAATCCAATCAATCCTGTATTCTTAAACGGCATGTCAGAGGAACTGCACAAGTCACGTTGTTACATGTCCAAGGAGATGATAATTAATCAACTAGAGAACCCAACGTGGAAAGTCACACATCAGTTGCAAGTATACTTACAGCAAAACAACGATATTACTCTTTTTTCACAGGGCAACCATATAAAGAGTAAAATGAAATAAGAACTTCAATACATTGCAGCAAATAATGTATGCCAATCATGCAGTATCCAACTAGCAGTAAGCAGAAGCACTATTCATGGAGAGAATTTCTTTAGCCTAATTAATAAGAGGCAGTAGCAGGAAAAAGATCTTCAGATGACAAGGAGGCGGCAGCGGCGGATGAAAGAACCTAAGTATATGAAGATGATCTCTCTTTCTTTTTTTCTTTTTTTCTTTTTTTCTTTTTTTCTTTTTTTTTGTTTTTGGTAATATACACGAAGATGGTTTTTTTCTATTCATGAAACAGCAACCAAGCGGGGGAGGAGTCTATCAAAGAAATCAACCAGAACATGAAGAAATAAGGTAAAGAACTAATATATACAGTAAAATTGAAAATACAAGGCCAAGTAGTTGAGAGAACGAGATCCTTCTACTCAAATAAAAAAGGACAGAACACCAACATAAAAGATAATTTATCCACATTATGCCCTTGACTAATATGGTCGTTAAGCACCAAAGTCTATATAAATTTAAGATGTCTTCACCTTCCACTACAACAAACTATGATTGGAATAAAGATGACACAATCAGAGGAAATAACTATCCAGCAAGTTACTTAACATATACACACAAGTAGCACCATGTTACAGAAAATGGTAGCAGTGTACCTCCTAGATCCATGGAAGTCATGTACTGGATAGCAACACAATCAAGCAAGGCTGTACCAAACCTTTTGTACTTGGTCATCAAAAAATATCACTGGGCGTATATAATCAAAGTACAGCAAATTTTTTTTGAAAAGGTAACAACTTTGTATTATAGACCAATACTTAGGTAGTACTAAAAACCCTTTTACAAAAGAAAAAGAAAAAGAAAAAGAAAACTAAGAAGTTAAGAAAGTATAATCCTAACAAGAGTCGAGGACTTCTATGATTGCTGCATCTACAAAGGGATTCTTTGTACACCAAAAAAAAAATAGCAACATACAGTCTTGCTTGATCTTCTGTAGAGTGCTATCTGGAGTTCCTTTCTTTCCAGATAGTCCACCATATGCAGGCTGGAATGATCCTCCAGTAGATAAATCTGTTTTGAAGAAGAGAAGTAAGAAACACATAACAAATGATGAAATGCAATCTATCTGCAAAGCTTGGCAATTAGTCATCAAAGGACCATATGCAATAAAAACAGGATTTCAGCAGTTAAATAATTTAATTATTGAAACAATCGTAATCAATTGTGCACGTCCAGAAACCATGGTCTAGAAACAACTGGATGGATAAAGGAGTATATTTACAAATTACAAGTATATATACATTTATACTGTGAGGGAGAGTCAAGAATTGAGAAATGTGTAAGTTGAACTATTAAAGCTAAGGTAAAGGATGGGTTACCTGTCGGCTTCCTAACCAAACATTTCTCAGGCTGACCGACCAGTACTTGGTTGGTGACGATAATCTTAGCACCTGTTAAGGAAGAAGAGACTGTTTTGACAGGTGAAGACTATGCTCAAGGTACTTACCAGCATTCGTCTGCAACTAAAACATGAAAATCAAGAAGTTAAAAGATGCATATAAAATTTCAGCGCAGTCCAGGATTCATGAGCTGCAGACAGTTAATGAAGGATTAGCAAGACCAAAAAACTGAATAGCCAAGTCATTATGCTCATATACAAGCTTTAAGAAAACATAACTAGTAATCAGGGAAAAAGGTAAAAAATGCAATATATTGGGAAAACGAACTGGAAACATTACAAAAGATGATCAAACAAAATTGCCCTTGCAGTCCTTGCTAATTTGTTTACAAGGAAACATTGCCTGAATTTAAACAATGAGGATTTTCTAGCATACCCTTCAAATAAGTATACAAAAAATGGCCATAATTACAAGTGTCAATTGGCCAGAAATCTCTTAACCTATCACTTCTTGAACAAGCAAAAGATCATTCTCTACTGAACAGTTAAATAGTCCATAAGAATGTACAACGAGCAGTCACAGTCAAAACATATTTAACTCAAAAAGGTCGTCCATTGGTATTTCAAGTCCCACAGAATCGTGATCTTGCAAACCATCAACATCAAAGTTGAACCAAGAATTCAAATCCTGAGGCGCCCCAAGCTCAGATTCTACACCTAGCTCTTCTATCGCATCAATGTCGTTCAATGGCAAATTCAAGCCGTCAGCAGATTCTTTCTTCTCCCTCGATGAATTAACATCACCCTCTCTTTTTCTGTTACAGCTAGCATTTACCAATTCTCCAGAACCATTAGCAGAAGGGTAAACGGGATGTGTTGTGATCTCCATGAATTTGTTAAAAGATCCATTTACAGATGTAGAAAGCTGAGCTGTCTTCTGCTTGGGCTTTGTTTTTGTCTTGCGCTCACCCTTGGAGTTCCCCAGTGAGCGTCCAGTTTTTGCATTTGCATTTCTCACTAAAGAGTCCCTATCTCTTTCGCTTCTTTTTCCTTTTGGACCACCTAGAAGAGTTCCCCCAAGAGTAGAAGTGGCTCTGAAAGCAGCACCAACATCATCAAGCAGTACTTCTTTTTTCCTTCCTCTATTTAATATTGGCCCATTTTTAGCAAAAGCATGATCAGATTGATGATTGAACCTTTCATATGGATCAATCAGAACACCATCAGCGGTAACAGGGCACGAGCCTGTGAAAGAGGAGAAATGTCAACTATTACAGCACATTTGATAAGAGCAAAAACTAGCAACACACAAACAAAACTAAAATTACTAAACATGTGAAGATGAAAGTACAATTTGTATTAAAAATGGAACTCTTGTCAGAAGCGATGTCAATAATTACTACCCAGCTGACAAGAAAAAAGCATGCAAGACATAAACTAAAGATACTAACGCATGTCAAGATCAAATTATAAATTTACAGGGGAAAAACCTCTTGTTAGAACAAGAACCAAAATATTTGGTTGACCCAGGGATAAAGGAAACAATTTTTTTTTTATGAAGTTAACTAGCTCAAAGTTGCCAAAGCATCGTCAGCACAGTGGCATTCCCATATACATGATAATCCAAATCAATAGTGGAAAGCTTTTTTAGCAACTGCTTACCAGCCAAAAGATCTGCCTCATTAATACGAGGAGGAGCGGCAAAAATAATGTCATGGAGCACTGGCTCGCTAAAGCAACTAGCTCTACTATCCTCATACTTCCGACACCTGGAAAGTGTTCTCTTTGCAAAAGCCAATGCGACCTGTTTTGACACCTTAGGAACCCCATTTTTGGAAGCTAGACTTCCTCGAGTCGCCTGTCAAATAATCCAAAAGATATGTAGTTATTAATCTGAATCACAAAGTTGGGTCACGTCCATATGCTGTAGTAAGTTAATTGCAAAATCTCCAGTAACTAACATGCTGCACAGCATAAGGATAAAATAAATTCAAATTCCCCAAAATCAGGTTACCGTAGGGTCAAAACATTACATGATTGATTCACTTCAGCCAAGTTTGTGTATAGATTCTCTAGGATTTGTGAGTAGCAATGTCAGTATGCTAGCTAGCTAATGAACTAGAGTACTGCAATATATGTAAGTTGCCACCATCTTTTGCAGGAGATAAAGCTATGTTAAAAAATTTAGCAAAGAAAGCTATTAAAGTTTCATCATTTTTTGATGGGTGTAATAAAGTTTCATCATTTTTAATTATAATAAGCCTCAGTAGCCTTATTCAACAGTAGATCTAATATCTTCAATACCGGAAAACTGTTCCAGCATGTGTTTGTTGGGTTTCTATGGAAAGAAAGCAACAACAACATACCCAGTATAATTCCACTAGGTGGGGTCTTGGGATGGTAGAGTGTACGCAGACCTTACCCTTACCTTTTGACGGATAGGAAGGCTGTTTCCGATAGACCCCCGGCTCAAGTAGAAGCGAAGAGCAACACTAATAATAAGCAGTAATAGCAGCAAGAAAATAAGATAATGAAATGAAAGAAACAAGCAGGTAGTAATAGAAAACTAAGAATAAGAAATATGAGAATACTAAAATAAAATGACGAAAATAAGATAAATCCTACACTAAAGGAAAACAATACTAATCCTAATACTAGCCCTCTACCCTAATACTCGACCTCCACACCCTCCTATCTAGGGCCATGTCCTCGGTAAGCTGAAGACTCGTCATATCCTTCCTGGTCACCTCTCCCCAACACTTCTTTGATCTGAGCCCTCCATAGCCAACCTCTCACACCTCCTCACCGGAGCGTCTGTGCCTCTCCTTTGGACATGTCCAAACCATCTCAGCCTCGTCTCCCGCATCTTGCCTGCCACGGAGGCCACTCCCACCTTGCCCCGAATTTCTTCATTTCTGACCAAATGGAAAGAAAGCAATACTAGGTATTTTGAGGAAAAGCAATCACATTCGGTGTAAACTCCAGGATGTATATGAGATGCACAAAACTCGCTTCAGGGATAGATCTTTAGTATAGAGACTATACCCTTCCTTTTTTCTTTTTATTTTGTGCAGGGGGACTGCCCACTCTTGTAATTTTTTCACCATCTAGGTGTCTGATTTTGTTCTATTTATAAAATCTCTTATTTACCGGGAGTGAGATAAATCACCTGCTCTAGTTTTTTTAGTAGCCCACCCCTCTAGCCTTCTAATTATTATTTTTTATTTGTGAACTCTGAGCATACATGTAGGGCAAAGTTTTCAACACAATCTCATTGACCTGAAGAAATCTAGACTAGGATCAAAGATCCTTTGATGGGCATCTTATAATTGAACTTTAAAATCTATTCAATAGATATCAAATCTTAATCAATCTGAAAACCAGAATTAGAATTCCTAAAGTATCAGCCAAGTCTTCTTTATTTATTTATTTTTTAAAATGAAAAAAAAAAAAGAATCAAGAAGACTTGGCTGAGATCAAACCATTCTTCTTTCAAACATAGAGATCAAATGAGAAAGAGCGCAATAACAAGTATTCCCTCTAAAAAGCTATAATGTCTGCTTATGTATACATATAAATTTGTATCTTATTTTCTGGATAAATACTGCATTTGTGTTTTCAGATCACATACTACGCAGTCAGTTACTTGGAGCAAACTTCTCGAGTTTTAGTTTTCTCCCAAATCTCTGATTGCTCTGGTCAACAACATATACTCTTTATAGTCTAAAATGATCATATAGTAGTTATATACAAATATCCTCCACAACATTTCGCAACAGAAAGCAGTCTGTTTAAGAGTAAACTTAATGCCACAAAACTTTCTAACCAAATACTCCTCTTTAGAAGAGAACAGCTGCAATAGCAGGAGAAGATATAAAAGGGACGGCAAGAACACAAAATAAAAGTTCGGTGAGAATAGCAGGCGTTACAACAATAAGCACAGTACAAGAAAAGCATGATGAATGTACAGATAAAAGAATGCAACCCTTACCAAGAGTTTTTTGTAAGCCAGCTCAACAAGTTTATTCATTGCAATCTGCTCAGGATCCCTGGAAATTCAGTTGAGTTTATAAGGCACACATAACTCAAAATGCAGAAACGCAAACCAAACTTGATGATATGTAATATCTTACCATCCTTCCATGTCCTTGCCTTCTTGAATTGCTTTAGATACTTTCTCCATGTATATTTTCTTTTTACCAATCTACAGGAAATATAACAAATGAACTACTTCAGTGGTATACAGCATGTGCAGAAAGATGTCCATATAGACCTGAAAAAGATGGGTCTTTGTCCCAACCATCTATTCTCAATGTTCACGAGAACATTAGATTTGCTGGCCTATTTGGCAACAATAAAAACAAGGAAAAAAACGATAACTGAGTAAATTATTAGGACACTAGTAGTGACGCAAGATAACCTCTTGACAGAGTCCCCTCTCCAGCTGCATAATTTCTTGGTTGATCACTTCATCTTCTTTATCATCTAAGCCAGGCTGTAACAAGGATGCAAAAAATTTAAGGTAAAAATAAAATCATATAATCTTAGGTACGAATGTTAAAAAGACTAAAACATATGATTTTGTTCCAACTTGTGAATAATACCAATCTTACGCCACTCACAGTAAAAAATGCAAATTAATAAGCATTAAGGAGGAATGAAAATGACAGGGGGAACTCTCAAAATAAGAGGCCAAATGAAAGATGAGAAATATCCTTCTTTTAAAATAACCACTTGGAGAAAGCATACCACAGATTCAATATAGAGGCCAATGCTCTGCAACTCTAGCAAGAGTTTATCATCAAAAGTCATCTGTGCATATTGACGTTCAAATGAGGAAATACCAAAACTACTAATCTGCAACTTTTGTGGTACATCCGGATCACATTCAGAAAGGCCTACAAACACCCCAACCTCTGAATGCAAATATCCATTATCTCCTTGTGACATCTCATCACTGTATGGAGGTCCTCGGACATCAGGGTTTCTATGATATGCACCATATCCATTGCAGGAAACAAACTCATTTCCAGTCCCATTTTTCTTTATCTGAGAACCAAAAACTGTATCGTACTCAACTTTCGTCCTATTCATTTTTCTACTCTGAGAATCAGTGACATATGCACCATGCAATAAAGTTTCTGGACCATTCTGTGGCGGCGTAAATATGTCAAACCCGTTTTCTTCACATTCTTCAATATCATCCTCTATAATTAGAGCTGACAGTACTCTTTGGTAAAGTGGAGTAACTTTATCAAATATTCTATCTGAGTCAAATTTTGCACTTAGAATAGAATCATGAAATCGATCGACCAGTTCTGTATCAGATGACACTTTCGAGCCATTTTGATTCTTGATGCATCTGTTCTTCTCAACAGATGGAGTATCAGAAACAGAAGTTCCATCACGCGCATGACCATCCTGGGAAAGCAGGCATCAAGAGAAGTATTAAGCTAAAGCAGAGTTGCCAACAACATATGATATATTGTTAAAATGATATCTTGATTTCCAACAGGTAGCAGTAAAAAATGAGAATTGGCAAGACCGGATATTTTAATTAATATAGATAATCCGTTCATGGTAAGCATAAAAAGGATAACAACAGTCTTGTACTGGGAGGTAATAGTTAGGAAGCTCCAGCTAGACAGTGACTGAAGCATGTCAAGCGATACAGATCAATACAACTAAAAGTAAAGATATAAAGGAACACATTCTCTAAATACAAGATTGCTAGAGAACGTCTGATGTGTTGTTTGTTTCTCTCTTGATATTACAACAACAACAACATACCCAGTGAAATCCCACAACGTGGGGTCTAGGAAGGGTAGAGTGTACGCAGACCTTACCTCCACCTTAGTAGGTAGAGCGACTGTTTTCGGGAGACCCTCGGCTCAAGACAAAGCATAATCACAAGCAAAGCAAGAGAAACAGTCAGACTCAGACAAGAAATTAAAGCAGTATGAACATGCTGATAATAAAATCGAATACGACATGGTAGCGCATTCTAACAAAAGGAAGCAGTAGCTAACACAGCTAAATAAGATAAACAAAGTGCACTAAAGAACACATAGCAGCAGAAATCAAACTACAAACTACAGGTGACTATAAAGCAATACGGCGCCTATAAGTGTGATAGGCTAATCGGGCCTACCGTTATAGCAGGGATGAATTAAACAAAGTGCAGAATCCATTAGGAGATTTAACAAACAAGTTATGGGGAAGGACTAAGATGGGGATAAACTATCAGATTCCTGTCTGTGCATAAGTTTAAAGGAAAGATTATAAATTTGGATTTGATTCAAGTGACAATGACCAGAAATTAAGAAAAATACACTTAAATACAATACAAAGCTTTTACACAGTAGTGCTTCAAGCAACAAATGAAACAGCTAATGCCTAATAGAAACCCGACAAAAACAAAAAAAAAACAGAAAATAACCACTTGAAAAAGAATTTCAGGTGGTGGCACAGGGATTGAGGCTAACATATGAATGAAATTGACACCCGAAAAGCTGTGGGGAAAAAATCTGTGGAAGGTGCAATGGAGGGAAAGAATTTAGTGTAGGGATATAAGCACCCCAATGCCCTAGCTGGCCCACCAGAATCCAGTTTCTATCCCCCAAAACAAATGAAACCAGAGACAGGTCTTATCCCCCATTTTTGGCATAAATTATCCACCAGTCAAATCACTGCTTAAAATGAAGTTATGATGCAAGATGTATATAATTAGGTATCAGTAAGTACCAGAAAATCATCCATATTGTTTAGTGTTTGAGAAAGATTGGCATGAGATTCCTCTGCTGATTTCAGCTGATAAAAACATCAATGAACAAGACTTAATTAGAACATCTAATATCAAACAAAAGCACATAGATGTGTGGTATAATCAAAATCATCATTAGTTGTCACCTGTTCCAGAAGGTAGGATTTCTCCTCTGCACTGACAGAAGCAAAAAGTCTATCCACTTTCTTCCAAAACGCACTTGAACATGCATGTACTACAACAGCAACCAAAATAAATTAAGTGCCTCATATTTTATATTTTTTTCCCAACAGAAAAGACGGATACAACAGAGTGAAGGGAGAATTTCGATGTCAGACACATACTACTAGCATTATGTGCCAAGTTTGCAGCAGATAGGAGCTCCTCGCGGTCATCATCTGATTCCCCTGAAATATGGAAAATGTGATAGCAGGATTATTTGTTTGAGGCAGGGAAATAACCAGTAATTTGCTAATTGTCAACCCGCACTAGGGGCAGCACCAAAGCTAAAACCTAAATATCAAACAGTGGAACTCATCAACAACAACATACCCAGTGTAGTCCCACAAGTGGGGTCTCGGGAGGGTAGGATGTACGCAGGCCTTACCTCTACCTTTACATGATAGAGAGGTTGTTTCCGATAGACCCTCGGCTCAAGAGGAATGTAGTCAATGCAGGATTGCAGGAAAAATAAGACAGCAAAAACTCAAGAGACAAAACAAATGGCGCAACATAATAATACTCACATAAAGAAAACAGTGGAACACATCAATCACTGAAAATTGTTCACACAAGTTCAGTAGTATAAAAGATTCAAGTTTAGCCATTTCTTATTCCTTTACATCACTCCCTTCATTTCTTTGTCCACAATCAATCCCAGCTCATTCTAAACAGCTGATAATGTACTGAAAACTGACTTCATATTTCAGTGTACAGAAGGAAATACAAAAACAAATCAGCTACTCTTCTCCAATGAATCACATCATAACCTCCTCCATCTTCTCCACCCAGGTGGGTACACACAGGACTGCTAGAAACTAAAAGGCCAAATCATGGATAAAGGCAAATGAGTTCAATTAAAGACAAATGAAGATTGCTAGAAACTGAAAAAAACAATTCCTGGGAAGGGCAAACTAGTTTATTAAAAATATAAGAAACATGCTTCCACATTAGCGAACAAAATTTTATACTGAAATACTTAATTTAAGTAAGCAACTGAGGGGTTTACCAGTGAAATCAGGAGAACCACTGCTCAAAGGATTCCCAAGACGAGAGAACCCTTTGCGTTCCGAGTGCTTCTTCAAAGGACGGCCTGACTTACTGCCACAATCAAGTATAATTTAAGTTAATGGAGAAGAGAAACAGTAAAAGCTCAATAAACTTCTTCAGTAAAAAGACCAACACCTTCCGTGCTTTTCTGAAGCCGGCCTCGAGTTACGAAGTGGCTTGGCTGTGACTTGATTTTCAAACTTCTCCCTTGTAGGAGACATGCTATTCCTAGAAAATGCTGAGCATCTTCCACTTCGGCCCTGTCTTCGCACGCCATCACCTGTTTCTTCTTTGACAAGAAGTTTGTTCTTCTTCGTATGTGAGGTAGAAATCCCTTTACTCTGAACAGTATTTACAGTTTTTTCTTCACCTTCACAAGTACCCCCACCCTTTTCTTTTAATCTGCTTTCACCAGCACCAGATTCTTCACTTTCAGAGAGTCTGGCAGGGGATAAAACACTTTCAGCTTTAACTTTAAGGTTTTGCGTAACATTGCTGGCAGCCTTTGAAAGAATAGAACCACTTGTTACACCAGGAGTTAACCTAGCTCCAAAATCAGAAGGTGAACATGCCTCTGACGGAACCTCCACCTCGTCCTGGTTAGAAACTGGTGAGATAAGATTAGCCCTCCTTGTACGAGAAATTTTTTGAGGCCTCTGACCAATCCATTGTGTTATGGGCGGAGACGAGGATCCTGTGGGCAATGGACGCTTGCGATTATTAGCCCCACCTACAGTGAGATTTTTGTTGACATTTGGGGGCTGTTCCCAGCTTTCCAAGGTTCCAGGTAAACGAGGAACATTAGAGGGTGAATTGGCAGCAGTAAGGGAGCCACTCCGTGGTGCCCTTGAGGCCTTCCCTTTTGCTATTGGACTGGGACAGACGGCATGGTTCTCCTCACGACTATCCAACCTAGAGGAAGAAAACCACATAGTAAGGATTCAGCTTGGGAACACCCGTTAGTTAGGAGATAAAAACAAAACCATCACAAACCAAGACATACTTAATGCTGCCTTTTGCCAGCACCCGCTCTTTATTCAGACCAGCAGGTGGATCCCTAGAAAGAGCAGACTTTTCCTGTTCATTTTTAAGCATTGAACGAGCATTAGAACCAGTAGGTGATGAGCCATCTGACTTATTAATGCTACCAGCACCGCTTGATATTCCCGACCTGTGCAAAAGAGTTGGTGAGTACAATGCAGATAGTTATTCTTCTTAAGCCAGTGCTAGGTAACAAAGTCGGTGCATATGTGAAAAATAACATGAAGGCATATTGAAGAGAGAATGTTCAAAGATCACAGTAGTCAACCAGGCAAGATAAAGCATCAAATTATGTATCCAATTTCAGTTTAGTTCCTTAGTTCAACCTACAAAAATAAAGGCCAAATGTGATTCCTCTTGAAATCTTCTCATTTGGGCAATAACTATTTTTGTAAAGGGCATGAAAAACAACTATTCACACGAAGAAGCAGCAAAACAAAGAATGAATAAGAGATTGATGGCACGGGAAATGAATGATTCTATTTGACTGAGTTCTAGCTAGAATCATGCCGATTAAACACTAGAGATTGGTAGAAGACAAGTATCCCCAACTTAAGTAGGCTTACCCACAAAGAACTGGTACTTGATCTGACGAGGCCATTCTAGAAGGCAATGAACCAAAGAGCACACTCAACTTAATATATATGCTAGGCCATTAACTCTTCACTGGTTATTCTCCCAAATGATTCTTCAGATTCCAACTAAAACAAGATGCTTGACGCTTAAGCAGTTAGAGGAGTACAGCATTCCGATGAAGTAAAGAACTTACCCGCTATATCTTACAACAAGATGTAAAGTAATTCCTTTACTTTATTAAACCTATCTACAACTAGACAATAAAAGGGCAGCCCGGTGCACTAAGTTCCCGCCATGCGTGGGTCCGGGGAAGGGCCGGACCACAAGGGTCTACTATACGCAGCCTTACCTCACATTTCTGCAAGAGGTTGTTTCCACGGCTTGAACCCATGACCTCCTAGTCACATGGCAGCAACTTTACCAGTTACTCCAAGGCTCCCCTTCTATCTAGAACTGCACAATATTGACCAGAAATGTCCTAACACTTCCTCGAAGTGAAATTTACAAGGTTGTACAAAAGCCATCATCTACAAACACCTCGAGTCTTGCACAACTGAGAGCAAAAAGTAGCATCAGTTGGTTCAAATTTTAATTAATGCATTAACTCAACAAAGCCAAAGAACCTAAACCAGTCTTATCCTTCATCTTAGGCGGCAAATAGTGCAACTAAACATTCTTATATGAAACTGAATGAAATCAACAGGGAAATGACGTTATTGGGGATAATTCCAGAGTAGCAATTACCTGAAACCATGGGAATCAGAAGGTGACAAGCCAGGTTCACTGGCAAGTCTATGATGCAGCATTCGTTTAGGCTCTCCATCATTGTCCAAGGGCCTTGAAATGACAGCACCAACTGATCGTTTCCTTTTCATCTTCTTGTCCCAACCTTCACCTCCAGCTGGCAATCTGCGAATCTTTTCTTCAGCCATATCAGAATTGGCATTACTATCTTTTAACATGTCTCGATCCTTTACTATCATAGGCTGCCTGGACAGAGCACTATTCCGGTACTCAGCCTGAATTATATGTAAAAGGAAAAGGTCACTAGGCATTTTGATACAAGAGGAAGCAGATGAAGCTTACTATACTCAGCAAGTAATACACGACAGTATTCATTCAACAGAGCAAAATTTTCTTTAACCACGCAATGCTAGATGAAAGGAAACAGCGGAACGAGAACTTATAATTGTGGTGTTCTAGGCTCCTTTAAGGGTGCAGAGCGGAAACAAGGCAAGTGGAATCATGAACCACGCATTAGAAATGAAGGTTCCAAAGATGGCACCTTACTCTTGACCTGCTACAATTCTCTCTGTCATTTGAAGAAGAACCAGAGGAAATCCTCCTGGCACAGTGCTCCGTCTAAACAATCTATGGCAGTTCAATTAGAGGTAATTAAATATTTTGAGAAACACCAGCCTCCCAATGATTGTATACGGAACTTGCAACAAAGAGACTTGCTCCTACTTACAGTTAATCAATTAATTGTCAATCATGACATATAAGGAGCTTTCCTTCCTTCATATTATATATTTACACGAATAAACTAGCATTCCAAGTTAGGGGATAATCTCTCTTGCTCTTAATATCCTGGCATCATTCCCAATCTTTTTCTAAATTTGAAGTATATGTAATGCACACCTCTACTTTCTAAACCCCATGTAAATAGATTTTCCTTATTCCACGAGCGGCGTGGAAGAATAATTTCCATTTATCTTTTTTAATGAAAGCAATGATTTATTGATGTTTTCTTTTCTAAGAAAGAATTTATTGATGTTATGGAGAAAACACACGAGGTATACCAAAAGTAGATAGCCAACACAAAGATACATTGCTCTTGAATTATCTTTTAAAAAGTCTACACAGTCGTTCTACAAGTTATTTAGAAAAATCCTCTATCAACAGTTTTTCATCATCCTATGGGTTATTACTTGTCGCAAAAATATAGCATGTAGGTCATGCAGAAGCACGTACAAGGGGGGTAAATAATAGTTTTGGGAACATTATACGGCTTTATCACACACTAAACAACTCCTTTGCTTGGATAAAAAATATAATTGTCACGGAAAGTAGTTGCTCGAAGGTCAACAAACTTAAATAACATGATATCAGTTACAAACCCGAGTTTCTGCCACTGATGTGCGTACACGTTTGTTTAGAGTACTGTTCTTCGGCCGCTCCTCTGTCTTCTGTGTTACAAGATCTGAAGGGCCTCGATGTATCATCTGTGTTCCCATCTGTGTTCCCGTCTTCATGCTTGAACCGCCTAATCTCTCATTTGTTAACTGCTCATTCCTCTGTTGCTTCTTAGAAGGCATGCCTTCAGAAAATTTTGTCAACTTATGCAGGTATTCGTCGAACTTTTTAGCTCTACCACTGGTCAAAACAAAAAACAGCATACTCAGCGATACAACTTAACTTTAAAGTAGGGTAACTTTCAATCAAAATTTATCCAATACTCAAGAAAGAATGCCACACCAAGAGCTTAATTAATACACACACAAGAAAGAGAAGGAGAGTGCTGATCAGTGCAAGTAAAGATACAAAATCATGAAGAAAGATGCAACAGAACTGATTAGTCCAAAGAAAACTAGCTTATTGATTAAGAGGACAAGAATACCTAGCTTTGTTGCACGTCTCTGCAACACTATCTCTGAACCTCTTTAATTCTTCCATAGACACATGAAGTGAAGACTTCAAATGAGCAGCACCAAAAGAATTGTCTTCTGAAGTGCTCCCAACAGTAAAGCCCAACATTCTCCTTAACTCGCCTGAACGAGTATATTTTTGGTCACCCATTACAATTGGCTCCAGCATCAGGCATTGTGACAGGGAAGGCAAATCACCCACGACTGCGCCACTCCCACGGGATGCACCCTTCCCATAACCAAATGTACGGGTGTCTGAACTCTCTCTGAAGCTCCCAGACCTGTCCATAGTGGGACCCATATAGCTCCCCTTAGGTCCATTGGTGTAGTTTCCAACAAAACCCGAGTCACTGCTAGCTGATGTCAAGTTAAATCTCCCATTTCCAGCCATTTACAAACTCAGAACTAGAACATCATATCTCCAAAGATCTTCCCGTTTACAATTGGGTCCAGAAAAAGATCAGCTTGTTTTAAAGTTATAACCTTTAAAGACACAAGTAAGAGGCAATCAAACGCCAGCTTCGCGAAAGATTCTCAATACTACAAAGCCAATGAAACATCATTTTCTGAAAGGCAAGCTCGCCAAAATTAAGGACGAGGATCTAACCAATGCCCTTGAGAAACTATTTGATTGTCCTTTTCACTTAACACACCCTTCGGAAGCCATGGATCATTACCTCACAAATAATCTCTTCACAACAAGAACTTAACATATTATAACTACAAACATAGCAACAATCTCTTCACGTCAAGAACTTAACACATTATACTACGAATATAGCGTGACACTTATTATTTTTTGGTCTTTAGACAAATCCATTACTATTGCAACCAAGAGTAGATTCTAGGGAAAGAAATTCTGGAACATCTAATGGTCTTAATTGGATTTCCAACAGAATTATCCATTTATTTTGGGTAAAATATAATACATTTTATCAATGAACTATTAATTTTCTAATATTCAGTACTAATCAATAAAGTTCAATAAAAATTAAGACAACGGATAGAGAGCATAAACGCATATGACATGGCAGCAACACAAGTTGAAACCCTACCTGAAGCCATAAGTGCCACAAAATTCCATAATTCAAGTCTGAAGTCAAAAAGAAAATCGAAACTTTTAACTAATTTAAGCCTTAGGGCACAAGATAAAGAAAACTGAAGTCCAACTCAATGATAATAATAGAAATGGAGTACTCCAAAAGGCTAGCTAGGGGAAAGAGCAATTCGAAACACTGAATTCAATAAAAATTCAAAGAAGGATTAACCTAAATAGCCGTCCACCCAACCGCCTAAACTAAAAACAGCCAGCACATGTATAATATATGTATAATCATGTATACTCACTTTACAATCAATGTATAGCGGCTAGAAAAAGTAAATAGTGAATTCGACTGGTTATTTGTGCAAAAATCCCAAATTCAAATCACTATTCAGCTTAAAACTCGTAAAGCTAAATGAACAAAACTCAAATTGAAATGCAGAATCACACAAAATTGGCAATCACAACATTTCAACTGATCGTCAAACCCTACTTCAAAGCAAAGCTAAAAATCTAGGGTTTATCAACTCAAAACCCGACCCGTAAAGACTGAAACTTAACAAATTCACACAAATTACGTCAATTAACAAGCCTATAGCTATGGAAGATTCAAATTGAATGAACAAAACTCAAATTGAAATGAAAAATAACACAAAATTGACAATCACATCACTTCAACTGAACGTCAAACCCTACTAGGGTTTATCAACTCAAAACCCGACCCGTAAAGACTGAAACTCAACAAATTCACACAAATTACGTCAATTAACAAGTATATAGTTATGGAAGATTCGAGAACAATACCAAGCATTCACTGATCGGAAACGATCGAAGAGAGAGAAACAGCGAAATATATGAAATAAAGAGAGAGAAAGTAATAAGAGAGCGAAACAGAAGCTTACCGAGTGTGTAATGGTGGGCTTGATTTTTGTTTACCGAGTGTGTAATGGTGGGCTTGATTTTTGTTTTTCTTTTCTTCTTTTTGGCTATTTTGGTTGACGCGGTTGTTTAGCCCGCTAAATTTAGGGGTAAAAAGGATTTTTCAGTTATTAAACACAGCCAATGACTAGATTAGGAAGTGTACTTGTCTTATCATTATTATTTATTTATTTTTGGGGGGGAATGGTTTTTCTAACAAGCCTTTTGGAAGTTTTTTTAATATGAAAAGGATTGAGAATCTAGGGAAGTTATGGTTTTGGATGTTAAAAGTGTAGGTTTTGATTTTGACCTATGAAGTTCTTGGCGAGTGGTTAGAAAGCGACAAGGAAATTGAAGAACTGAAAAGATGAAACATCGTTGAACGTGAATAAAAATGAATGGGTGTGGATGTCAAAAGTGTAGGGTTTGATTTTGACTTATGAAGTTTTCGCCGATTGGTCAAGGAAACGAGAAGGTGATTGGGGGATTGAAAAGATGAAACGTCGTTGAACGTGAATAGAAATGAATGAAATGAGATGGCGTGAAAAGTCATTTATATATATGTTAAAGGGTGAGCTTTGATTGGAAGATAATTTAATGACACGTGTTTTACTGAAAGGAAACAAATCCGCGAGGTTTTATGTTCTAACCTTTTTTATGTAAAGTCAAAGCTTTATAAATTTAGCATTCTAGTTCCAATCAACTTGGAAGGCTTTTGAATGGGAAGGGGGGAAAGTAAGACAGAGTAGTCACTGAAAATGATTATTACGGTTAAAGAATTAAAAATTTAACATTCTAATTTTGTTGTATATTTTTCTATTTGACTTATCTAACAAACACGTCAGGTGTTAATTTCTTTATAATTTCCTATTTAGACTTTACAAATTAGTTAGATTATTTTTTCTTTGAGAATGAGTGAAAAGTTATTAGGTAACTTACGAAATTTACTTATATAATTACCGTTTTAATATAAAATAAATCATGTATTTTAAGTCGTGCAAGTTCAGTACCATCACGTAGGAGGCGAAGGTGAATGTGAAGATTGATGCACAAGTCCTACCCAAAATAGATAGTTTCAAATATCTTGGATCCATAATACAAGGAGATTGGGAGATTGATGATGATGTCGCTCATCGTATTGGGTCGGGGTGGGTGAAATGGAAGCTCGCATCCGAGTAACTATGCGATAAGAATGTGCCACCGAGATTTAAAGGTAAATTCTATAAATTGGTAGTTAGACCACCTTGTTGTATGTGGCAGAGTGTTGGCAAGTCAAGAACGCCCACGTTCATAAGATGAGTGTAGCGGAGATGAGGATGTCCAGATGGATATGTGGACATACTAGGAGGGATATGGTTATGAATGAAGTTATACAGGGCAAGGTAGAAGTGGCACACAAGATGAGGGAAGCGAGACTGAGATGGTTCGGATATGTGCAGATGAGGTGTGTGGATGCGCCAATAAGAACGTGTGAAAGGTTAGCTATAACAAGAGTTGGGATATTTAAAAGTAGGTCGAAAAAAAACCGGGAAAGGTGATTAGACAGGACATGGCACGACTTCAGCTTAGGGATGACATGACTCTAGATAAAAAAGTGTGGAGGTCGAGGATTAGGATCGAGGGTTAGTAGGTAGCCGAGTGATCTCCGTATAAATAGTATTAGGTAGTAATCGTATAGTTTTTTTCTTCAATATGTATTACTACTTGTTTCCTTATTTGCTTTTATTTTCCTATTATGTTGCCATATTTTTCTTAATACCATGCTTTTTACCTTACTATTTGTAGAAATAAGGTCTGCATACATCCTACCCCATGGAGGTAGAAATAAGGTCTGCATACATCCTACTCTTCCATGCCCCACTTGTGAGACTACACTGATTTGTTGTTGTTGTATTTATTTTTAAGTCAAATGCAATTTTATCATGTTTCTCAATCCAATGATAGAATCCTCATCATATTTTTATCTTTTTTCCTTCCGAAATTCTTTTTCATACAAAAATCATTGCATTGGAGAATTTAAATGCACTTAATAAGAATTTCTTAACTAATTATGTAAATTGTACATTTCATGAACAAAATAAATATTATACCTACTTATTTTCGGTTACTCTACTACGTATAGGAAAATTAGATGTTTGATCATTCTAAACCTATTTTGTGTAGTTTGAGGTGATCCGAAGACATGAGAGCCTACTTCTGAGGGTGCTTGAGTTGTGAATTCAAGGTAAGTAAGACTTTAAGCTTTGATGCTTGGTTTTTAAAACCTACTTTAAAAATATATTTCGTCTATCTGGTCTCATGTGTAGGGACAAGCGTGTCATTGCAAAATTAGTGGCATTTGACCATCCGCGTGTATATTATATTGTGAAAACTACTAAAATTATGTAATAAGTGATTTATGGTAATTGGGACATGAGTATACACATACCAGTGAGATACATATAATATCATAATATGTTAGGGGCATCCATATTGTATTGGGTAAAATATAACAAGAATTAGCTGGTGTAACATGGCGATGACAAGGTTAAAATTGTTGTAAATGTGTGAATCCAGAGACAACATTGTGGAAGCTGCATGAAAAGGGGTTCTAGGTCCCTACAGCCTCAAACCTCAATCTGGACACATGCTCTGTACGTAATACCGGATAATCAACACTCATACGTACCCGGAAATTGGCAGCTAGGGATAATCGCACGCTCTGATATTTCCGTGGAATCACAACTTATCCCATTTCTAGAATGTACGATCTTCACGCCCAAATCGTGCCTAGGGTTAGGTAGTTAGTTAGATAGGTCCACCATATATTTAACCCTTAAATCCCTAATTTGTAGAGATTGAAATACACATAATACAATCACATCGCTTTCTTGCTTTCATTACGATCAATTCATCAATCTCATACTCATTGCTTTGATTCTCGAGGCATTCAGTTCCATCGTATAGAGATTGAATAAGCTTTCTTATCGCTTGTACTTCATTATTTTTGTTATTAAATTGTTTCATAAAATATCGTTAGTACATTCTTGTTTCAAACTTTGTATCATTAATTTTCAATACTAACTTGAATTACTTTTGTTGCTAAAGACCTCAAACAAATAAATCTAGATGATTTTCCTAATAAACAAATTTTAGGCTAAACACATATGATTTGATAATATGTTAGGAGCATACATATGTTGCGATAATAAGTTAGGGGCATACAAATATTGTTGTAATATATTAGGGGACTATACATGTTGTCATGGTATGTTTTGTTGGCATTGTATATGTTATTGTGGACTCACCTAGCTGTTGTGGAAGTTTTCTACACTACCGTTTATGACAAGTCCTCCTCAGTATAGATTGTGTTGAGATATATATCGTTCTTGTTGATCAAACATTTGATTAGACCTTATTAGGTAGTATATTATGAAATATTTTTTGTGCATATTATTTTTCAGTGTTTGTTATGTGTTTGTATTTTCTAACATTTATTTCAGGAGTGCTCAAAAGGGCTAGTCGATGATCTTATTAAGTTATTTTTACGTATAACTCACTCCTTATCAGCATATACATGCAAATACTGTTGTTGAGGATGAGGCTAGTGGTTGACGGGTCTGTTCAGTTGATTCTGTTGTTGAGGTGGGTCGTCACGTTGTTCGTGGAGGCCATCATTTCTGCTTTATCTAGTTTATGTCAGTTATTTTCTTCGTTTTGGGGTTTACATATCCGACAATTGAACTTATGTTACTCTATTAGAGACTTTGTGGTCTTATTGTGGATCTGGCCTAGAGATTTAGTATTTGAGTAATCGTTGAACTTCATAAGTTGATTATGATTTTGATTGGATCATTATTCCCTATTTAATTATTATTAATAATGCATTTGCACTTGCCCTTAGTATCTCTTAGTGCCTGAATAATTGGTTAAAGATATCAGAATTTGGTTCACTTGGGGGTAGTATTAGCTGGGTGTAAGTCACGTCTATGGGTATATTTGGGACGCGATAATGAATCATGTTTTGTAGAATCTTATATATGGGTATATAGAGTGCAACATCTAGTACTTGGAGGCTACATGACATATTAGAAAATATTCCCTTAGTTGATTCTTATATCATGTGTTAGTGTTTAAGGTAAAAATATTACTCTTTTTCCATTAAATGCAAATGATTTGCATTCTCGACACGATAAGAGAGCTTGAGGCTCAATGCTTAAGTAACAACAATAGTTGTTTGAAGTAAAGGACATGAGGTGATGATTGACCTTGAAGTGATAAGGAGATTATGATAAAGTGAATTTGTCAATCAGATGTTAAGGACTCGTCCTATGAAAGATGAGGTGACAAAGTTATAGAATTATTATCAGAAAGATGTTGGTGTTAACAAAAAGTTGTATTAACCAGCTCAAGCCCAGTGAAATCCCACAAAAAGTTGTATTAAAGAGGTAAGTAAAAAGGAATCAACAAGAATGTCTCTAAGTCATGTTCGGGTTGATTTGAAATATCAAGACGGTTAGTCAGAGCGATGACGATCACAAATGTAGTTAGACAATATACAAACAAGTTAGTACAGTAGACAGAAACTTAGTAAGAAAACACCATCCCTCAATCTTTCGAGGCAGAATTGTGAATGTGAACAATCAACAGGTCAAAGTATACAAATCTACCAATAATTACAAACTCGCACCTTATGACATGTAAACATAAGATGTGATTGAGACAGTAATAAACATGCACGCTAACATGTTACATAAGTAAGGATGAAAGACATATTAAGAGAGAAAATTTCAAGATTCATGGAGCAGATAGAACCTTATACATCTATCACACCCCATTTTCTTGTGAAAGCGGGTTTTGATAAATGTCTTAAAAAACGTATTTGGAGCGAGTCCTCGGATGAGGTGCACTAAATGCAATGAGGTATACTGGCAAAGCGCAAGAATCGTGGAGCCTAAGTCCCAACATTGGAGGCGTTCACTTAGGCGTAAGTCTCAACGTTTTGGGCGTTCATTTGGGGCTTAAGCCTAGAAAACTTTTCTAAATTGAAGGATAAAATTGCTTGATAAATTCTTTGTAGTACTTAAATAATCAAAAGTTAACCCGTAGGTAATTCTCAAAAAACAAATAAAAATCAAAAGTCAGAGGCCTTTTCTAAATTGTTTATCCCAATTTCACATTTTTTTGTTGTTATTTACTAAATAACTAATACTCATTGACCCTTATATGTAAAAAGTGCAAATTGCAAAATTGTCATGTTGGAAGTATAACCCATACTTAATCAGTAGAGTAAAGCTCTAATACAAGGAGAACCTAATACGTCATTATGCAAAAGTGTTCCTAAAACAAGGATATTTATGACAATAAGCAAAGTAGGGATTGTACTTGTCTTATCATGATTTTTTTTATTTTGGGGGAAGGTTTTTGTTACATCTCAGATCTACAGACTAGTTCTTAACTCGTTCTAAGGAAATAAATCGAAATTGAGAAGGTTTCACATTTTGCGAAAGTGTCCAAGGGGCCTACTTCAAGCAACCATAACCTCGTCATTGAATGCGAATTTGGAAAATATTCCTCAATGAAAGTTGTAGTACGTAAAAATACCTTTCCATCCATATAAGGATCAGGCTAAACGGAAGTATGTACAATAAATTATGCACATTGAAAGAATGCTGAAGGAGATAAGCCACACGAGGTTAGCCACCAGTCGCGTATGAGGTGCGTACGCGTTGGCCACGCGTCGCGGGCCCAGAGCACATATTCAATGCTCTTAAAATTTGTCTACAGAGGGCCGCCCGCTTCATGTGCAATGCAGACCCAACGCACATATCGGGATTTTTAGCCTAATTTTTAGACTTCGTGTTTTTAAGTTCTATTTAAGCCTGAGTTTATTTCCCTAACTCCCTAGAGCTCGAAATTACCTTAGAGGTAGAGAGAACAAGTCCCAAGCCTCAAGAACCCTCCAAGGTAAGTTCAATGATTTTAGGATAAATCCAAGTCCCTAATTCCTTGGTAACATAATGAAACCCTTCAAATCATTAGATATTCGATTGAGACACCATTGTTGGGCGAAGGAACCTTAGCTTACGAATTCAAGGAGATAGAACGTATAAATGTAATTCTTTTCCATGTTCTAAATATTTGTAGTTGTGAATTGATGAGTTTTGGAGACAAGTTAATGGGTTGTTAAAGGAAAGTACATGAACTATAGTAGGGTTTTGGGATTGTTGATTTAGCATTGTTGTAATCATATGGGTACTGAAGAATGGTGTTAATTCTAACTAATTAGGATTGTAGAACCACTTAGAAGTAATAGAATAGAAATTGGGTGAAGAAAACCCCATTAATGGAAGTTTTGGAGATTTATGCCCACCAAGTGTTTGATAAAATGCTTAGATGATCAAAGCATGAGTTTTATTGCTAATATGGAATCCCTTATACTAGTATTACTTTAGATTAAAGTTGAAAGGGTTGAAGGACATTGTATTACACTCAATAGCAGGGAATTAAAGTATGTGAGGCTAAGTCTCTACATTTGGGAATGTTGATGATTCTCCCTACGCTACATTATTTATTGACTATTACGAATTGCCTCAGAACAAGCCTTAGTTTCCTGAATAGTTGCAGAACTTGTACTCTCTAGTTTCATAATTCATTCATAATTGTCATTTTGAACAATGTGAACTCAGAACGTAGTCAACATAGACTCGTGATTGATATCCATGAGTCTCAGTGTAGAGACTTAACAGATCTAGAAACAGTTAAGGCTTCAGGTCTCATAATCAATTCATGAATACATGTCTCAGTTTGTGATATTCTTTATTCTAGTAATCTTAGTTCCTTAATAATACTTAATTAATAGTGAACATATGTGATTGGCCAATGGCACAAGTCTCATGTATATGTATACCTGGCCAAGGCCATAGATTGATGCACTACTTGACTAAGGCCATAGTTTATTCATTTATTATTTGGCCAAGGCCCCATATATGTAAGCTTGGCCAAGGTCATAGTTTGTGTATTTATTATTGGGTAAAGGCCCTACCCACACATATAAATACAGATAAACAAAAATTTCAGATACAGAATATGAAGTACTTATAACTTCACTTCTCTTTTTCATTACGGTTATCAGTTATAGTTTCAATATTTATTACTTATTTATTTGGGTTACCCTTTCCCCGAGCACCCCACATATAGTTCCTTCTTTCAGTTGCTTTGAGTACTAGTGAGGTATGTCGAGGGACTTGTCTTGGTGAATAGTCAGTCTTTCAACACTCTTTAGAGACTTCATAGACTATAGTCGCAGTCAGTCAGACGTTTAGCAGGCCTTTGTGTTAGCCTTGTCGATTACTTATTTATACATTCAGACTTATTTAATATTTTTGCATTTATGATATCTCAGCAGACTTTTTTATCAAATCCCAAACTAAGGTGTGTGGCCGACATCTGATGCCACACTGGCCTGAGCGTACCACTTAGATAACCAAGTTTCCGTACGAATAGACCTTTCGGCCGACGAGGCCGTGCTAGAACATAATACAAATAATAATACCATAAGAGGGTCGACAGGACCAGACTTTGTAAGATAGGGATAAAACCCAACCTATAAGGGTGAACAAAAGGGGATCAACTCGGCATATATACATAAGTAGGGCCGACAAGACATCAACACAAGTCAACAAAAGATAGTTAGGCCGACAAGGCCATACATCAACAACTGTACATACTAGACGAGTCTATGAGCCTCTACGAGTACTTGTACTGTCATATGGTCGGGATAGGGCCCCGACCTATCCATAATAGACATATCTATATCTGGCATACTTAACACTTGACCAAAGGAGCTCTTGAAAGAATGAAGCTTACCTACTGATGGCTGAACTCGACAGCTCCTACTAAGGTGGTCTATCAGGGCCCTTATTAGAACATACGACATGAACACACAACGCCTCTAGTAAAAGGGACGTCAGTATGAAAGAAATATACCGATATGTAAAGCATAAATAACAATATAAAAGTATGAGCTATAAAGAAGGGCATAAAAACAATCTGATACTCTGATAACCTGCATGCCACGTAGGGCAAAAAATGAAACTCTAAAACTAAAATAAAACCTTTGTCCATAGGCCTTACTATATAATCTGGCCGCGGCTTATATATCGAGTTGTGTAATATTTCACTACCCTCAGGTAATACTCTCAGGTGTATATATGAATGCACATATAAGTGACTGCCCTCCGGTTATAGCCCGGGGTGTGTATAATATATATGTACAACTGCCCATCGAATATTCACAATGGTGGTGTGAGTAATATATATAGTATAGATGTATCTATAGTAATAATAACACTTAGGGCCTCTTTGGAACTCAGAACACTTCGACTCTACTATGAAATAACTTTTTTATCGACTAGACGACTACTCTTTGAAGTACTGTCTCAGAGGTTTATGGCACCTTAGATGATCAACAAATAAGCTAGAAATACGGGACACAACAATGCCAAGAGAACTATTTCTGACAAGGGATAAAAGATATACGAATAGAGTGAAGCTCTCAACGTTTCTTTTGAAAATGTTATTCACTTTGGATTTCATGCTTTTGAAAGGGGGGGATAGCCTTACATACCTCTTATCATCTATACGAACACATCAATAATTTGACTCGAATAACACTTCGACCTATACAATGACAATATGCCCATCAATTTAGAGAACACTAGTACATGATGTACATCAAATGATAACTCATTTCTATAAAGAATCGGGCAGCATTTCCCCTACTTTTTATCACTTTCTCAACTCAAAATCAATAACCACAACATCAACAACAATATACACAAGCTATAGTTCGATAAATCTAGCCACGACACTCAAGAATACACTCCAATTCAGTCCACACAATAATAACTTATACGATTTTCTGCCATTAATTTAGTAGTTCTCATCTTATAATTTAGCTATGATATGGATGGATTTAAATATACCTAGGAGAGGAGAATTTTTACCTTATATGCCAAGAATCACTCTTCTTCTAACTTACTTCTCTTTAAAGAAATCCAAGATTCAACAATGCGACAAAGCGAAACAACGAGATCGAAACGGTGAGCAAAACTTGTAACAAAATTGAAGAACATTGTGTGTCATCAGGTCACTTGTGGTTCGACTTAATCGGACGAAGAGGTTATCCCTTATGCGGGAACTCTAAAAAATAAAAGATCAAGTGTGTGGTTGAGTATGGCATTGGAGTGTCTTCCGACTCCTGTCCAAAGAGCTTGACTCTCATGGAACCCTGTCTCGACTGGTTGCGCAAGAAAGATTTCCATGTTGCTCCGCATGCATATGGATCTGGCTTGACTGGTTGGTACTTTGAGTAGCTCCGAACCTGTTTCCTTTTGCATGGCAGCATCGTGGAGTATTATTTTTTATTGTTTTAATTTGTTTGATATTATTGTGGATGAACAAACTTCTTAGCATCCTTGCCGGTTATCTTGATATTTTTGAGCAAACAATGTAGCCGCTCGACCGATTTTATGTCGCTTTGACTCTCTTGAGCGAACACTACAACCTCTTTCGACTAGATTTATGCCACTCACTCTTATGAGCGATCACTGCGACCCCCTTCGGCCGATTTTATGTCATTCAAACTTTTTAACTGACGCCGCAACCCTTCGGTCGATTTTACGCTGCTTGACTTTTGTGAGTGATTATTGCGACCCTCTTCGATCGGTTTTACGTCACTCATATTATTTAACGGACACCACGACCCTTCGGTCGATTTTACGCTTAAGCTGGGCATATCAGTATATGCCCACACAAATATATCCATGTATTCTTTCAGCAAACTGATTAAACCTTCCTTCTGTGGTGACCCTATGTGCTCATTGATTCGTGTCTTTTTAACCATTCCATCGCACCCTAGCTTCTATTTTATTCAAATAGGCTTCTGCCTATTTTTGTATTGGTCTTCTTTATCGAGATCTTTTGGTAACCCTATTTCCTCGTCGTATTCTTCTTCACCCTCGACATTTAACTTGCTCACTTTGTGACATGTCATGACATTAGGAGTCGATTCATTTTTACTACTAAAATGCAAGGCAAAGCGTGATTAGTAATATAAAATCAAAGTAAAGTGAAGTAAAGCGTAATTTTGATAAAATGAAGCTTTTTATTTTGCAAAAATCAGCATAACTGTGGTCCTGACTCATATCAACATCGAGTCATTTCCATTTTTAATAAACATTATGAGGTCCAGTTGGTGAGCCTTTCACCGGTTTCGCATCGTGAATAGTGGCCACTTCAATGTGTTCTTCCAGGATCGCCATGCAGCCTTCTTCTTCGAACATCATCCCTATCCCTTCTTCATCATCATCTACTTCTAGTGTCGGTATCTTGACATGGAATGACTAATATAGACTTGTGATTGGCTTTCGTAGATTTGGGGAGTCCTTTTTCTTCCCACTTTCTTTGGAAGTTTCTTTGAGGCTGGGACTTATCCGAGATCCTACCGAAATTCATTGACCGGCATCTCAATTGGCTTTGTGATACTCTGCAAATCTTTACTGAGACCTCTTTCTAGCTCAAAGCCATTTTGCAGCATTGTAGAGGCAACTATTTTGTATGCAGTTGGCATTGGGACTTGCATTGCATCTTTTGCATATGCGGCCCCTACTAATTTGACCACGCGGAAATCTATTCCTTGGGAAACTCCCTCAATCACGGGAATAGAGTTATTGGGGTATTTATGGATACTTTTTTCCCCGTATATCACCACTTCATGTCATTCCCATATAAACTGCATGGCATGATATAAAGATGATGGTACCGCTTCGGTCGCATAGATCCAAGGTCTTCCTAGACGCAAATTATAATTGCTAGAGATTGACATGACCTGGAACTCGATGATAAACTTGGCGGGTCCCATTTGGCTGCATAAGTCAACTTCTCCGATCGGATCACTCTGAGCTCCATCAAATCCTCACATGTTGGTATTCCTCTTTCTTATCTTTCCCATGTCATATCCCAATAGTTCCAGTGTGGTTGTTAGGTAAATATTCAACTCAGCCCCATTCATATCCCAATAGTTCTAGTGTGGTTGTTAGGCAAATATTCAACTCAGCCCCGTTGTCCACCAGAATTTGCTCTATGATCTTGTTCCTGCACTCAACAATGATGTAAAGCACTTTGCCAATGATGTAAAGTACTTTGTTATGCATCGGACCTTCTTTAGGCAACTCGTCCTTTCTGAATAATATCTGATGATTTTCCATGATATGGGCTACTGTGGTAGCCAAGCTTTCGAGGCTAGTGCCGGAAGGGACATGTGTTTTATCCAGCACTTTCATCAACCTCAAACGGTGCTGCAGAGAACTTATCAGTAGTGATAACACTAATAACTAAGTCGTTCGACAATAGAATACTCCTTGGGTCGTATTCTAAGCCAAAAATCTTCGGCTTCACCATTTCTTTCTGGCGCCCTATTGGGCTAACTCTTCGGGAGTATAATAGCGTCCGGATCTGGTCATGCAGTATGCAATGGCAACTTCAATAATGAACTCTTTTGGGGTGGCTTGATGACACTTGGAGCTACTTGCGCAACAAACAGAGCGGGAATTAGCAAATCAAACCCGGGTCGCTTGTGTCTGATTAGCATGTCACGGGCGGTTTGGCGACACTCGGGGCTACTTGCACAATAAATAGAGTAGGAGTCAACGCTTTAACTTTGGGTTGCTCGTGTATGGTTAGGGATGCCACATCCTCTAGAGCTTTCATGGATGCTAAACTTAAAGGCTTACAGTCTACCTAGTTTTTTTCTTTCTCGATTCGGGAAATGCTCCTAGACCGAAGAGGATAGAGATGGAAAGGGCGTTGGAGGCCTTCTTTCTTCAGTAGTTCAGTCTACTTCTCTCGAGCAGTTTAGGCTTTTTCTAGCATGGATGTCTTCTCCTCGATATCTTTCAACATCTTTACCATGTCTTCGGTACTAGTTATCTCTCGTCGTACCGGAGACCTAGAGTTCCTGACACTTCTTTCGTCATATGATTTACTAGCTATTTTTTTGGGATTTGGTTCGGATAGGGATAGTTTTGCTGCCCTTGATTTGGTGTAGTAAGCCAGTGTTACAACACGAGCTAACCTCCTATGTTAAGAGACAAAATCACTAAAAGGCAGATGACGTTAGTGCGTTAGCCGAATAGATTAAATGCAAGATATCACATAGTAGATAAGTAAACACATAAATTCACGTATTCATATGCGAATATTCAATTGACTTACTTTATACGATAACCCCGACGATTGGTCCGCCAACTGGATCCACTTGTATTTATAAAAATGGGAAAGAGAAGGGGGAGCAAAAATTTATTTATATTAAGGACCGAGTCTTAAATAGACTGCATACATATCCCACTAGGGGAAGACAAGCCAGTTCGTAGTTCATTTACATAAAATAAACTACCCCACTGATTCCTACCCAAAATCACAAGACCAAGCCCGATAAGGGCTTCCTGCGTATCCCACTTGGGGAACACCAGGTCCAATGCAATTCTTATTTACAACTAAAAAGAGGGGGAAATTACATTTGATTTGATTCGGGGTGCCTAAATCTACCCAAAAATATGACTTTTCTTTTAAAGCCATAGACGGTTGTCACCATTACAACCGCACGTTCGGCCCTTGGCCTATGCTAACTCATGACGAGGAATGAGCACTACCCAAATCTCCCCTTTACTAATGAGGTGCTCTAACTCAAACTTGAATGCCTTACATTCGTCGATATTGTGCCCCAGAATGGTAAGGGCAACCTCTTTCTTCGCTAGCTTGGGAAGACGAAGGCCTGATAGGGTTGATTTTATATGCGACGGTCAACTTGTTGAAGATCTCAGTGTGGGAGTCCTAAAAAATGGTGAAGTCGTGCCTCCAGAAACGTGTTTCGACATCCACGCTCTCATACCATTGATTGGGTCATGTGCCAACAAGGAATAGGGCCCCAAGATGAGGCGGATGGTCCCTTTGTCAATTAGTTGCACAATATTTCTCCCGAGGGCACACACTTATTAGTGGTGTGTCCCGGTTGGTTCAGATGGTAAGCACATTTCTTGTGCATATATGTTGGAGTGCATGGTGGCAATCTCACGTCGCTGGGGTGTGCAATCCCCATGGCCTTCATGGTCTCATAGACCTCAGAACTTAGCACGCGCACTGGCATCGATCGAAAAGGACAGTTCTAGGCCCTGAGAGCAACGACCAATGTGGTAGGTATCTCACTTGGAAGAAAGTCATGGCTCTCTGGAGCGACAGCAGATGCGGCAGTAGTAGCTTCTCTGATTGGTTGAAATTTAGGTTGAACCCTCACTATTCTGGACGGCCCCAGATTTCTAGGCAAGGGCACGTAGTCATCCATCATTCCTCTCACTTCCCTGGAGAGGTTTAACAAATAGTCTACTTCTCTCAGCTTCGCCCGGATCAAGGCGATCCTTTTGTCCACTTCAACCATCATTCTCCTGAGCGAAGCTTTGCTCTCTGCTCCGTTGTTCATACCCATAGCGGGCACATCAACACTCAAACTTTGTCGGGAATTTATCTCTGCAAGTCAAATCTTTCTGGGAGATGTAAATGGTTTAGACATAGGTTTTCATTTTAGGAAAGTGGCGTTTTGGCAATATTCGTGTGTTCTTCTTTTGTGGTAATACCCTAAACTTTGAGATCAATCTCATTCGATATAAATGCGTGAAAGAAACACATAAACAAATATTTGGACATAATCACATAATTGCAATATATTAGACGCGCCCCCTGGGCCCCGTGAATCGAGACCATTTCTAGCAGTTGAACATGGATTTTTTTCAATTTGGAAGTCAAACCATTGCCCTCATAATCATTTAATTAATTATAATCTCCCCGAAGGGTTACATCAGTAAAGCATAAAAAGTATAGAAAATCATAAGGGTTGTCCCTAGTGGCCGATGTCGATCCTCCGTCTGTCCGAGTCCTCTAGGCCTGCTTGAGTGTAATCTAAACCTACTGACGTGTCTGTGCCATCAAAGCATCGGCTATATACCCCTTCTCCAGAAATATCATCGGGCGAGTATCCTCTATAACCTCTTGGATGTGATCCCCCAAGTCTTCTAGACACTTGTATGCAGACCTTAACTCTACCTCCAATTAGGTTATAGACTGTCTATCAGCTTCCATCTTCTTTCGGTACCTAGTGTCTCTGTCTTCAGCTTGTTTTAAGACTTTTGAACAAAGGTTACTACTCAAATGTAACATACAACATTAAATTAGTTAAGCATGTTTTAAGACGTTTGAACAAAGGTTACTACTCAAATGTAACACACAACATTAAATTAGTTAAGCACTTTGATCAGGAATATCCAAGTACACCACAGGTAAGCATGTGTAGTCCCATAGTGAGTTCAGATCAGGTCCTAGGAAGGTCTACTATCCTCTATATGATAACACACAAGCTAAACTAGAAAGAAATACCTCAATTATCATAAAACATGACACTTAAGCAGGATATAATATGATAAATCAACATAAACCACGCCTAATCCTCCCTAATGAGGGTACATTATACACAACAGACTCCATTAAGCTAATTTAAACTAATCTGAGCATTCTTAACCACCACATTTAAAGTTTCATTTATAACATGCTAACCAAACAATTAAGCTAAACACTAAATTAAGCACATAATTAAACTAAAACAAGACACAAAACTAATAAAGCAACTAGGAGCAAAATTTAAACTAAGAGGATCTCGTAATTACCTCTTTGAAGCGCAACCGTGAAGAGAATCCGAAGTGGGATGCCTTCTCCAAATCCGACAAGCTCAGACCACACAAGAAAAGAAATTGAAAATTTTAAACTATGAAACCTTAGAAAATTTCTAGGGTTTCAGATTTGCTAAAAAATATGAGATTTGTGCTTAATTAATGCCCAAAATATGGAGATTAAGACTTTATGCTCAACTATGGGATTTTTCCACGGTTAAGGCTTGGGGATAATGAAGGATGATGGGTCCTTTTTATAGAGTACCAAAAATCCCAAATTTCCCATCCCAACTGGTGTGGGATAAGGGATTTGTGATTGATTTTGAAGTAAAAATAAGGGAAAACAAAAATGACTAATGGAAATTCAAACTTTTTGGAGGTAATGGGACAAAATAACATTAAATCTTAGCTGAGGAGAGATAGCGTGCGGGAAAGGGAGGGGAAGGATGAAGCATTAATTGCTTCTTCCCTGAATCGACCATGTACGACTGGCATAAAGTCTGCAACTCTGAGTTTTTGCTAAAATCGGCAATGGCGAAGAGAGAGAGATAGAAGCGAGTGGATGGAGTTCTTACCATAGCTGAAATGAAATGAAATGAGGGGCTTCTCCTATTTGCTCATTTTAAAGGCTTTGGGTCGGATCTGGTCCGTAAATGGATTGGGCTCAGTCGACAAATCAAAAGGAAATGGCCCCAGATCGATTAAATAAGCGTTCGCAAATGTGGCCATGAAACAAATAACAATGTGTCAACTTCTATTTCAATTGTGGTCCGAAATAGCCAATTAAAAATCAATTTGAGGCTAAAAACCTAAAATCTTTTCATAATTAAAAGAATAATTGAGGCGTAAAATAAGAGGATATTTGACACTACATTAAATTAATCAAATTTCCTTATTTTTACGGAGTAAAATATTTACCAAATTAATATAATTATTTTAGACAATTAATTAGATAATTGTCCTTTTTAAACCATACAAATTGATGGATATTTCTTAAGAATATGCTAATGATATACAATAATATATTCGATAATATTTTGTCAAATAACATGTCAAAATATTACCAGAATAATTTCATAAAATTATTTTCGGTTTGTAAAAATGCATATTTTACTCCGTTTATAACTCAGAAACTTTGAATAATTAAATACATTATTAGAGGGTAAAAATTAGGTGTCAACAACCACAACAACAACAACACACACACACTAGCTATATTTCAAGAATTCCAGCCACAACACTCAAGAATATACTCCAAATCAGTCAACACAATAACAACAACTTATACGATTTTCCGCCATTAATTTCGTAGTTCTCATATCATAATTTAGCTATGACCTAGATGAATTTAAATATACCTAGGAGAGGAGAATTCTTACCTTATATGCCAAAAATCAATCTTCTTCTATCTTAATTCTCTTTTAAGAAAGCAAGAATTCAACAACGCGATAAAGCGAAATAACGAGATCGAAACGGTGAGTGAAATCCGTAACAAAATTGAATAACATTGTGTGTAACTTACTGAATATGTTGTTGTACGTTTTTGCCAATTCAAAGTAGTTTTTCCATAATAATTATGTTGTTGCAATGTGTTGCCTTTTTAGCAAATTATCCCCCAAAGTTGAATAGTTAATTGTCAACTTTTATATCAAATTACCATGGGAATGACACATGTCACTTCCTATCTTCATTGCTAGCCACATATATGAATTAGTCACTTCTTTTGTAAGTGATTATGGAGTCCACATTGCTGTCTCTTGGATCAAACATTGGTCTTTATCCATTTTATTTATAATGGTGACCATTTCCTTATGAGACCCATGTGGACATTTTATCCACTAAACAATACCAACATAATTAATTTTTAATTACAATTCACTTAAATAATAATCATTCTAAACATACTTCAGAAAATCATTATCACGATTATGTGATATAACACTAGCCCATAGCCTCATTTGGTGAACACAAAGATGTTATTTCCAATCATCGTCGACACATTTTTAAATCTTAAATAATTTTGGAACTTCATCCTTTATACACCGGGCTCTTGATATGCACACTTAAATATGACAAAAAATCTTCGGGGATTAGGTCTACTTACATACGTCGAGTGGTTCTAACCACAACCTAAAATTATGGGGTATTACACTGGCAAAAATATCTTCACTCTCCGAGCTTACGTCAACTAATTTATGTCGTAACTCAACGTATAAAAAATACGGGATGTAATATCCTTCCCCCTTAAGAACATTCGTCCTCGAATGTTTAGGGACGTAACTGAGAGTCTTTAACTCTTGGGTTATAATAGAATTTTTGACAGAGATTCCTCTATAAATAGGACTATACCAACATCTGCCAAGCAGCCAGAACTAACATAAGTGCCACACAGGGCCATATAATATCTCATCGACCTCACCCGACCATCAATGCATCAATAGAGGTAAAATTTAGCCATAACTCACCTTATACACCTCCACTTGAAGTATGGGCTGCCTCAGTTCCGCTTTGGTCGTTGTTATCACCTTAACAAGCTACATAGAATATGAAATAAATCTACTATATCGCAGGAGTAGGGAAATCGTATCACACGATGTTATTATGAACACGTGTTTTGGAAATGTATGGATATCTAGATTTCATATCCTCATCGGCCTTCCAAGTCATTTCTTCTATGTTATTATTCCTCTATAATACTTTAACGAAGGCAACCTTTGTAGTCCTTAGCTTTCGATACATGGAATACTGGATGAAACGCTTCTAATTCTGGGGTAGTTCAAGCTCATAAGCCGCTCGACCTATCTTGCAAATAATTTTATATGGCCCGACGTACCTGGGACTATGTTTTCCTTTCTTGCCGAACCTCATCACACCTTTCATTAGAGAAACCTTTAGGAATACCCAATCGTCGATTACAAATTCCAAGTCACGACGTCAAACATCTGAATAGGATTTCTGCCAATTCTGGGTAGTAAATAAGCGCTCTTGGATTAGCTTTCTGAAATGACTTCCAAAAGTTAGTCGTAAACTGAGCACCCCTATCGGATATAATAGAGACCAGAACACCATGCAACCTGACTATTTCCATAATGTATAACTTGGCTTAATCTTCAACCGAAAAGGTAGAAAATGGGCTGATTTCTTAAGCCTGTCGACGATAACCCAAATAGAATCAAACTTCCGATAAGAACGGGGCAAACATGTGATAAAATCCATATTGATCATTTCCAACTTTCAAGTTGGGATTTCAATATTTGAATCAAGCCTCCAGGGCTCTGGTGCTCGATCTTAACTTGCTGACAATTCGGACACTGAGCTACAAATGTTGTGACATCCTTCTTCATATCATTCCACCAGTAAACCTATCGGAGATCATGGTACATCTTCGTCGAGCCAAGATGAATGGAATACATGGACTGGTAGATCTCGTCTATGTTGGGTACACACAGTAGACCTTGGTATCTAAGAATCTATCTCCTACAAGTTCTAATATCAGCTTTTTCTACAAGAGAATCCCTATTTCATTCAAACTAACTAGAGGTCATCAAGTTGTCTTGCCTTCACCTCTGTTACCATAGATGATTCTGCGGTATTTTAGACCACTGCACCTCCGTCGTCCATATCCAATAGTTGTACATTCAAGCTGGCTAAATGACACAACTCATTGGTCATCTCTAACTTATTTGCTTTAATATGATTCAAGCTCCACATAGACTTACGACTCAAGGAATCAACTGCAACATTTTCCTTGCCGAGATGGTATAGAATATCCATATCATAATTCTTTAATAACTCTAGCCAAGGTCTATGTCTCAAATTCAGATCCTTCTGCCGAAAGATATACTGCAAACTCTCGTGGTCTGTGAATAGGTCAACACGAACTCCGTATAGGTAATGACGCCATATTTTCAGGACAAAGATCGTAGCCGCCAACTCAAGATCGTGAGTTGTGTAATTCAACTCGTGCTTCCTTAACTGCCTCAAAGCGTATGCTATAACCTTGACATGTTGCATCAGAATACAACCTAAGCCAATTATGGAGGCGTCACAATAGACCACGTACCCATCGGTACCTTCTGGAAGAGTCAAGATAGGTGCATACGTCAACTTGTTCTTCAATTCATGTAAACTGCGCTCACACGCATCTGACCACTGAAACTTGACCGTTTTATGGGTAAGCTTTGTCAAAGGTACAGAGATGGAAGAAAACCATCCATGAATCTCTGATAATATCCTGCCAAACCCAAGATGTTGCGTACCTCGATAGGGGTCGTAGGCCTCAGCCAGTTCTTCATGGCCTCAATCTTTTGATTGTCCACTTTGATACCCTCGAAAAAAACTATGTGGCCTAGAAAGGCAACCGAGTCCAACCAAAAATCGCATTTAGAAAACTTGGCGTATAACTTATGATCCCGGAGCATCTGTAACACCGTTCGAAGATGATCTACATGATCTGCCTCCGTCCGCGAGTACACCAAAATATCATCAATAAATACGATCACAAAGATATCCAAAAATGGTTTGAAATCCCGGTTCATTAAATCCATGAAAGCCACCGATGCATTTGTGAGTCCGAAAGACATCACTAGAAACTTAAAATGGCAATATCTGGTCCAAAAAACTGTCTTCGAAATATCTTTTTCCATTACTCTCAGCTAGTGATACCCTGATCTTAAGTCGATCTTTGAGAGATACTTGACACCCTGCAATTGATCAAACAAATCGTCGATCCTCGGAAGTGGATACTTGTTCTTGATAGTAACTTTGTTCATCTGTCTATGGTCAATACACATCCTCAAAGAACCATCATTTTTGCGAACAAATAGTATGGGTGCATCATATGGAGAAGTACTCGGCCTGATGAAGCCTTTTTTCTAGCAAATTCCTCAACTGCTCCTTTAATTATCTCAATTCCACAAGAGCCATCCTATAAGGGGGAATAGATATAAGTTGCATATCTGGGAGCACATCAATTGAAAACTCGATCTCCCTTTCAGGAGACCCAAAAATTTATCCGGAGACACATCAGGGAACTCATTAAATGTGGGGACAGACTGAAGGGTCGGAGGCTCTGTATCTGCATTTCTAACCCACACCAAATGATAAATATACCCTTTAGAAATAATCTTTCTTGCCTTCAGGTATGAAATAAACCTACCTTTAGATGTAGCATAATTGCCGCTCGCCTGGAAAATTGAACTTAACAACCTTCGTTCTGCAATCGACATTTGCATTAAAAGAATCTAACGAATCCATGCACATAATGACATCAAACTCAACCATAGGTAACTTGACTAGATCAGCCAAAGTAGGATGATTACAAACTGTCACGGTACAGTTCATGTAAATTCGCCTTGCTATAATTATCTATGGCTTAGACAATAACTCTGATTCGAACCCAAACTTACTAGCAACAAAGGACATGACATAGGACAAATTGAAACATGTATATATCAATGTATAAACATCATAGGTGAAGACGGATAGTATACATGTAACAACATTCAGAGATAACTCCAAATCCTGATGACCTAACAAAGCATAGATGCAGTTCTGAGCACCGCATAAACTAGAGGCTCTTCATCAGCCTCTACCTATTAGGGTCTGCGGACCACCACTATGTGGGCGTACACTCGATGACGATGTTGTTGTCAGCCCCGTTGGCTGAGTTGTATCACCTCTACCTCTGGTCGGACACTGACACATATAGTGACTAGGACTTCCACACCAGTAACACACATTGGAACCCTGACGACACTGTCTCAAGTGTGTCCTACCACACTAGCCACATGGTGGCAATGGAGGCCTCATTTGTCCCAAACCTCATTGCCTTTGAGAACCAGAAGCTCTCGAACTTTGTCCTAGTCCTAACTAAGCATACCTGTCATACCTCGGCTCCTGAAACTAAGATAGATCACTATTAGAAAACTGAGGCAGACCTTTAGGAAATTGCTGTATGGAGCTACCCACTACCTCTCTAAATGACCCAGTTAATCTGGCCCTCTTGGTCAATTCTCTCTCTACATTTCTATCATCTCGAACCTGACATTTGCGATACTCAACGCTTTAAGCGTATACTTGTATCCTAGTGATATCTATATTCTTATTCAGCGTGCTGTCGTACATTCTCTAATCAGATGCGGATCCAAACCTGCTACAAATTAATGGACTCAAGCCCTCATTGTGTCCACAATATTTAGAGCATACCCAACCAGAGAATCAAACTACAAACTATATTCTCTTACACTCTTACCCTTAGGTTTGAGGTTTAAGAAGAGCTCCACCTTGGCCTCTCGTACCTCTAATGGAAAATAATGATCAAGAAACGCTTATGAAAACTCCTCCCACACAGTTGGAGGTGCGTCTGGTCTCGGGGTAGCTCCCAAGACTCATACCATAGAATAGCCATGTCTCGCAACCTAAAAGAGGCCAACTATACTGCCTCCATCTCTAAAGTATGCATAACCCTCAATACTCGCAATATCTGGTTAAAAAAATCCTGAGGATTTGTATTTGGATCAGGCCTAGTAAATATTAGAAAACTCAACCCGAGAAATTCTCGAGTCCTAGAACTCTCTATGCCATCAAAAGACCCAACACCTGTAGAAGCCCTTATCTGCCGCTGCTGTGTAGCTACTATCTGTGTCAATAACTGCACGACGCTTGCCACTCCTTACTTAGAAGAATCGGATAGAAGAACTAGAGGAACCGAATTCTGTGAAGTTGTGGCTACCGTATCCTAAGGAGCTGGAGGTACCACACATATTCTAATCTCCTTCTGCAGGGGTAGCACAGGTGATACATGGGAATGCGACTCTCTCTAGGCCTCAACTCTATCAATCTGGATTGGCGGGGCATTAATAGTACTTTCACCCCTATCGACACTGACTCAATGACTAGCGGTAGCTCTCATAGTGAGTGGCATGACTGAAAAAGGAATAAAGCATGAATTAGACTCAAAATCATATAACTCGGCTCTATAACACAATCTAGGAAGTGAAAGAAAAACAACCATCACTAAATGCCCGACAGTCTCTTATTTATAAGTATGGTGCACAACACACCCATAAACAAGACTCTACTAGACACAACTCACAAACTTCTTAGGATCGACCTGCTCTGATACCAAGTTTGTCACATCCCAAACTAGGGGGTGTGGCCAGTACCCGATGCCACGCTAGCCCGAGCATACCACTCAAATAACCAGGTTCCGGTACGAATAGAACTTTCAGCCAACAAGGCTGTACTAGAACATAATACAAATAATAATACCATAAGAGGGTTGACAAGACCAGACTTTATAAGATAGGGATACAACCCAACCTATAAGGTTGAACAAAAGGAGATCAACCAGACATTTATAAATAAGCAGGGCCGACAAGGCCGCAACACAAGTCAATAAAAGATAGTTAGGCCGACAAGGTCATACATCAATAGATATACATACTAGACAAGTATATGAGCCTTTATGAGTACTTGTACTATCATATGATCGGGACAGGGCCCCGATCTACCTATAATATACATATCTATATCTGGCATACTCGACACATGACCAAGGGAGCTCTGGAAATAACGAAGCTTATCCACTGATGGCTGAACTCGATAGCTCCTACTAAGATGGTCTATCAGGGCCCCTATTAGAATATGCGGCATGAACACACAGAGCCCCCGGCAAAAGGGACGTCAGTACGAAAGAAATATACCGGTATGTAAGACATGAATAACAATATAAAGTATGAACTAAAAAGAAAAGCATAAAAGCAATTTGATACTTTGATAACATGCGTGCCACGGAGGGCGAACAATGAAACTCTAAAACTGAAATGAAACCTTTGTCTATAGGCCTTACTATATAATCTGCCCTCGACTTATATCTTGAGTTGTGTAATATGTCACTACCCTCAGGTAATACTTAGAGGTGTATGTATGAATCACTTATAAGTGCTTGCCCTCCGATTACAGTCGGGGAAGTGTATAATATACATGTACAACTGCCCACCGGCTATTCACAGTGGTGGTATGAGTAATATATATATATATATATATATATATATATATATATATATATATATATATATATATATATATATAATAGCACTTAAGGCCTCTTTGAAGCTCAGAACCCTTCGACTCTACTATGAAAATATATATATATATATAATAGCACTTAAGGCCTCTTTGAAGCTCAGAACCCTTCGACTCTACTATGAAATGACTTTTTGTTAACTAGACGACTACTCTTTGAAGTACTCTGTCTCTGAGGTTTATGGCACCTTAGATGAGCAACAAATAAGCCAGATATACGGGATACAACAATGACAAGAGAACTATTTCCGACAAGGGATAAACGATATATGAATAGGGTGAAGCTTTTAACGTTTCTTTTTGAAAACGATATTCACTTTGGATTCCATGTTTTTGAAAGGAGGGGATAGCCTTACATACCTCTTATCATCTATACGAACACATCAATAATTCGACTCGAATAGCACTTCGACCTATACAATGACAATATGCCCATCAATTTAGAGAACACTAGTACATGATGTACATCAAATGATAACTCATTTCTATAAAGAATCGGACAGCATTTCCCCTACTTTTTATCACTTTCTCAACACAAAATCAATAACCACAACATCAACAACAATATACACAAGCTATAATTCGATAAATCTAGCCACAACACTCAAGAATACACTCCAATTCAGTCCACACAATAACAACAACAACTTATGCGATTTTTTGCCGTTAATTCTGTTGTTCTCATCTCATAATTTAGCTATGACCTGGATGAATTTAAATATACCTAGGAGAGGAGAATTACTACCTTATATGCCAAGAATCACTCTTCTTCCACCATACTTCTCTTTGAAGAAATTCGGGATTCAACAACGCGACAAAGCGAAATAGCGAGATCGAAACGGTGAGCGAAACCTGTAATAAAAATGAATAACATTGTGTGTAAATTACTGAATATGGTGTTGTACATTTTTGCTAATTCAAAGTAGTTTTTTCATATTAATTATGTTGCTGCAATGTGTTGCCTTTTCAGCAAATTATCCCCCAAAGTTGAATAGTTAATTGTCAACTTTTATGTCAAATTACTATGGAAATGACACATGTCAATTCCTATCTTCATTTCTAGCCACATAGATGAATTAGTCACTTCTTTTGTAAGTAAATATGGAGTTACATTTCTGCCTCTTGGACTAAACATTGGTTTTTATCCATTTTTATTTGTAATGGTGACCATTTCTTTATGGGACCCACATGTACATTTTGGCCACTAAACATTACCAACATAATAAATTTATTGATCACAATTCACTTAAATAATAATCATTCTAAACATACTTCATAAAATTATTATCATGATCATGTGATATAACACTAGCTCATAGCCTCTTTTGGTAACCACAAAGATTTTATTTCCAATCATCATCGACACACTTTTAAATCTTAAATAATTTCGGGACTTTATCCTTTATATATCGGACTCTTGATATGCAATCTTAATTATTACAAAAAAAAAATTGGGGCTCGAGTCTACTTACATACGTCGAGTAGTTCCAACCACAACCCAAAAGTACGGGGTATTACACTAGCGAAAATACCCCGCTCTCTGAGCTTACATCGACTAACTTATGTCGTAACTCAATGTATAAGAAAATATGGGATGTAGCATTTGTAGTAGATCATCGTGTTGTGTATTTATACTCTACTTTTAGTTATATCATATGTTGATCCAGCCAACCAGTTGGTTCATTCAGTCATATGCAGTCAGGCACCGAGTATCGTGTTACGCTCAGGCCATGGTTTAGAGAATGACAAAGCTTGGTATCAGAGCACTAGGTTTAAGTGTCCTAGGTAGTCTATGAAGCCGTGTCTAGTAGAGTCCTATTTATATGTGTGAAGCCTGCCACACTTATAATTAAGAGGCTATAGGGCATTTAGGAAAAGTTATCATTCTTTCATACTCTAGATCGTGCGGTTAGAGCTAGGCCTTAAGGAAATAATTCTAACTTGTGCGTATTACGTTCCTTTCAGAAAATATATGCTAAGAGAAAGGCATCTATGAGCCAAAGGGCTACCAGTGATGCTACCCCAGAGGTGGGCTCTTAGACTCAGGGAGCTCGCTCCAAGGCCTAGGGACTTGTAGGTAACTTTAACCCTAAAGGATAACAAGAAGGTAGAATTAGACAGTTCTTCGATAATACGTCATCTGGACGTGCTTCTTTTATCATTGTTGTTCCAGCTCATGCCAGTATGAGAAAAAGAGGTTTTCAGAATCCTATCTGCAACAAGTGTAGTAAGAGACACCAAAGGGTGTGTCGCTCATGTATTTATGAGTGCTTTGGGTGTCAGTAGGGTCACTATCTGAGAGATTGCCCGTCAGCAAAACAGGGCACCGGAGGTAATGAGGATAGAATGAAGAAAGAGAAAAAAATACAGAAAGAGAAAGATAAGGAATTTAGCAAGAGAGATAAGTTCACAGGTAACCTCAACCATAGGGAATCTCAGGGATGTGGAAACCAATAGTTTTTTTAAGAATAGGTCATCAGGACCTGCTCCATCTACAACTAGTACCGTAGTCCTGAGGTTCAAACTTAAGTTGGAAAAATCAAAATTTCAGATAAGAATGCTCACAGTCATAGGCCGATGTGGGACACCAAGGTCCTAAATACCATACATGCAACAAGTGTGGTAGGAGGTACCCCGAAGTGTGTCATTCGAGCATGAATGGTTGTTTTGGATGCAGTCAGCATGGTCACTATCTAAGAGATTGTCCTTCAGCAAGACAGAATACTGGAGGCGGAGGTCGAAACCGCTTATATGATCTAGCAGGTCGTCAGGACTCAAGGGCATCCTCAGATGTAGCCACATATATGATAATGATAGATCTAATGTAAGACCCCACATGTCAACGTGTTATATATTGATTACCATGGTTTTGAACAGAAAGGCGCCTAGGGACAAATTACCTATGATCCTAAAATGTCTAGAGTTTTCAGAAGAATTATATTTTTCATACGACCCATGCACAGTAAAAAAAATATGGTGTACGACATGAGAACTAGAAGCAACCGATATTAAATTTCTAAAAATAGTTTTGGTTTACTTAAGTTTACTGTAACACCTCGTACCTCCAAACTAAGACATGATCATGATTCATGAGTTTAGGAAACCAAGAAGTGTTACGGACCGTCGAATTGAACAATAAAAGTTGTCTTTGAATTTAACGATGAGTACTAAATTATACAGACCGTATAAAATTATATAACCCATCTTTTTTACTGTAACATTCTCTCCAGCTTTTCTCATTCATTGGAAATTTACATTTATACAAAATTATACGGTCCCTACTCAGACCGTAGAAAAGTAGACATACCATCAAATTCGACCGTAAACGTGCCGACAAACTGAAAGTATAAATACATGGACTTAGTTCCAAGAATCAGTTTTTCATACTCTTTGTCGCGCCCTATTTTGACCTGGCTCGGGTCAAAGCGGAGCACAGACGTATGGGGTGATTCCTGGGTAAAAAGGTTGAGGAGTCGCCACCTAATTATTTTTACGGTGAATTAGGACACCTAAATATTTAAACTAAATGCTGCTATGTAAACTCCATTTTTAAGGTCTGCGAAACTAATGAGATTCTAGGTAAGGGTTCTTTATTATCCTAAAGGGAAGGGGTTAGGCATCCTTTAAGATCCGCTAACTTGCGGTTATCCGGTAAAACTCAGATTAATTATTGCTAGAAAAATACATGTTTTACAAGTATAATAAATAAAAAGATGTTTGCAAATATGATGCATTTTATACAAGTAAATATGATGCATTTTATACAAGTACGTATTCGGGTGACATAAAAGAAAGACACATGTAAAGTTTTTCGAAAACATGCATTTGTGTCATTAAATTCTTTATACTGGCAAAGAAGCGAATTTTTCAAAATCAACAAGTTGCAAAAATAATAATAAAAGATAAGCTTATTTGTACAATTAATTGAAGCAAATAAAGATGACAAGAGTTGTTTTAAAAATTTTGAATAAGCGTGACGAGCCTAAAATAAATAAACTAGCGAAGGATTTCTAAGTTTGCGAGCCTACAAATAAATAAGCTAGCGACGGGTTTCAAATCTTTAACTAACCTATGAATAAATCCTAAGTTTGCCTATTCTAAGCATTTTAATAATTACATAAGTGCGATGAATAATATTACAATACAAAGCGAGATAAAAGCTGAAATTAAAGAAAGAAATAAAATGAATAAACTCCGAGGAATAATTGCCTTTATTTACTTTAGTCCCTGCAAGCTGTCAAGAACAAACGGTTAGAAACAATTAAATACAAATAACTTCATATCCGTATTCAAAACAGTGAATGTTTTGATCACGGAGGGCTCAGACTTAAATTTTGAAAAGAACATTCCAATCACGTCGTGGCTGCAAACGTATGACTAATGTGGTTTATTTTTGATTGCCTCGCCTACTAAACGTGTTGGTCTCTCGGGTGAAATAGAAAAGATCACTATAATCACGTCGTGGCTGCGAATATATATAACTTGTTGGTTATTTTAGTCACCTCGCCTACTAAACATGTTGATCTCGGATAAAAGGTTTAAGTCTTCATCCTTGCCCAGAAGTTATATTTCCGTCTTTGCAACTGTGTAGGCCTCAAAATCGACGGATATTTTTCATCGGCCAGTGTAGTATCGTGTTCAAATCAGTAAAATAAAATCGGACAGAAACAGTGACAATAGCGATATGATACTTGATGAGCGATAAAAAACAGTTTCGAAAAGACGCGGTGTTTAATTTAAAGCGATAAAAGCGAGAATCGGATATTTTAATGTCAAAACGTGGATCAAACAGAAAGCAATATCTGAAAGGTGCGGTGTTTATTTTAGAACGGTAAAAACGTAAAAACAGTAAAAACAATAATCTGAATCCGAGCGATGGCGAAAGCGAAGCGGCGCCCAACAGACGGTATTTGTCCGTAACGGTAAAAGCAGAAAGCGATAAAGCAGAAAGATATCCGTCGCCGCGGATGTTTAAAACAAGATGAAAGCGAGAAGCGAAAGCGCGGCCTTGAATTCAATTTCATCACCTAAATGCGGTATTTAGAAAGCGATAAAATAATACGAAGCCAAATCAAGAAACTATCAAAGCGGCAAAGACAAACAAACAGGGCAAATCAAAACCGAGAATTAATCTTTGAACAGAAATCGAAAAAGTGCGGCCTCGATTTCAATTTCATCGGCCTAGATGCGATATTAATAAAACAATAAAACAGTGCCAAAGAAACGAGCAGTGAGCAATTAAATTATCCGAACCAAATTCTGAAATGTTGGAACCGGAACAGGATTAAGAGGTATTTAATGAAAAATCCGACCCGGATCATGAACAACGACCCGAATGAAAATCAGAAATTCAGATTTTTAGATAACTAGCAAACAGGTCTGAAAAATGCCATAATCTGGAAATACGCCAAAAATCGGGTCGACCTGATCCGGGTCAGTGACCCGACCCGAATCAGATGCCAACCCGAATCACACTTTTTCAATTTTTCAGATAACCAACATACAAAAATATGAAATGCAAGAATTCTGAAAATATTCAAATCGGATCGACCCGATCCGGGTCAGTGACCCGACCCGAATCAGTGATCCAAATCCGAAATCAAATGATCCAAACCCAAATCAGATTTTAACACCAAATTCAGATAACCAATAACAAGAATATGTAATGCAAGAATTCTGAAAATGTTGCCAAAACCGGGTCGACCCGACCCGGATCAGCGATCCAAACTTGAAATCAGATTTCAGCACCAATTTCAGATAACCAAGAACAAGAATATGAAATGCAAGAATTCTGAAAATGTTGCCCAAACCGGGTCGACCCGACCGTCGATGATCTGACCGGATCGTGATCCAAACTTGAAATCGATTTCAACACCAATTTCAGATAACCAAGAACAAGAATATGAAATGCAAGAATTACGAAAATGTTGCCCAAACCGGTCGACCGACCTAATTGGAGTTTCAACCCGGAATCAAACAATTTCGTCAATTTCGGATAACCTAAGATAACAACAAAGAAGAATGTAGGAAAATTGGAAAAATCTAAACCGTCGACGGGCCGTCGATGACCGACCCAATTGTGTGTTCAACCCAAGTCAAATAATTTCAGCAATTTGGATAACCAATGATAACAAACGGCAATGTAAGAAAATTGGAAAAATCTAAACCGGTCGACCTGACCGGTCGATGACCCGACCCGAAATCAGTGATCCGAACCAAATCTTACACCAAATTCAGATAACCAACATACATAAACATGAAATGCAAGAATTCTGAAAATGTTACCCGGGTCGGGTCGACCCGACCCGAAATCAGTGAAAAAATCAGAGAAATCAAAGGGGATGACAAACCTTTTCGGACTTGATTCTTGGAACAACAACGAAGCCAAATACTCTCAAATCAAGAACACAACAAAATATGTATGTATATATTGAATAATCTTCCGAAAATCCTTCCGAAAGTCTATTTTTTCTTCCTCCGAAAATCCTCCTCCTAAATGAAGAACAATCATGGGGTATTTATAGGTGGATTCCCCCCCCCCCAAAAATCGAGTTTGAAATTCAAAATAAAGGTAAAAATCGCGGATTTGAGGGACATGGGTCGCGGATTTTGTGGGTATGGGTCGAAGGGTTTGGTGGTGTCGGTATGCAGAGGGGTTGGTGGCGGCAGGGGTGAGGTGACCGTGACGTGGGGTCGCGGTATGGGGTAATGGGTCGCGGCGTTGGGGTTTGATTTGGGGGTTTGAGATTTTTTGTTTTTTTGGTTTTTGTTTGGTTTTTCGATTTTAGGGATTAAAGAGAGGGGAAGATGGGTCGGATTTTGGGTGTGGGTGGGCGGTTCGGTTGGGCTTGGGAATTGGGGATTTAATTGGGGAGTGGGCTTGGGATTTAATTGGGGAGTGGGCTTGTGGTGTTGGCGATTTGGGCTGGGTATAAGAATTAAATTGGGGATTTGGGCTGGTCCAATTGGAAGGGTGAAGTTTATTTTGGGATTGGGCTTGTGGGAATTTAATTTGGGGTTGGGCTTGGACGAAAAAAAAATGGGTTTTAATTTAGGTTGGGTAGAAATTGTATTGGGTTAGGAAATAAAAATGGGTTAGGAATTGAAAAATATAAAAGGGGTTTAATATTAAAGATATTATATATATATATATATATTTTGTAAAAGATGTGAATTATTTAAAATAACATAACAACGTGATAATAATAAAATATAATTTTTGCGAAATGCTTAATGCTTAATAAAAGGGAAATGCGGTGCAATTTTGCGAGAATAAAATAATATAGCATTTCGGATAAAAATGCAAATGATATAAAATATGCGAATAATAATAATAATATGAAGATACACACATATATGCCTATATTTTAAAATTATTTTAAAAGTGTCAAAAATATTAAAAATTACGAATAAAATCATAAAAGATGGGACAAAATTGGGTGTCAACAGATGCCCCTCTTTGGACGGAGACGATGAAAGAGTTTTCGGCCAAAGAAAGTTGACTGAGTAGCCAATTTTGCCCTGATCCTCTGGATCGCATGGTAAGAAATAGAATCCCGAGGGGTATAGAAGTTGCAAAAAGATGGTGCACATTCAAGAAACAATGCCCGATGTCGACTTAGGATGACACCGGTCGCATTCTGAGAAATTAATGGGAAAGAGCGGATCGACGTCAAGTAGGTCGTTTGACCAAATTGCCTTGGTTCGCCGTGAGATATAGTTCCATGTTATGCTGAAAGCTCCCGCCGATTCGAATTCCTGTGGACCAGAGCTAAGATAAAAGTTAGTGTATAACAGTTGCATAAGATATGTATGTGAGAATATGACTTTGTAAGTTGAAATGATGTCGTTGCTTAATGTTGTGCAGATGATGGCGTTGGCGGGCGCCTGTTTACACTTTAAAATAAAGTACCCGCATTAGAAGGTGGGCGCCTGATTTAAAACATACCCGCATTAGAAGGTGGGCGCCTGATTTAAAACATACCCGCATTAGAAGGTGGGCGCCTGATTTAAAACATACCCGCATTAGAAGGTGGGCGCCTGATTTAAAACATACCCGCATTAGAAGGTGGGCCTGATTTAAAACATACCGCATTAGAAGGTGGGCGCTGATTTAAAACATACCCGCATTAGAAGGTGGGCGCTGATTTAAAACATACCCGCATTAGAAGGTGGGCGCTGATTTAAAACATACCCGCATTAGAAGGTGGGCGCTGATTTAAAACATACCGCATTAGAAGGTGGGCGCTGATTTAAAACATACCCGCATTAGAAGGTGGGCGCTGATTTAAAACATACCCGATTAGAAGGTGGGCGCTGATTTAAAACATACCCGCATTAGAAGGTGGGCGCTGATTTAAAACATACCCGCGTTAGAAGGTGGGCGCTGATTTAAAACATACCGCATTAGAAGGTGGGCGCTGATTTAAAACATACCGCGATTAGAAGGTGGGCGCCTGATTTAAAACATACCCGCATTAGAAGGTGGGCGCCTGATTTAAAACATACCCGCATTAGAAGGTGGGCGCCTGATTTGTGTCGTCGTGTTGACGTAATGTAAAGTGGGGCCCTATTGCCATGCCATGATAGTTAATGTGTGGACATAAGCGATGCAAAAGTTGAGTAGATGAGAATGCGACCCTGTAAGTCGAAATACCGTTCTTTCCGTGGACACAACACGGTTGGGAACATGTAGTTTAGCATGACGTCTTTGTACAATCTCCAAACAGGAAAGTGATTCTTGTAGTGAGTTGCGATGCGGAGGCCCTTGCGAATCTGCTCATAAAATGTTGCAGCTTCCTCGCTGTTTTCGACCTGAAGAACCTGTACCCAAATAAATTTATGAGTTTTGGGAGGGGGGAGTTGATTCGCGTTGACTTTGTAGCTTCGGTCTTGGTATTTGCATGTCCTGCTAACTCTGCTAACTCGGACCCGTAGCCCCTCTCTGCTTCCCAGTCTTGGCCAGCCGTTAATGAAAACATTCGAAAATAATTTGTAGAAATGCATCTTAAAAAATAGAAACATTATATCGAATTTTGATGAAAATGTTTGTTGAAAATAATTTGCTTATAAAAATTACTGCACATATATATATATCTGTCGAGCAGTGACATGCGGTGAAACAAAGCAAACGTCTTATCCAAAATTCTTCTGGCTGAAGACTTAGTTTGCCGACGGTTTTCCATGTTTATCGGCGTCCTCTGGCAGTGATCCCTTAAAAATGCCACAGTGTCTGATATATGAGAATGACGATCTTTTGAATGGACAACCGAGTCTTGTGTAGATTTCTTGCCTGCCCTATCAGGGTGATCAGATGGGTGCATTTTGTCTTTTGTGAGATGAAGGAGAAAATATTTCCTAATGGTGGGACCGAAGCCGATTTAGGCCGCCTACGTATCCCCATGAGGGAATCAGGTCGTGACGTAGTTCATTACAAGCAAAAGGGGATTGTAAGGATTTTCTAAAATGGGACCGAAGCCGATGTGGCCGCCTACGTATCCCGCCGAGGGAATCAGGTCATAACGTAGTTCATGTTACAAAGAAATGTGTTTCTGGGAAATTTGCAATCTAGGAAACGGAACCCGACATGGGTTCTTTGCGTATCACTTTGGAGCGCAATTTTTACAACACAAGAAATGCATTACATGAAAAATCCTAAATGTAGTATCTTTTCACTGCATCCGCGTTGATAGCTTTTGGCCATACTTCACCGTCCATTTCAGCTAGGATTAACGCTCCTCGGTCAACACCGGTGAACCATATAAGGCCCTTGCCGATTAGGTGCGAATTTTCCTTTAGCTTCATTTTGGTGCGGGAATATTCGTTTTAGCACCAATTGCCCGGTTCGAAAGTCCTTGGTTTTACTTTTTCTGTTGAAAGCTTTGGCCATTCTGTTTTGATAAAGTTGTCCGTGGCGCATCGCGTTCAATCGCTTTTCATCAATCAAAGATCAATTGTTCGTCTGACGATTACGTATCCATTTCGCCGTTATTTCAGCTTCTTGGATAATTCTCAAAGATGGTATTTCCACTTCTGCTGGTAACACAGCTTCTGTTCCATAGACCAATAGATACGGCGTTGCCCCAGTAGAAGTCCTGACTGTAGTGCGATATCCCAAAAGTGCAAAAGGCAGATGCTCATGCCAGTGCTTGTAATTATCAATCATCTTTCGTAGTATTCTTTTGATGTTTTTGTTGGCTGCTTCGACTGCTCCGTTCATCTGAGGTCGATGACAGTGGAATTGCGGTGAGTGATCTTAAACTTCTCGCATATCTCATTCATCGATTCTTGTTGAGATTAGCCCCATTGTCTGTTATAATCGACTCAGGGATTCCAAATCGACAAATGATGTTATTGCGGACAAAATCAACTACCACTTTCTTTGTTACTGACTTGTGGGACGATGCTTCTACCCACTTTGTGAAATAGTCAATTGCCACTAGAATAAATCTGTGTCCATTTGATGCGGCAGGTTCAATAGGGCCAATGACATCCATGCCCCAAGCTGCGAATGGCCAGGGAGAGCTCGTCACATTGAGTTCGTTAGGGGGTACCTTGATTAGATCACCATGGATCTGACATCGATGGCATCTTTGCACGAAGTGGATGCAATCTGTTTCCATGGTCATCCAAAAGTATCCTGCTCTTAGAATCTTCTTTGCCAAAGTGAAGCCATTCATATGAGGCCCGCACGTGCCTCCGTGTATCTCTTCAACTAAACTGCTTGCCTCTCGAGCATCAACACATCTTAACAAACCGAGATCTGGAGTCCTCCGATAAAGGATTTCTCCGTTTAGGAAGAAATGGTTTGCTAACCTCCTAAGTTTCCTCTTTTGTATACTGGTTATGCCTTCTGGATATTCACCTATCTTGAGATATCTCTTAACGTCGTGGTACCAAGGCTTTCCATCCGACTCTTCATCTATATTGAAACAATATGCCGGCTGATCCGATAAGCTCACCTTGATGGGATCAATGTAGTTCTTATCCGGATGTTGAATCATGGAGGACAGTGTTGCCAGAGCGTCAGCGAACTCGTTTTGAGTTCGTGGGATATGCTTGAATTCTATCCTGCTGAATTTTTTGCATAATTCTTTCACGCAATGCAGGTAAGGAAGTATCTTCCCGTTCTTGGTCGCCCATTCGCCTTGTACCTGATGAATCAATAAGTCCGAATCACCTATAACCAGCAGTTCTTGAATGTTCATATCAACGGCCATTCTAAGTCCGAGTACACAAGCTTCATATTCCGCCATATTGTTGGTGCATGGAAATCGGAGTTTTGCGAAATTGGGTAGTGTTGACTGATTGAAATCAAAACTGCTCCAATACCAACCCCTTTGAAGTTTGCAGCTCCGTCGAAGAACATTCTCCAACCCGGGTATTCTTCTGAGATGTCTTCTCCAACAAACAGTACCTCCTCGTCCGGAAAATAAGTCCGGAGAGGCATGTATTCTTCATCCACGGGATTTTCAGCAAGATGGTCGGCTAGTGCTTGTCCTTTGATAGCCTTTTGGGTGACATATATGATATCGAACTCACTTAGCAAGATTTGCCACTTTGCTAGCTTTCCAGTGGGCATGGGCTTCTGAAAGATGTATTTGAGCGGGTCCATCCTTGAGATGAGATAAGTGGTATATGCAGACAGATAATGTCTAAACTTTTGTGCAATCCACGTTAAGGCACAACAAGTGCGTTCGACAAAGTATACCGAGCTTCATACGGTGTGAACTTCTTGCTTAAGTAGTATATGGCCTGCTTCCTTCTTTCTGTTTCGTCATGTTGTCCCAAAGACGCACTCCAAATGCATTTTCTAACACGAGGATATAACAACAACGGCCTTCCGGTTACGGAGGCACCAAAGCAGTGGGTTAGACAAGTATTCTTTGATTCTATCGAAAGCTTGCGGCAATCCGATGTCCACTTGGTAGCGGCGTCTTTCTTGATAGCTTGAATATTGGCTCACATATCACCGCTGATTGTGCTATGAACTCTTGATGTAGTTGAGGCGACCAAGGAAACTCATTACGCCCTTTCGACTTTTGGAGGAGGCAAGTCTTGAATAGCTTTACCTTCGAGGGGTCCAATTCAATACCCTTCTACTTACAATGAAACCCAATGACTTCCCAAATAGGACACCAAATGCGACTTTGCGGGATTTAACTTCAGGTTATACCGCCTCGGTCGGTCAAAAACTTCTCTAAATCTGTCAAGTGATGCAAGTCCTTCGCGACTTGATAATAACGTCATCTACGTAGACCTCTATTTCTTTGTGGATCATATCATGAAAAATGGTAGTCATGGCCCTCATGTAGGTGGCACTTGCATTCTTGAGTCCGAACGGCATTACTCGATAACGATATACCCCCAAGGTGTAGTGAATCTTGTCTTCTCTGCATCTTCCTCATCCATCAAGATTTGGTGGTAACCAAAGAAAGCAATCAACAAATGATTGTAACTCATGCTTTGCACAGTTGTCAATGAGTATGTGAATATTTGGAAGAGGGAAGTCATCCTTCGGGCTGGCCTTGTTGAGATCCCGATAATCCACGCACACTCGTATCTTTCCATCTTTCTTTGGCACAGGTACAATGTTGGCCAACCAAGTCGGGTATCTTGTGACTCGAATGACCTTTGCGTCGAATTGCTTGGACACCTCTTCCTTGACCCTTAAGCTCAAATAAGGCTTGATTTTCCTTGGCTTTTGTTTCACCGGAGGGTAGGATGGATCGATAGGCAATCTATGCGTAACAATATCTGTGCTCAACCCTGGCATCTCGTCATAAGACCAAGCAAATACGTCGATATATTGTCTCAAAAGATCCGTCAGTTCTTTCCTTTGTGGGGCGTTCAGATGGACGCTGATTCTTGTTTCTCTCACATTTTCTGCATCCCCCAAATTTATTGCCTCAGTTTCTTCTAAATTTGGCTTTGGTTTATTCTCAAAATGTTCCAATTCCTCTGTCAATTCTTCTGGTTGCGAGTCTTCCTCATACTCTTCGAAGTCCTGTTCATCGTTTGGATTTTGTTTGTTTGTTTCATTACATGTCACATTCACATTATCGATGATTTATTAGTTTGCATCTTTGAAGAGAAAAGAAAATTAGTAAACAAAACAAATTTTTAAATAGCAAAAGAAATGTGGATTTGTCATTTAAGCTTTCAAAAGATGGAGGCAAAACACATTAATGCATAGATGCGATTCAAGCCTCAATTAGAATCGCATTGTTTCAAAAAGTACTAAGGTAATTTCTCCCAAGCTTTCCGGAGAAACAGGCCGGCACAGTCCAATTTTTCAAAATATCTCCATGTTCTGCATCCCAAATAGTTGGGCCTTCATCAAAATCATCCGTAATTACATGGCATTCCATTTCTTCTTACGCAATAAAAAGGCTTTTGAGTCCTTCATGAGGTCGTCTGCATCATCTTCATTCGACTCCTGAGCGGCATATGCTTTGACAAATGACTGATTCAAGGGTGGAACAGGCTTTGGCAAGGGAGTGTCCCTTTTCTTTCGGAGGTTGACTGATAAGACTTCTTTAGAAGTGGGTTTGTATCCGAGACCGAAAGTATCCTTCTTACTGAGCGAGTGAACAGGCTCCACCATACCTTCTAAATTCAATCCGAGGCCTCGACCGGCCTTAAAGCCATTCTTCAACATTTCCTGGGCCACCATTGTGAGGACCCGGGGTAACTTCAATATTTCAGCTTTGGAGGCACATGTAATTTCTATGACATGGAAGACAGACCCATCCAGTGTATCTACGCTTTCAACAGCAGGGATCTGCCCTTCGGGACATATTGAATTGCTCCCTTCTCCGTGTACCACGACCTCGTGATGATCCCAAACAAACATCAAACTCGATGTAGGGTAGAAGGAACCGCACCAGCCACATGGATCCAAGGTCTTCCCATTAGTAGGTTATAGCTGGTAGATATGTCCAACACTTGGAATTCCACGACGAACTCCACGGGCCCCACTTGTAATGTCAAATCCATTTCTCCCATAACGCTCCTTTGGGCTCCATCAAAACCTTTAACTCTCAGATGACTTTCGCGAATCTTTCCAATGCTAATTCCCAAGGCTCGGAGAGTCGCCATGGACAAATATTGACTGGTGAGCCTCCATCAATCAATACCTTAGAAATGAACTTGTTCATGCACTTTCTTGTTATGTTCAAAGCTTTGTTGTGGCACAAACCCTCAGGTGGCAATTCTTTGTCATGAAAAGAGACTTTATGGGCCTCTAAAATCTGTCCAGAGCCAAGGCCGAGAGTTTCTACTTTGTGGTCTCTCTCGGTACATAAGCTTCTTTGAGGACTTCCAATAAAGCGCGTCCATGGTCCGGAGAATTCATCAACAATGATAGCAAAGAAATCTGAGCCGGTGTTTTCTTCAATTGCTCTACAACGGAATACTCCTTGGTTGGCATTTTTCTCCAGAACTCTTCCACTTCAGTCTCTGTTACAACCTTTTTTGGATTGTCCGCAGGGGCATAACATCGTCCGGATCTTGTCATACCAGCGACGACAACTTCTACAATTTGTTTCTCCTTTCCCCTGCTCCTTTCCCCAATTGAATAGCTCCAAGGGGCAGTTTTGGTATCGACATACGACGTCACTATCCGCGATTTCGGAGGAAGTACTTCCACTTCAAACGGTGCTCTTACCTGAACTGTAATTATAGGGGTGATCAAAGCCGATGATTCAACCCTTTCCTCTGTTCGGATCGGCACAATGGTCCCTTCCAAACTGTTTTCTTCATCAATGGTAATCATGTTTATATTGGCATTGTCATGATTTGGCAAAGGGTTATTATTTACATTAGGGGGAGGTCCTTTCAGTTGGATAATTCCCTCTTTGATCAAAGCCTCGATCTTGTCTTTTAGGGCGAAACAAACTCCAGTGTCATGTCCGGCGATCCCCGAGTGGTACGCACAATGCTTAGTTTCATCATACGACCTGGGAATAGGATTGGGGATATGCCCTGGGATGGGTTGGAGTATTCCTGCGGTCCTCAATCTTTCGTATAGTTGGGCTAGAGGTTCGGCTAAAGGTGTATATGTCTTGACCGCCTTCTTTCGTAATTTGCCCGAGTCCGGGAGTATTTGGTGGATGGTTTTGCGGCTGAGGCGGATGTGTGGGTTGATACTGTGGGGAATTTCTATAGGTGGGTGCTCGTGGTGGGCTATATATTGGTTGGGTATGATAGACAGGGTAGGGAGTAGGCGAGTGTTGATAATAAGACTGAGGGCTTTGTGTGCTTTGGCTATAGTAGGAGGGCTGATGATTTTGGGTGTTTTGATTATAGTAGGGAGGTTGGGATGACGGGCTTTGGTAGGTTGGCATTTGGTTGGACCTATGTTCCTGGACTGCCATGACAGGGGACGCTTCATCCCTTCTCTTCTTAATTGCTCCCCCGAATGAGTCTGACTGAATGGCCTTACTCGTCGCCTGCAATGCTGCTAAGTTCGTGATTCTCCCTGTTTTGATACCTTCTTCTATGAAATTTCCCATCCTAACCACTTCAGAGAAATTCCGTCCAATGACGCTTATCATTTTTTCGTAATAAGTTGCATCCTTCATAGATTGCACAAAGAGTGTGGTCATCTCACTTTCCGCCATTGAAATTTGAACTTTTGCCGCTCCGCCCTCCATCTCATGGCATATTCTCTGAAAGTCTCTGAGATTTTTTCTCCAATTTCATTAAATAAAATCTATCAAAGGCGTGTCGGTGTTAAACACTGAACACGTCCACAAAATCCTGTGCCATTGTGCCCGGTTATGCCATTTTCGCGGGTCCTGGCTTGTGTACCAGTCGAGCGCTTCCCCTGTTATACTTCTTATGAACAACTTCATTATTATGGCCTGGTCCTTACCCACTCCAACCAGCTTGTCACAATATGATCTCAAATGAGCGCGAGGATTTCCCTTTCCATCGAATAAATCAAATTTTGGTACCTTATACCCGATAGGCAACTGAACGTCGGGATGCATGCAGAGATCTTCATACTCGAGTCCTTCATGCCCCTTGCTGGTTTGAATGTTTTTAAATGCTTCTTTTAGGCTATGAATTTCCCTTGCCATACTTTCATCATTTCTAATCCTTGCTTGCCTTTCCATCTCTTCATATTGGTCTATCTCATGATGATGTATGTTTGGTTTGGTAGAAGTGGAAGGTTGGGCTTCCGTTGCATATACCGGTGGCACATACTGCTTGTTAGTGATGTGTGCCATTGGTATTTGTTGGGTTGCCTGGTAATTTAGTGTGGGAGGGATATTTTGGACAAGTGGGGTAGTTTGGGTAAGTGGAGTGGATGTATATATGGGTGTGAAGGATACCGGGTCATTTTGTAGCGGGTTTTGTTGTGGGTGGCCTGCGGGTTGATAGGATGTGGATTGGTACGTTGTGGGCTGTGAATTGAGGATTGGTTCTCGCTTGGTAAGGGATTTCGGGAAGGTTATGGGGAATGATGGTTCGTGAGATGGAAAGGTGTGTGAGCGATTGCGCTCGTCTCTTGTTCAGCAAGTGGAGTGTTGATCTTGATGGAAAGATTGGTAAGATTCCTGAGCCGCTCGATCTCGGTTTGCATAGTTGCCATTTGCTGCGATAGTTGGGCGAGGTATTCATCCGGACGGAAGTATTTCTCCTTTCCGATGTCTCTGGTTCACCTCCGGAAGAGTGACAAGTCCCAAACCGGTTTGTTCATTGCCCCTGAATCAGTCATTTTGTCGGATGATTGTGCCTTGGATCTCGTGAAGTAATGGTGTTCCGCCAGTTTCAATCAACGCGAATCAACTTTTGGAAAATAAAGCAGGCAAAATAAACCTTCTCTAAAAAAATGAAACAAACCAAGTTAGTATGAGACGAATAATTATTGCTTTGAATAACATGTATAGAGTGGAGAACAGTAAACAAGTAGCAGACAGATTATATGGAAATTAAATGCGCGTCCTAATGTGCATGGGGCCTCCTTTATGCCGGAGGTGAGCTTAAACGCAAAAATATGCAAGATACTGATAAATTGATCCAAGCCAAAGATTGTGATGCCTTTTGTCGGAAATAAAGGTTGACTTTTACTGAAATAATAATGCGTACAATAATAAAGCTGATAACATAAGATATTTATGCTCAGGTTCTAAATCTTGCTTTTGATCACCGAGATGAAGATGGGACCCTAACATTGCTGGGTCCGACTCCTGCGTCCTCTAGATATTGCACTATATTTTGCATTTGCTGCCACATCTCGGGTAAACGACTGTGTCTCTGAGCCGCAATTCCTTATCCAAACTGCCGTGGCCGATATCTTCAAAACCTTGCTCGCCATCAGGACTATGGTCTGTACTACTGCAATCCTCTCGTAGCCACGCTTGATATTCGGGGGTACCTCCTGCCTGACTACCTCCAATGTCTATTGTGTCAATATTGTTCCATTCATCGAAGACTTGCCTAGCTCTGGGGACAATGAAATTCGGCCCGAATGGAATTTCAGAAATCCTCATATTTGCCCGGAGGGGAATTATCTGCTCTTGTCCCAACTGTCGGAGTACGCGGAGTGGAGCGTAAGGTTGGAGGCCTTTCAACCCGATAAGCTCAATATAATAAAGCCTTTTGCATCGTATGTAGGCTTTTTTGGCATTCGGGAGCAGAGGGTATTTCCATTGGATCTGTTCACAGGTGCGGGACGCCAAAAACCCATACCAATCATTCATGCCGACAGGCGATACGAACTGCTTCGTTCTGTCGTAAAAGCTGACGATTTTGTTCGACTCGCTGAAGCATATGTCGACCATATTCGGGCGCTGATAGAAGTGTTCCATTGCCCACATCTGCAAAATAAGGTTGCAGCCTTCGAAGAAACCTGTTTCACCTCTTTTACATTTCCCTAAAGCCCGAAATATTTCTGCCAAGATCATAGGGGCCAAAGTGAGTTGTGCTCCGTTTGCTCCTTCGAAAAGTGCCCGTGCTACGGAACATATGCAGGTACTGATCTTTCCATACTCAAGCGGGAATATCAGAGACCCTAGAAAGGCGACAGTGAATGCAATGGGTCGTTTGGTCCGCCAATGATCGGGGGTGCAAGAAAATTCATTTTTGAATGTCTTGTAACCGTCTCGACAACCGTACCTCTCATAAAGATAATCCATTGAGACCCAATTGTTTTCAAAGCATAGGAGTTTCTTAGTGTTCTTTAGCCCTAAGTAGTGGAGAAATTTCTTTCCGGATTGACAGTGGGGGATAATTTGTCCTCTACCCTGGTAGATCAAATTGGTGAAATAGTTGATTTCTTCCAAAGTAGGAGTCATCTCAAAATCTCCGAATCTGAAGACAACCCGATCCGGATCCCAAAAATGGATCAGTGCTCTGACCAAATGTTGATCGGGGAAGATGTCGAACAACGAAACGAGGCAACCTAATCTTCTCCTAATTGCCATTTGGCTGCCAAGGTCAAAGTTTGTCCACCATATTTTCAGTTTGTTCGGAAACTCACTCACCATCCTGACTTGCGGCACAGACTCCATCTATGACAAAATAAATAAAATAAAAATAAATATACATTTTCCGATTTTGGCATACTGTTTAGGCTTGGATCCGTCCATCAATATCCTGCTACACATAATATGCTGATTGGTCGTTGGGTTGTGAGACCCGTCGACAATTTGGTGGTTTTCTTATTTGTGAAGTTGATGCCAAGGATCAACCCACCTAAGATGTATGCATGCATGACTTAAAATAAAGGGTGGTATAGCTCTATCTTAATTTTTCTAAGATTTGGCTGACTAGACACAAGGTTCCCGAGCGGACTACTCGAGTGAGAAGGCTACGCGGCCACCGGATGGTCCGGTCACTCCGCGCATACGCCAACTCTCCTAAAATTTGGTAGATTGAAAGAAATTTGCGGGTGCGCGAAACACACCTCGCGTGTAGTGTGTGATAGTGTCAATTTTCCAGAATGGAAGAAATATGAGCGGAATGCCAATTTAAGAAAAGCAGTAAGACAATATAGCAATTAAAGCAGTTTATGCAAAAATCTCATAAATGAAACACATCAAAGCACTAAATCAAATAAAAATAAAAATAAAAAAAACAAAAGTAAAGCAATAATTAATCCGAACTTGCTATGGTTTAAGAACCTGATGCTCCCCAGCGGAGTCGCCATGCTGTCGCGCCCTATTTTGACCTGGCTCGGGTCAAAGCGGAGCACAGACGTATGGGGTGATTCCTGGGTAAAAAGGTTGAGGAGTCGCCACCTAATTATTTTTACGGTGAATTAGGACACCTAAATATTTAAACTAAATGCTGCTATGTAAACTCCATTTTTAAGGTCTGCGAAACTAATGAGATTCTAGGTAAGGGTTCTTTATTATCCTAAAGGGAAGGGGTTAGGCATCCTTTAAGATCCGCTAACTTGCGGTTATCCGGTAAAACTCAGATTAATTATTGCTAGAAAAATACATGTTTTACAAGTATAATAAATAAAAAAGATGTTTGCAAATATGATGCATTTTATACAAGTAAATATGATGCATTTTATACAAGTACGTATTCGGGTGACATAAAAGAAAGACACATGTAAAGTTTTTTTAGAAAACATGCATTTGTGACAATAAATTCTTTATAATGCCAAAGAAGCGAATTTTTTAAAAATCAACAAGTTGCAAAAATAATAATAAAAAGATAAGCTTATTTGTACAATTAATTGAAGCAAATAAAGATGACAAGAGTTGTTTTAAAAATCTTGAATAAGCGTGACGAGCCTAAAATAAATAAACTAGCGAAGGATTTCTAAGTTTGCGAGCCTACAAATAAATAAGCTAGCGACGGGTTTCAAATCTTTAACTAACCTATGAATAAATCCTAAGTTTGCCTATTCTAAGCATTTTAATAATTACATAAGTGCGATGAATAATATTACAATACAAAGCGAGATAAAAGCTGAAATTAAAGAAAGAAATAAAATGAATAAACTCCGAGGAATAATTGCCTTTATTTACTTTAGTCCCTGCAAGCTGTCAAGAACAAACGGTTAGAAACAATTAAATACAAATAACTTCATATCCGTATTCAAAACAGTGAATGTTTTGATCACGGAGGCTCGAACTTAAATTTTGAAAAGAACATTCCAATCACGTCGTGGCTGCAAACGTATGACTAATGTGGTTTATTTTTGATTGCCTCGCCTACTAAACGTGTTGGTCTCTCGGGTGAAATAGAAAAGATCACTATAATCACGTCGTGGCTGCGAATATATATAACTTGTTGGTTATTTTAGTCACCTCGCCTACTAAACATGTTGATCTCGGATAAAAGGTTTAAGTCTTCATCCTTGCCCAGAAGTTATATTTCCGTCTTTGCAACTGTGTAGGCCTCAAAATCGACGGATATTTTTCATCGGCCAGTGTAGGATCGTGTTCAAATCAGTAAAATAAAATCGGATGAAACAACGATAGCGATACTTGATATGCAGCGATAAAAACAGCTTTCGAAAAGACGCGGTGTTTAATTTAAAACAGTAAAAACAGTAAATCGGATATTTTAATGCTGAAACAGTGGACTGAAACAGGAAAGCAATATCTGAAAGGTGCGGTGTTTATTTTAGAACAGTAAAAACGTAAAAACAGTAAAAACAATAATCTGAATCCGAGCGATGGCGAAAGCGAAAGCAGCGCCCAACAGACGCGGTATTTGTCCGTAACGGTAAAAGCGGTAAAGAAAAAGCGAGAAAGATATCCGTCGCACAGATGTTTAAAACAGTAAACTGAAAACAGAGAAGCGAAAGCGCGGCCTTGAATTCAATTTCATCAGCCTAAATGCGGTATTTAGAAACAAGAAAATAATACGGAGCAAATCAAGAAACTATCAAAACAAAGAAATCAAACAGGCAAAGCGAAACATAGAATTAATGCTGAAAGAAATCGAAAAAAAGTGCGGCCTCGATCAATTTTTCATCGGCCTATGCGCGATATTAATAAAACAATAAAACAGTGCCAAAGAAACGAGCAGTGAGCAATTAAATTATCCGAACCAAATTAAAATGTTGGAACCGAACAGATTAAGAGGTATTTAATGAAAAATCCGACCCGGATCATGAACAGCGACCCGAATGAAAATCAGAAATTCAGATTTTTAGATAACTAGCAAACAGGTATGAAAAATGCCATAATCTGGAAATACGCCAAAAATCGGGTCGACCCGATCCGGGTCAGTGACCCGACCCGAATCAGATGCCAACCCGAATCAGACTTTTTCAATTTTTCAGATAACCAACATACAAAAATATGAAATGCAAGAATTCTGAAAATATTCAAATCGGATCCACCGATCCGTCGATGACTGACCGAATCGATGATCCGAATCCAAATCAAATGATCCAAACTCAAATCAGATTTTAACACCAAATTCAGATAACCAATAACAACAATATGTAATGCAAGAATTACGAAAATGTTGCCAAAATCGGTCGATCTGACCGTCAAGGATCTGACCGGATCAATGATCCAAACTTGAAATCGATTTGACCAATTTCAGATAACCAAGAACAAGAATATGAAATGAAAGAATTACGAAAATGTTGCCCAAATCGGTCGATCTGACCGGTCGATGATCTGACCGGATCAATGATCCAAACTTGAAATCGATTTCAACACCAATTTGAGATAACCAAGAACAAGAATATGAAATGCAAGAATTACGAAAATGTTGCCCAAACCGGTCGACCCGACCGGTCGATGACCGACCAATTGGAGTTTCAACCGGAATCAAACAATTTCGTCAATTTGGATAACCTAAGATAACAACAATGAAGAATGTAGGAAAATTGGAAAAATCTAAACCGGTCGACCTGACCGTCGATGACCCGACCCGAATTGTGTGTTCAACCCAAGTCAAATAATTTCATCAATTTCGGATAACCAATGATAACAAACAAAGAATGTAAGAAAATTGGAAAAATCTAAACCGGTCGACGGGCCGATCGATGACCGACCGAAATCGGTGATCCGAACCAAATCTTACACCAAATTCAGATAACCAACATACATAAACATGAAATGCAAGAATTGCGAAAATGTTACCAGGGTCGACCGACCAAATCGATGAAAAAATCAGAGAAATCAAAGGGGATGACAAACCTTTTCGGACTTGATTCTTGGAACAACAACGAAGCCAAATACTCTCAAATCAAGAACACAACAAAATATGTATGTATATATTGAATAATCTTCCGAAAATCCTTCCGAAAGTCTATTTTTTCTTCCTCCGAAAATCCTCCTCCTAAATGAAGAACAATCATGGGGTATTTATAGGTGGATTCCCCCCCCCCCAAAAATCGAGTTTGAAATTCAAAATAAAGGTAAAAATCGCGGATTTGAGGGACATGGGTCGCGGATTTTGTGGGTATGGGTCGAAGGGTTTGGTGGTGTCAGCGCAACAGAGGGGGGTTGGTGGCGGCAGGGGTGAGGTGACCGGCGACGTGGGGTCGCCGGTATGGGGTGTGGGGTCGCGGCGATCGGGTTTGATTTGGGGGGGGGGTTTGAGATTTTTTTTTTTGTTTTTTTGGTTTTTTGTTTGGTTTTTCTGATTTTAGGGATTAAAGAGAGAGGAAGATGGGTCGGGTTTTTGGGTGGGTGGTAGGTTCGGTTGGGCTTGGGAATTGGGGATTTAATTGGGGAGTGGGCTTGGGATTTAATTGGGGAGTGGGCTTGTGGTGTTGGCCGATTTGGGCTGGGTATAAGAATTAAATTGGGGATTTGGGCTGGTCCAATTGGAAGGGTGAAGTTTATTTTGGGATTGGGCTTGTGGGAATTTAATTTGGGGTTGGGCTTGGACGAAAAAAATGGGTTTTAATTTAGGTTGGGTAGAAATTGTATTGGGTTAGGAAATAAAAATGGGTTAGGAATTGAAAAATATAAAAGGGGTTTAATATTAAAGATATTATATATATATATATATATTTTGTAAAAGATGTGAATTATTTAAAATAACATAACAACGTGATAATAATAAAATATAATTTTTTCGAAATGCTTAATGCTTAATAAAAGGGAAATGCGGTGCAATTTTGCGAGAATAAAATAATATAGCATTTCGGATAAAAATGCAAATGATATAAAATATGCGAATAATAATAATAATATGAAGATACACACATATATGCCTATATTTTAAAATTATTTTAAAAGTGTCAAAAATATTAAAAATTACGAATAAAATCATAAAAGATGGGACAAAATTGGGTGTCAACACTCTTAAGCTCTAGAAAGAAGTTCCTCTCTTCCCAACCTTCTCCTACATATTAAGTCTTTATCATGCAATTCTAAGTGATTCTAATATTATCCTCATGAATTCTAAGTAAAATTCATTGTTCTTAATCAAGGGTTTTCAAGATAAACCCATCCCAAGATTTCAAGGTTCAAGCTTTGGGTTTCCTCTCCAAAGTTTAGATTTTTGAATACAAGTATTGGAGAAAATAAGGTATGTATAGCTTCTATCCACGTGTGGGAATATCCATGTTCTTCCACACAATACGTTTTTCCATTACACACGAATTCTTCATAAGTTTAGGATTTTGTTTTATTATCACAATAACCCTAATACATGTAATATTTTACGTCATGTCTATATTACAATTCGTCAATTGTATTCATGATAGGTCATTATGATTGTCATGAACCTGTCTGTAATCCATGAACGCAAGCTTCGAATTCCATGAGTTCTTAAATACAAGTTATAATCATTATTACTCAGTTCTATGAAGTTATACATGTTTTCATGTTTTACCCAAGTTATATTATATATTTACTATCATGCTAAATTAAAATCATGAATAATGTTTACAAGTTATATTTACAAAATTCATGGGCTTACAAGCCAACTATTTTCATGTTCATATTTTGGGAGTTGCACAAATTACCGATAAGGCTCAGACAGTTTGAAACTACATATGCCGACATAGGATAAGGATCACTCCACCTAGAGGATGAACCTTCATGTTACCCCTTTATGGGATTATTGGATCCATCATGTCATGTTCATGTCTCGTACCCCGGTAAGGTACGAGATGGATTAGCTGATCGGGCAGAGATCAGACGCCACGTTCACGCGTGGTGGTTTCATATTGGTTATACTAATGCTCTCCCCATAGATATACAAAATTTACATATATTATTATACTTATGTCAGATCATGTTTATATTTATTGTTCAGTTTCAGTTTCATGTTCCTATTATATTATATGCCTGCTTATTCTTTCAGTTGTTTTACATACAGTACAATTCAAATGTACTAACGTCCCTTTGCTCGGGGCCTGCACTTCACGGTGCAGGTACTGTATTTCAGGACGACGTATCTGCTCGCTAGGATTTGCCTTAGTATTAGCTATTGGTGAGCCATATTTCATTCGGGGTGCTAGTCATTTATTTTTACATGTCATGTTTTATAGTAGAGGTATGTCAGGGCCTTGTCTTGGTAAACAGTTTTGCAGTCAGACTCATGTCTCAGAGGTTTCATAGACTAGACTAGTTAGCATGTCATGTTAGTCATGTCAGTATTATTTTCAGACTTATCATGTTTTACTTAGATATTTCTGCTATTATATTTCAGACTATATTTTTAGTATATGTTTTACATATTTTATTATCATCACTATTATATGCTTTTGATGCCCATGATGATTAGCAAGCCATGTGGTTCGCTCGGTCACATGCAGTCAGGCTCCGAGTGTTGTGTTTTGCCTAGGCCATGGTTTAGAGTGTTACATTTAGCCAGATCAGAACCAAAGAGTATGATGTTAGTGAGGTACTACGAGAAGGTAATATTATTAAGGGATAAGACGATGTGACAACTCCCTCTTAGGTTATATGAGTAAGTGTTTACCTTGTATATGTATAGTTGGATATGATTTTGAAGTGTATAGAAAGTTTGGGGATAGGTGTCCCAATTTTTTGTTTAAGACATATGAAATTTTTTAAGTGTGATCCATGTCTATAGTTCAGAAAAGATAGTATACGATCGTAGAACAACTTCAGATAATGAGAGAAGTTAGAAATAACCTTATATTTCTCTTCAATTGTTCAAAGCAGAATAAAAGAATATGATGCTAACAAGTGATGATTAGAAGAATAGTGAGAAAGTTTTAAGTAGAGATAGATGAATATTAGAGGTCGTAAGCCAAGTATAGTGGTGTGACGTGTTTTTAATTAGGATTAAGCAAAATCGAATGAAATTGAGTACTGGAATTATAAAGAATGTATAAGTCCTAAGATTATGTCTTCACTATGAAAGGTGAATTGAGGATTTCAGCAGCGCTACTAGAGATACGATTTGATTCCCTTAGTTAGGTTAAAACCAATGAGTGGGTGATAGTTTGAATACATCTGAATGCATGTTAGAACCCAAGGGTTTAAGTTAAATTTGATATATAGTGATTAGTGGGAGGAGAAATCAGCTAAGCAGTAAGAGAGGAAACTATAGCAGATCATCCTTTAAGAGTTATTAGAAAGAAGTTTCCCTAAGATTGATAGTGTGAGCAAAGTTAAGTCATTAGATTTTATACGACAATTATGAATACATTAGTTCCATGTTTATGTAAGTAAACCTGTTTTCTAGAAAGGAAGATTGCTCAGAAGTTAGTCTAAAGATGAGTCATCGGCAATGTAAAGTACGAACAATGGCATAAGATGAAGGAAACACTGCTTGAACTCAACAAAAGAGAAGAATACGCAAGTATACGACCTTAGCCTTTGGTCTAAAGGGGGAGATACATAAATCGCCAGTTAGTTCAGTTAGACTTTTGAAACTTGAAGAGTTAGTACGAGATATGAATAAACTCAATTCAGTATTGAGGGAAAAATGATATAATCACCACAAGGAATGTGCCTAGCATGCGGGAGAAACACGAAGTGAGTATAACAATCATCGAGCTTAGTTATTGCTGATTAAGAAATCACAGAAAATGATAAAACATCATGCTAAGTTATGTGTTAAAGAAAATGATTCATGAGTATAAAATAACGGCTTTGGAACAAGGGGGAGATAATGGTACTTTAAGGTACCAAAGCATATTATGGGTCCCAGATGAAGATTGACTTAGAGAAAGAATTATGACAGAAGCGCACAGTTCATGATATTCTATCCATCTAGGTACTACTAAAATGTACCATGACCTTAAGTAGATTTATTGGTGGAACGATATGAATAAGAACGTTACAGATTTTGTGGCTAAGTGTCCGAACTATTAGTAGGTGAAAGCCGAACACTTGAGGCCTGGTGGGTGGGTTCAGAACATAGATATTCTTGTTTGAAAATGAGATATGATAAATATGGACTCCATAACAAGATTACCTCGCTTGTTTAGAAAATATAATTCAATTTTGGGTGATCATAGACCGGCTTACCAAGTCAGCGCACTTTTGCCAGTGAAAACCACGGACTCAACAGAAAACTACACCAAATTATATATTCAGGAAATCGTCAGATTTCATAGGACCCCAGTGTTCATTTCAGATCATGGTGCCCAATTCATAGCAGATTTTTAGATATCCTTTCAAAAGGGATTAGGCAAAAGGGTGATTATTAGTACAACTTTTCATCCTCAAACAGATGGTCAGGTAGAGTGCACTATTTAGACACTTGAGGATATATTGAGGGAATATGTCCTTGATTTTAAATGTAATTGGGATGATCACTTCCCTTTTATAGAATTTTCCTATAATAACAGTTATCACTCTAGCATTAAAATGGCACCATTCGAAGCTCTGTATGGGCGCAGGTGTAGACCGTTCATTGGACAGTTTGAAGTAAGTGAAGCAGAATTGTTATGACCAGATTTGGTCCACCAGGCTATGAAGAAATTTAAGTTTATTCAGGAGCATTTGAGAACGGATCAGAGCTGCCAGAAATCCTATTCAGACGTACGTCATAGGGATTTGGAATTTCAGGTTGATGATTGAGTGTTCTTGAAAGTGTCACCCATGAAAGGAGCTATGAGACTCGGGAAGAAGGGAAAGCTTAGTCCCCGTTATATTGGGTCATATAGGATCCTACGAAGGATCTGACAGGTGGCTTATGAGTTAGAGCTGCCACAAGAGTTGGTTGTTGTATACCCAATATTTCATGTCTCTATGTTGAAGAAGTTCATGGGAGACCCGTCTTTGGTTGTTCCCATAGAAATCACAGAAGTTAAAGATAGTATGTCTTATGAGGAGATTCTAGTGACTATTCTTGATTGTCAGGCTCGCAAGTTGAGAACTAAAAAAATTGTTTCAGTGAAAGTGCTATGGAGGAATCAGAAAGTTGAAGGAGCTACATAGGAAGCCGAAAAGGACATAAAGTCTAAGTATCCCCATCTCTTTGAAGAGCAAGCAAAAATGTTGAAGGTAACTAACCTTTTCATTCAGACCTTAAAAGCCCCATGTTTTCAGTATTCGGTCAGTTCAGTATTCAGTCAGTTCAGTTTTCATTCAGTACCATACGTATTCAGTTTAGTACCTATTTAGTTCAGCATTTATTTAGTCTAGTATTCACGTGTTCGCGGTAGTTCAGTGCCCGCATATTTCTATAAGTCGTGTTTATGATCCACTGTTAGTTATATATGTAATCAGAACCATCATTCAAGGACAAATAATCCCAAGGGGGAGATAATATAACATCTCAGGTCTCTAGACTAGTTCTTGACTTATTCTAAGGAAATAAATCAAAATTGAGAAGGTTTCACATTTTGCGAAAGTGGCATAGGGGCCTACTTCAAGTAACCATAACCCCATGATTAAATGAGAATTTGGAAAAGCTTCCCAAATGAAAGTTGTAGTACATCGAAATACATTTCCATCCATGTAAGGACCAGGCCTAATTCCTTGCTAACATGATGAAACCCTTCAAATCATTAGATATTCGATTGAGACACCATTGTTTGGCGAAGAAACCCTAGCTTTTGAATTCGAGGAGATAGAACGTCAAAAAGGTAATTTTTCCCTCTTCTAACCATTGGTAGTTGTGAATTGATAAGTTTTGGGAGACATTCTAATGGGTTGTTAAAGGAAACCACATGCACTATAGTAGGGTTTTGGGATGATTTAGCATTGTTGTAATCATATGGGTAATGAAGAATGGTGTTAATTCTAATTAATTGGGATTGTAGAACCACTAGAAGTAATAAAATGGAAATTGGGTGAAGAAAACCTCATTAATGGAAGTTTTAGAGATTTATGTCCACCAAGTCTTTGATAAAATGCTTAGATGATCAAAACGTGAGTTTTATTGCTAATATGGAATCCCTTGTACTTGTATTACTTTAGATTAAAGTTGAAAGGGTTGAAGGACATTGTATTACACTCAGTAGCAGGGAATTAAGGTATGTGAGACTAACTCTCTACATTTGGAATGTTGATTATTCTCCCTACGCTACATTATTTATTGACTATTATGAATTGCCTCAGAACATAGTTATGCCTTAGTTTCCTGAATAGTTACAGAACTTCTATTCTCTAGTTTCATAATTCATTTATAATTTTCATTTTGAACATTGTGAACTCAGAATGTAGTCAATATAGACTCGTATTTGATATCCATGAGTCTCCGTCTAGAAACTCAACATGTCTAGAAACAATTAAGGCTTCAGGTCTCATAATCAATTCATGAATACATGTCTCAGTTAGTGATGTTCTTTATTCCAGTAATCTCAGTTCCTCCAAGGACACAAGTCTCATGTATACGTATACCTGGCCAAGGCCATAGACTGACGCATTAATTGGCCAAGGCCGTAATTTATGCATTTATTATTGGGTCAAGGCCCTACATATGTATGCTTGGACAAGGTCACATATTGACACACTTACTTGTCCAAGGCCATATTTTATGCAGTTATTATTGGGTCAAGGCCCCACACATATAAATACAGATAAACAGATGTTTCAAATATAGAACAGGAAGTACTCATAACTTCACTTCTCTTGTTCATTACGCTTATCAGTTACAGTTTCAGTATTTATTACCTATTTATTTATTTGAGTTGCCCTTTCCCCGAGCACCCTGCTTACATTTCCTTTTTTCAGTTGCTTTACATACCAGTACAATTGAAATGTGTTGACGTCCCTTTTGCCCCGGGCCTGCATCTCGCGATGCATGTAACGATTTATAGGTTGATGATATATG